>QRDG01001694.1:0-291347 GCA_012064385.1 Puccinellia tenuiflora | reverse complement strand
TGGCACTGGCCATCTTGTCAATCGGTTAGTCCAACAAAATGCATAAAAATGATGTAATATGATAGTAAAAACATGTGACAACATCACAAAACTAGCATGGATCAATCAAAAATTATAGATACGTTTGACACGTATAAGCTGGCTCAATCAAAATATAAATATAACCCACCATTCTCCTCCGCACAGTGTAAACCTGAGAAATCAGTCAAACATTGGTTAGTGGTGAAACAAAGGAGAACGAGGAGTGACCTCATTCCTCTAATTACCAGCCGCTCTCAAAAGTCTAAAAGCCTTGCTTGGTACAGGGGACCGACGGATTTCTTCATTGTGGAGTCGTTGACGAAAGCATGCATATCTCAAACTGTTTTACTTCTGTTTCATAAAAAAAAGCTCTAGCACATGACTAATCCCTGCTTCCCTCCGCGAAGGGCCTGTCTTTTATTTTTATGTTGAGTCACCATATCCTTCTTTGAGCACTTCTTCGAGATCATAGTTGTCATTCTTAGTGTAATGTGCTTTGTTGCAAAATACTATTAACTGAGTTATATCTGTGATGTTTCTATCTTTGATATCTTTGTTCTAGTCTCCACTTGAACTTCGGAGGTGCTCTGCATTTATGTTTTGCGGTATCAGAAAGGGCAAGCGAGATACCACCGTACTACATTTTTATTATGAGCAATGCAATCTTGTTAATAGCTATATGCCATATTATTAATTCTTAGTATATTGGAATCTTTTCATATGTCTATATGGTTGCTAAGTTGCATTTCTGTTATGACTTTTATCATGCACCTGTTAAAGTTTTGATCATAAGCACAAGTATGTTTACATCATGAGAAGCAAATATGTTTGTAAAAGTTCTTTTATCGCATTCAGTTTACCAACTGAATTGCTTGAGGACAAGCAATATGCTAAGCTTGGGGGAGTTTGATACGTCCAAAATGTATCTACTTTTCCAAACACTTTTGGTACTGTTTTTTCTCTAGTTTGCATGATTTGAATGGAACTAATGCGGACTAACGTTGTTTTCAGCAGAATTGACTTGGTGTCTTATTTTTGTGCAGAAATCAAAATTCTCGGAAAATTCTGGAAAAATTCCAGAAATTCTTATTTGGCAGAAAACCCATGGATCCAGAAGGGGAGCTGCGGGAGGAGCCCACAGCCCCCAGGTGCCACCTGGCCACCTGGTAACTCGGTCGACGATGCCTCTTTCGCCTATTTACTTCCCTCGACCTAAAAACCCCCAATCGTTTTTCCAGAAAACATACAGAGCGCCGCCGCCTCCTCGAAACCTAATTCGGGGAGCAGAAGTTCCTGTTCCGGCACCCTGTCGGGACAGGGATTGAAGGGGAGATCATCGTCATCTCCATCACCATCGCCTCTCCATCGACTATCCATGTTTCCCCCATCCATGTGTGAGGAATTCCCCGCTTTAGGCTGAGGGGATGTTACGGATTGGATGAGATTGTTCATGTAATAAGATGTCAGATTGTTAGGGCATGATGCCTAGTATCTACGAGGGTGCTTTCTATCGTTGTTGCAACTTGGTGAGATTAATGCTTGACACTTAGGGCCCGAGTGCCATGTTTTCAGATCTGAACATATTATGATAAGTATTGTTCTGCATCATATCTACAAGTTGTTTACACCTGTTATTGCCCAGAACCCGAGGCCCCAAAGTGACAGCTTTTGGGACAACCAGAGGGGATGGTTTTGACTTGAGGGTTACATGTATTCATTGAATGTTAATGCTTTGCTCCGGTACTTTGTAAAAGGAGTACCTTAATTACCTTTCGGCTCCTCATAAAGGCCCCACTGACACGGGATGGTTGGACAAAAGATGTCGTGCAAGTATCTTATTGCAAGCATGCATGACTACCTACGGAGTACATGCCTATGTTTATTAGCACCTCGATATTGTTTATTTGTTTATCTACATGTTGCCCTTTGCAATTATTTCATGAACTATTTCATCCATGCAGCGCCCATATTTACATCCCTATGCCTATGGTGTTTTAATCTTGTTGTTACTAAAATTGCTACTATTGTTGTTTTTACAATACTACTGCTGTTGTTACTATATTATTGTTGATACCGATAAATTGTGCCAAGCAAGTTTACTTCCAGGTGTGGCTGATCTGACAAATCAGCTGCTAAGCCTTATAAATATTCTTTGGCTCCCATTGTGTCGAATCAATAAATTTGGGTTTTACTCCCCTCGAAGACTGTTGCGATCCCCTATACTTGTGGGTCATCAACGACCGCCGCGTAGAAGTCACCACATCTGCTGCTGAAACCTTCAGAACCGGGGGGTTGTGCCTAGCACCCCGCAAGCCTCCAGGCATATGCTCCCTGACGCGTCGACGAAGACCGCCAATGTCCAGATCACCACCACTCACTTATCATGGGATCATGCACCGGTGCTTTGGGTGACAATATTGGTGCTACCTTAGTGTCATCCAATCATGTATTTCATACTCGAACGAAGCACATTGAAATTGATTATCATTTTGTGAGGAAACAAGTTACACAGAAGGTACTACACATCAAGTTAGTCTAGGAAGAGAATCAACTTGCGGACATCTTCACCAAGTCATTGCCATTGTTTAAATCTTGGTGGCGCAATGTTAACTTGTTAGACACTGTTTTTTTTTTATGCCACTTGTTAGACACTGTTAAGATTGAAGGAGGATGTTAGATATGTGTATATTAGGTAGCCTCTAATCTAATTCTAACTGTATCGGTTAATACCCGGTTAATACCTTGTATACGTAATTGTATCTAATATAAATACAAGGAGACCGGAAATGCTGGACTTACGGGCAGATCCTACAGGAAATATTGTTACGGGATTACGTGTCACCTCCTTATTTGACCACCCCCCCCCCCCCCCCCCCCCCCCCCCGAAATTCCACTGGGTGGGCCCGTTCGCCTTCCCATCTAAATTTGGATAAGCTAATCCGTACGTAAACCCTGTAGCATTACTGGAGACCACACGGTTCCTAGCATTGAGCCGTTCCCCCAAATCAGCCTACCTTTCTACTTCCTTCATTCCATAATATACGACGTTGTAGCAAGCTGTTGTAGCAAAGCTGTTTTGCCCGGTTTTCGGCGTTTCGGGACCAAAGTATACCTTCCAAGTAAAAAAATGTTGTAAGCTACATAACGTGTCGTGGTTTAAAGGGTTGGGGTTTACATGATGCGTGTATCTATCGTAAAACACGTTTGTGCTTGCGGTTTTCTTATTTCGAGCTGAAAAGAGAACTTTATTCATGAACAAAACGTGCGAGGTTACTGATTACAATCGGTTGGATGTGCCCTCCAAATATCGCCCACGCCGCCCCATAGTCTCCCCTTCGTGCGGCCCAGTTAGTTTAGTCCTGACTTCCCGTGTTGACATTCGAAGGAAACAGACATGCAGACAGCTGACTCCGTGTTGATTCGTCTCATCTGCGGTCGTAACATGGAAGCCGACCCGTTATTAGTCAGGAATGGCAATTGATTATTGCAGCACATGGATCATAGACGCGTCGGTGGTTCACTTCTCTTCTCTTGTCTAGGAATTTCTCACGTACAACTTTTTTAATATGAAAAGAAAGGATTAGTACAATAATGCATGACCTACTGAAAGAAAGCGACATTTTTTGTCGCTTGAAAAGAGGGGCTCACGTTGCTACGCCGAAGATTTTGTGGGTAAGTTATGTATTCATTTGAGTCCTCTCTCTCTTGTTGATCACCAACTAATATGCTTTATGATATTCTCTTTTAATTTTTGTGTGGATAAAAGAAGTGCGCTAAGAAGCTTTGGCTGCAATTATTATGAGCAAAAAATGGATCATGACTCATGAGGGCCATTCCATTCATCCCATGTGCAGGGACACAAATCCAAATGGATCATTACTAATTAAGTTGCACAAAACACTCTCTTTCTCACAGAGGGACGTGGAGAAAGAAACTGAAGAGCCAAATACAGTGGTAGCAATTAATTACATACCAAACAATTAGATTATGATAGTGCTAATTACATATATACCAAACATAAGAATGAAGTGTTAGAGGGGAAGACTTGACAGTTGACATGTTTAAGGAAAGACAAGTGAGAGGTCCAATGTCTAAGTTTGGTGAGGATTGAGGAAGGAAGAAAGAAAGAATGAAAGAAAGAAACATGTCATCTGATGGAGGGAGGGAGGTGAGCCCCTCACCAAACCTCCCACACCACATTTTTAGACTAATCTACAGCTCATCATTGGCGTGTACAAAAAGTGGAGGAAAGAAGCAGGAAGAAGGGGAGAGAAAAGAATCAGCTGCAGACAGCTCTCCCCTACCTTCCTCTCATCTTTAAGCTCGTCAATACTCCTAGTAATTCCTCGCTTCCCTTGAAGTAAACATGCTCCTGATCCATTGTTCTTGAAGCTCTCTCTCTCTCTCTCTCCCTGTGTATGTGTGGAGGAGGAAGAAGGAAGGAAGTCTAGGAAAGGCCCCGCTCACCACCCCCACCACCAAACGCTTCTTGGTAGGACAAGGAATTCCCGGAAAAGCTCCTTCCCCCATTCTTCTTTAATTACCCCTCGCGGTTGCCTAGCCAACAAGGCCAGGACCAGACAGAGGGAGAGGAGACACAGGTGCTGGGGAGAGGGGCAGTAGGTTTGTGGGGATAGAGGAGAAGATGGCGAGGTGGGTCTTGGCTGCCGTCGCCGTTCTTGCGGCGGCGGCGCTCTTCGTCGCGGCGGAGGCCCAGCAGGGCCACCAGACAGAGAGGATCTCAGGTGAGGGGCCTTGTTTTTCTGATAGACATATCTTGTCAGTTTCTGCAACTCGAACTGCTTGATTTCTGTAAGGCTGTTTTGTGTCCTTCATCTGGGAAAGCTGCTAAAGCAAGCATTATTTTGTATCTAATGATGGATTTTCCGTTCAAATTTGATTTGTTCGTGGGCAGACTTCTCCACCTGAGCTCATAGTTCGTAGGTCCTATTTCAGATCAAATTGATTATACTGATAGGTGCAAATGGGGTAGTTTATGTTGGTGTTCTGCCCCCAGATGATTTGTCTAGTTTCTTGTTCAATTCAAACCATCTTTTGCTGAAAACCCTGATGCTATTGACACTTTTGATGTAGTCAAGACATCTACCTTGCCTAGGGAAATCATGATTCATCCCATTTAGCATAGGGTTAGGCGTGCACCTTGCTTACCTATGGATACAACCCTTTCAATCAAAGTGCTACGTGATCCTGTTCTCAAACTTGGTATCCAGTATATTCTTTCCTCTGCTTTTGGGCAAAACTGATAGATGTCATGTGGCCAACAAAATGCAGGAAGTGCTGGTGATGTGCTGGATGATGACCCTGTTGGGAAGCTCAAGGTGTTTATCTATGATCTCCCTGGAAAGTACAACAAGAAGCTGCTGAAGAAGGACCCTAGGTGCCTGAACCACATGTTTGCCGCGGAGATCTTCATGCACCGGTTCTTGCTCTCGAGCGCAGTCCGGACTAACAATCCTGAGGAAGCCGATTGGTTCTACACACCTGTGTACCCGACATGCGATCTGACCCCTTCGGGTCTCCCATTGCCATTCAAGTCTCCGCGAATGATGCGTAGCGCAATCGAGCTGATCGCGACGAAATGGCCTTACTGGAATAGATCGGAGGGGGCAGATCATTTCTTTGTCACGCCACATGACTTTGGTGCTTGCTTCCATTATCAGGTACAGACACAAACTGCAAATCCCTTCTGTTGCACAGATTCTCTTATTTGATTAACTTTGTACTAGATGTTAGGTTGGTTCGTACCGAGTACATGTGTTTCGAACAACCTGGATATATCTAATTGCAGCAAATAACACGGGGACAACTGGGGCATCAAGATGCTACTTTTTACATTATTTGTGCTTGTGAATGGGCTTTGACTTTAGTTCTTCAGTCTGCACATGTTCTGTCCCTTGTTTCAGATAAAAATTTCTTTCTTTTCTGAAAAAGTAATAGTATCTGACTACTCTTCAGAATCAGGATTACCTGTCCAATTGAAAATAACTACCTGCCATGTCATGCCATGTTTTCTTCTGACTGACAGCACTATCTTGTTGCTTATTCCAACAACAAAAAAAATCTTTCTGTAACAAGAGCTTCCATTATTATTTCAGGAAGAGAAAGCAATTGGACGAGGAATCCTTCCCTTGCTTCAGCGTGCCACACTGGTTCAGACCTTTGGACAAAAGAACCATGTCTGCTTGAAGGACGGCTCTATCACAATTCCGCCATTTGCGCCTCCGCAGAAGATGCAAAACCACCTTATTCCCGGGGACACCCCTCGATCCATCTTCGTATACTTCCGTGGTCTGTTCTACGACACCGGTAATGATCCCGAGGGTGGATACTATGCAAGGTAAATTGCTCTCTGTCAAAAAACAATGCACATCAGCCCTATAGATCCTATTATTTGCTCTTATTGTATTGTCGATCTGACGTTTGTATGCATTCTGCAGAGGTGCTCGTGCATCTGTTTGGGAGAACTTCAAGAACAACCCGCTGTTTGACATCTCGACTGATCACCCACCCACGTACTATGAAGATATGCAAAGGTCTGTGTTCTGCCTGTGTCCATTGGGCTGGGCTCCATGGAGCCCCAGACTGGTGGAAGCCGTGGTATTCGGTTGCATCCCGGTGATTATCGCAGACGACATTGTCCTACCCTTCGCGGACGCCATACCATGGGAGGATATCGGCGTGTTTGTCTCTGAGGAGGATGTTCCGAGGCTTGACACTATCCTGACATCCATACCAACAGATGTTATACTGAGGAAGCAAAGACTTCTCGCAAACCCTTCGATGAAGCAGGCTATGCTGTTCCCCCAGCCTGCTCAAGCAGGCGATGCATTCCATCAGATACTGAACGGGCTTGCTCGCAAGCTTCCACATGGTGAAAATGTCTTCTTGAAGCCTGGGCAGAGGATCCTGAACTGGACTGCTGGCCCGGTGGGTGACCTGAAGCCTTGGTAGCATCTCTCGCGGCTTAGAGATGTACAAAAACCTTTTTGAAAAGGAATTTTTACAAACCTGATATAGTTTGCGCCTTTGTGCCACCATGGCTGCATAGTGCTGACCATAAGTCAATTGTACATTTTTCGTATCTTCTTTGATGATAGTTATCATACCATATACCTTCATCTCTTTTCTTCTTCTTCATTAGATGATGAAATGTCAACCATTGTGCACTTCGTCAGTTACATGTGGATATCATAATGAAAATTACAGGCTTTAAAATTGTCAAACCTGTATATAATTGGTCCATTATGCTGTGGTGTGCGTTCCGGCTAATGATTTCTATTCTGCCATTTGTGCTTCTTCTTATCCTTGAGAAGTATTTCAGAAAGTGTGAACTGTTGTAAGAAGCATTGCCTGTGGCTGTAGTCTTTGTGTAACTATTGCTTAAGGAGTAATGTTCAGACATGCCACTGAATTGGCCAATAGATGCTTGTTGTCTCTTCTGAAAATTGGAGTCGACGTAAGGCCTTTCTTGCTGATTTCTTAAGGCATAGTGGTTGCTGATATATTTTTAAACCAATAATAGTGTCATTTATTCTTCTTTACGATGACCAAGAACTGATGGTAGTAACTAATGCATAATAGGCTATGTAATAACGGAAATTCGCTTCTACACCCGAGCTCACGTGCACCTGTTTTTTTCGAGCAATTTAAAAAAAAATAGTAAAACATTATGAAAAAATCTGAAAAAAAATGGTGACACACACATATGAGTTTCCCATACTCGTGCAAGCACAGAAATTGTCATTTCATTCCGAAAATTTGCACGAGTATGGGAAACTCATATATGTATGTCACCAATTTTTTTCAGAATTTTTTATAATGTTTTACTATTTTTTTAAATTGCTCGAAAATACCATGTGCTGGTGCACCCGAAACGCCGCTCCCATGTAATAAACGAATTGAGAACTCTTCCGTGGACTAGTGGTAGCCGTGCAAAAGCGCATAAGGGCCAGGTCCCGGGTTCGAGTACTCACTTCTACCTTAATGACAAAGCCGGGGTGGAGTCCGTCCCCCCCCCCCCCCCCCCCCCCCCCCCCCTAGTCTTGTTGTAATAAATGAATTATTGAGTCGACTAAGAATTTATCTATCAATTCCCTAAAAAGGAAGGCTTGCTAGCCGCCCCCGTGTTGCAATGCTATTTAATCCACATGACTCTCGGCAACGGATATCTCGGTTCTCGCATCGATGAAGAAAACGTATATCTACCAAAGCTGAAAATCTTGGCCGTTTATTCTTTACAAAAAGATAGTTAGGTGATTTCTCATTTTAAGAATTATTATCGGAAGCCACAACAACTTGTTTGTGCAACTATGAGTTCCATGATATGCAACATCGTCACTTAGAAGTACCACAATATCAAGTGAATGAAAAATAGCAACTCCTGATTGATTTCATTAGTAGTGGCCTATCACATCTCTTCAACTCTTCTCCCGGTACAATAACTAGGGATGCAATTTTATCCATGGGCACCCAACCTGCATGGGTGAGTTATGAGTCGTTTTTAGTATGTGAACGCGATTAGTCGTGGATCGAGCATGAATACAACTTTGTGTTTATGATTCTAGAATCATTTCCATTAAGAAAATAAGTTGGTTAGGTTACTTGTGGTGGAACCAGCCACTTAGGTTCAAGTTTTAGACTTAACATGGGTATTTGAATTTACCTGGATTTATTACATGATTTAATCTATGATATTCTTTCAGTGGTAGATAATATGCCTTGTTCTTCGTGCGTGGAAGTTTGAAAAGGAGATCTAGATAAAATTCCTGCGCCTTCCCTTCGTAACTAAGAGGAAAGGACTTTTTTGTGTTTTTCGTTTGCTACATTCATTTGAACCCAAATGAATAATACCACCATAGACATATTTCCTATGGGGAGAGAAATTTCTGCTCTAAGGTAAGGAGCATACGATCCCTTCGATTAGCGCGTACATACTAGAATGAGTCATGCGACAACAAGTTTGTTTGAGAAAATTTATTTATTTGCGATTTGGGTGGAAATAAAATGGGAAGTTAGATTACCATTTTTAGAACTTGAAAAGGTGATTAGGTTTTTTTTTTGCACAACTCGCAAATAAATTGCAATTTTTCACGAAACTTGAAATCTAGAAATGATCTCGAGCCATTTAAATTTTAGAATTATTTTTTGAACTTTTTGGATGAATTCAAATTATCTTTTAGAAAGGGAGCGTGTGCCAACTTCGAAGTCACGCCCCTTCATTTGAACCAAATAGGCCTTAAAAGTTGTGTGTATCACACAATGCATATGTTGGATATCAGATGGTTTTTTCCTCATGCTCTGTCCCCGTTGCTGCGGCGTTGTCTCCGGCGCTAAGGTGGAGCAGAGAGGATTCGTCCAGGAGTACGTGCAGACGGTGGTCTGCACTGGTGACAGCTGGAATATGGTGCACCTTGTGGTGGGTTCGTGGTTGAAGGCTGATGGTTCTGGTTCTCTACTCCGACATCGTCGTGCGTGGGTGCCAGTGCTGAAGTCCGATGGCGTGTTCGGGGACATGCTGCCCCGGCTGTTTCTTTCAACGGCAATGGTTTGTCCTATGGCAAACTACATTGGAGGTCCGAAAAGCTGATGATCAGCGATGGAGCTGCGTTGAGTTTGGGTGAAGAGGTGATCTGTCTATTTTTTTCTTGGTGGCTGCTACGGTGGTGCCGAAGAAGATGGATAGGCGTTGGTTTGTCACATAGGTTTATCCTATCTTTCCAGATCTGTAAGATCGGTGTATACGTACTTTGTATCTTGTCTTTTATTTATCAATGAGAATCGTATTACCATGCAAAAAAAAAATGCACGTACGCACACCCTATTCCTATGAACACCTCCGAGAGACTGAGCCGGATTGAGTTTTGAGATTGACGAAGTCACCACAGACGTCTCGCTGTTGACAGGATCATCACCTCCCGCTCAAGAATATTCTGACTAAACGTGAAACACCCGTGTCAAATATTACACAAGAATTTGGCATGGAACACTACAGGGACAAATCCCTCACAAACCTAAGCTCCCTGGAAATAGCGAGCGCTGCTTCATCCAATTGTACGGGCGATTTCTGGGCCCATTGTCTGTGAGTTCGAAAGCCACGCGTCGTGCTCGTTTTTGTAGTCGGTTTGAGAGCTGAGGTACGTGTCGTGTATAGGATCGGTCATATCTGCCTGGTTAAGTCGCTTTGACTGCTGGTCCCGATATGGGCCCTTGTCTAGGTCGGTTTGACGTCTTCGAGCCCAGCATGTCGTGCGCGTGGCGCGGCGTGGCTCGCCTCGCTCAGAATACGTTCGTGCGCTCTCCCCCAGTGCTCGGATTTCTGGCGGCGGCGTCGCTGCTGGTGGATTTGGCTCTCCCTTGCTGGTCGGCGCGGCCTTCTCTTCCCTGCACATGGCACACCTCATCCCGATCCCCTCTTGCCCTCTTCCCCAGCGACGTCGACTCCGTCTTCGTCGCCGTTTTCCTTTACCACGCCTCCACCGGTCCACCCACAAGCGCACCAGATAGGACATCGGAAGGAGAAGAGAGGCGGCGACTAGAAGCTCGACGCGGCGAGCGGTACCGCGGCCAGGGTATTCGACCAGGATATTGAACATGGCGGTAGATACCGCGACCTGGCGCTCGAACAAGACCATGGCGGCCCGGACACAAGCTTAAGGCCTGCGGCGTCGATTCCCTGGCCGAAGCAGAGGACGGTGTTGGGGGCAGACCGTCGGGTGCTGACCTCGCAGGCGCGGCTGTCGTCGGTGCCCTGGTGCAGTGGCTCCCAGATCTGCTATCAGACGTGGAGCAGTGCTAGGATGACGCCGTCCCAGCGGGTCTCCACCACGCCGCCCTGGCAGATGTCGATCGCTATATGTTCACTGTGTTTTTATCAGATTTTTCATTTAAGAGCTGACTCCAAGCAATAGTACAATAATGTGTTGCCCAACACCAGGTACTAGCGTTCTCTTTTGTTCAAGCTGAGGGCTGGCTCTTTGTACATTAGTTGTTATACGTGCAATTATCTTTTCTTGTAATATTCAGGATTTATGAATAGCTTGGACGATACATACGAACTTATGGTGAAGAAATATTTAGTGTCACTGTCTCGAGGTGGAGTCATAGCCTGACGGGAGCGACTGCCTGGTCTATGTGTATTTGTTTCTTCAGTTTTAAAAGCACTTTAGTTTGACATTTGAAAGCACTATTTCTGTTTGGGGGACCTACTTAAGTGGTTTCATTTACTTTACTACATTTGCGGTCCTTCTATAATATTGAATTACTACCTTTATAGTTGCACTAAATAATTTAATTTTGGGTCGGGGAGATGGCTAGCAAGAGTTCATGGTTTAGCAAGACTCATATCCATGACACCACTATTGTGATTTAATGGATTTTGTAGTGGCAATCCTTGTTTGTTATCTTTGAATATTTCAAAAAGTTGCACTGGGAGCTTTTAATTGAGAAGAATCCCAAATTTGGACGGAACATGGAGAAGAATTCCACTCTATTCCTTTACTACGAATAGGGCAACGGAGCAGGATAGTGTTAGAAGTATTGAAAACAATCAAATTAAGATAGCTGATATAAAAAAATTGGTAAGTATGTTTTTGCTTTTCAAATATGTGAATTCCTTGATACGATGTTTCTTATTAATAGCTAATAAGCTAATATGCATGTAGCAGCCTATAGATGGTTTCTAACCATTTCTAAGGATATATGAGAAATACCGGATGTGAAAGCCATCAGTCGAATTTATTCGTTGAACATTTCTGTTCCAAACATAAATACCATCCAAATATAGAAAACACATTTGGTGAATGAGTTAAATGGAATGATTTTGCAGATGATTGTGCATATCTTATTTGTACTGTATATAACCATATACATGATTTTGCGCCCACGTTGCCTTACCATTAGTAAATTTGCATGAATAAGTCATTAGCTACGTTTCGCTCATGATTTTGCTCATTTTGATATCGAGCTGAAACATACATACTGCGTCAAAATTTCACTGAACAATGTGTTCTCGTGAATTCTGATTTTGTCCGATGCCATGGGCAGGGTGTGTTGTGGCTGTGTCGTTTCCGTCAGTGCAGACGGACACGACGACCAGGCCAGGTCACGCTGCTGCACACGCTGGCCAGGAGCACGCGCATTCAGCTCTATGTGATGGCAATCTCTACGTCAATGTGCCCGGGGTAATTATCTTAATCCCTTCTATCGTCCATAGGTCGTTTGCGCATTCTCTTAGCAAAAAAGTATACTCCATAACTGGTGCCAACGGGGTCGAGAGGGGGGGCGATATCGCCCGGGGGGGGGGGGGGGGCGGTAGGGGGGCGGGACGGTAGTGGCGGGCGGTGGATCCACCGCCCGGCGGTAGCGGCCGCTACCGCCCCGCTCTCACCCGCGTTGGCGGCGGTAGTGGGGCGATAGGGAGGCGGGAGCGGGGCTGTAGGGGTGATAGGGAGGCGGTAGCGGGGTGATAGTGGGGTGAGAGTGGAGGAGAGAGATTACAACCTGCCACTATAGCCCGTGCACTGGCACCGTGGGGTGATAGTGTGGTGAGAGTGGGGTGAGAGTGAAGAAAAAAGCTGACGTGGCAGCGCTATCACGGGCTATAGTGGGTGATGCACTGGCACCAGCCTTAAATAGATTTAGTTTGCTTTCTGATCCCCCAAATTTAAAAGATAGTTCAGAATAGTTTCTCCTCAAACCAGCAATGTGATTTCTAGATGGTGCCTTAAAAGCTGAGCTCTATCTCTTCAGCCGGACGATATTCTTTTTTCCAAGGCGCACAAACTAGATACCCTTAAATACACACCCTTTGTGCGCACGCCTTTTCCTATGTACAATCCACCACTTGGAATTTTTTGAAGCCGATCAGACTTCACCCTAAACATAGAGCTGCTGCAATAAAAATGGCCCTATGGTAGGCAGTTGTATCATGTACTCCCTTCGTTCCACAATATAAGATGTTTTAGATGTTTCACATGTTGTCTAGATTCGGACTAAAAGAATGAAAAGTGGGTGAACATATACACTAAAACATATCTAGATACATGTGGTATAAATGTGAATGTGGAAAATGACTAAAACATCTTATATTATGGAACGGATGGAGTATGTGCTAGAATCATCCGCCACGGCAGCGCCGAGTTTTACATTGGCGAACATGCGAACAAAAAAACACGCCCAATGAACCAGAAATATAGCACACTAGCCCGACGAAACAAATCCGTTGTGCTCTCACTTGGTTAGAGCAAAAAGAAATGCTTACTCGAGGCGACAGAGGTCTGTATTTTACATATCAGATTTTGTCCACTCTGTTTTAATCCTCTGCAATTTTAGAACGGTCCATTACCTCTTCTTTCCGATATAGAACTTCGGACGGATAATAGAATGCAGTTAGCAAAATCGTTAGAAACTTTTCATGTTTTCTTTCTGATGCCAGGACTGCCAACCTGCATGGCGTGGAGGGCATCTATGTCCCACGTCAAATGATCTTGCAGAGGATCACAAGTGATTCGAAGCTGAAGTCGGCTCCATCTTTTTTTTTTAACGAAAAGGCATTATGATCGGCGACATCTTCACCAAAGGCGAGAACCTTGGCTTCACGGCTTGAATCAACATGACTATCCCATCCGACGTGGTCATGCCGTTCATGTATGTGCATCTGTTACACCGCCGTGAAGAATACAGCTGAAGATGCCATGAAATACTCACACAACTAGAAACGCGAACACCCGAAACGGGCGCAGCAACGTGCGCCCTCTCCTTCTAGTATTCTCTATCGTTTCTGCTCTCGGAGAAGATACTACTACTAGTAGCAATGTTTCAAGGTGAACCAGGTCCCACTACCATCGACGGCTCATCGTTGACCCGGAGAGCCGCCAAGAGGTCAGGCCGAGCCGCCGAGGGCACGCCGCCGCCCGCCGCTCTGCTCCCACCACCATCCTCCGTCCCCATCTCCATTCCCTCTGCGCTCGCCCGCATTATCGTCAACCTACCTTCGTCTCTCGCCTCCTTCCCGACTTCCCCTGCTCTCCAGCGAGCGCAGCCTCTCCGTTCCTCTCTGCGCTGACTGCTGTGGCAAGTGAGCTGGGAAGGAAGGACGGGGTGCAGGTGTGGGTGAGGCGGCCGCGATGGAGAGGCCGCGGGCGGTGCTGGCCCTGGCGGCGGCGCTGGCATTGCTCCTCTCCGTCTCGGATGTCGTCGTCGTCGTCAAGGGACAGGACACCGAGAGCATCCAAGGTATGCAGCTGGGAGGAAAAAACATATACTTTCCCTTCCTTTCGAGCTTCTCATGCGCGCTAGACTGCTCGAGCAATGCTCCGGCTAGTGCTGCTCGGCCTGGGCTTCATTGTTATGATAAATCAAATCCGTGGTACGGTTCTTGGTGCGTTTCCGTGGTGGCTGGGATCTGAATTTGTTTTTGAGATGGAAATAGGCAGCTTTTCATTGACTGAACTGTTCGTTACCCCCCAATAGATCGGGTTAACTCCGGAACTTCATTCAACCAAACTGATCCTGTGATCCAACAAGCTGGGTAGCTGATCTAAGCTAGCTAATTACACCATTGACGAACAAAGACAAAAAGAAATACAATCAAAGCTAGCTGCCACTGACTTGATGGCTTTGATAATTGCTCTTTTCCATGCATGATGACATCAGCTTCTGTTCTGCATCAAGTTCAGACAATCTGATGCAATGACCCCTTCTGATCTTGCTGATCTTTAACAAATTTAGCGTAGCGGATGGCAATAGCTTGGCTCGTAATCTATGGCCGTCTGGCTTGTAGCAGCCACAGAATTTTCCATCTGGTCTAGGATCACACATTCACACATCATGCTCCCTTTTTGTAGGATTACCAAAAATAGATGCATTGGTGTTTTGCCATATTCCGATTTTTCGGTGGTGGAACCCATTTGTGAATAGACCTAAAAAGGTAAAAGGTTCACACCTAGCATTACAAGAAGTAAATGATTTTCTTTTTCAGCAACACCGATGGCGTTTCAGTGTCTCATCATTCCTAACTCCATTTCTTGCCTCTCGAATGTGCCACATTGTGACTGTAAATATAGTAGCCTCTTAATGAGATGTGCTAGTCAAATAATCAAAAAAACCATTGCCTAATGAAGACAAATATTTTATTGCCTGTAATGCCCCACTATTTATTCATCTCCTTCGAGATGACCACATGATGACATGTAAGAAATCCATGATTCTTGGTGTGTTTCGGGGTGGGAGGCGCGTCTGCTCGCACGGTTTTGGAGCAATTCCGGTTTACTGCATGATGCCCTGCAAGTCCACGTCCAGCGCTGCCGGGTTGTAAGCCCAGTAGCCCACTATTAACCCCCACGGTCTACCGGGTTTGCTCTGTTTTGTCGCCCGTTAACAGTTCGGTTGCTTGAGTGGGCTTTGTCCCACGATTTTAGTTGTACAATCCAAGAAACACAAAAAAGTGGTGCAAAGTTGTGCTTTATTTCTATTGGGCCAACTAAATGAAAATTCAAATTTTGTAGCCTATGTTATGCTGTGCTTTTAAAGTGTCTTTTCTTCATCCAAAAATTTGGACGCATATTCAGAGGGTCCTGGCCCTGATGCCACGTTCATTTAGAAAAGAAAGGCTACTCTCAGATATAATAGTGCTATATTGTGTATGGTACATTGTGACTGCTAGTATATTGCAAATAACAGATTGAAAACAAAAGTGCAACATGACTTAATTGCATATGGTGAAGCAAGTGACAACGTCTACTGTTTAATACAACATACACTACTTATGAGTTATGACCTGTCTATGCCAGATTGGCGTTATTAACACATAATTTTTCGCATAACCATAAGATCTAACAAGATTAAGCAAGTATGTCACAACATTGTTTCATTCCTTTCAGTTACTCACCTTTTCTATTGCAGGAACAAGCTTCAAATATACAAAACCCGTGCGCCAGTTTTGCTGGGATACAGCGGTTTCCTCTAGTGAATGCTCAGGTTAGTCTTTTTACATGGTTTTAATATAAAAAATATGTCGAATTAATTCGTAAAAAATGAATAATCATGTAAAGATACAGTAGTCTTCGCTGAAATTGGAATCAGAGGGCTCTTGTGTGCTTTGGTTATTTGAATCATCAGAAATTTTCTCGAAATATTTCAAATGACATGCCATCTACGTTATAGAAAAATAAAACTGTACTGAAGCAAACAATTAAAAAGACTATGTGATCATGGTTCATAAACATTACTATATCGCAAGGATATATACTAATGTTTTATACTTCAATGTAACTAAACATTTGTGGGAAAATAGGCTGTAACATTGTTCAGCAGCGAGAAAGATTTAACCGTACATATGACAGATAAATAAAAAGTCAAATAAACTTCAATGCGTAATACCCGTCCTAAAAAAAAACAGTATGCCGTGTATATGTGCATAAGTAAAATATGCATGCTGACACCATTAGGAAAGGTTTCCATTGGTATATTAGTAAAACAACCTTTTTTACGTTGACACTACTAAATTAACTTAAAAATATACTATTGAAAACGTCTGGAAAGGTAATGTATTTTTTCAGCTGGAGCTATTTTGCTTTTTGAATGTGCTTATGTATTTCTCCAGAGATAGAAATATAGATTTTCCATAACCGAAAGATGAAATTTTGTGTTCACGGTTAACAAAATGGGTAATGATTTAGTCAGAATGGCAACTTTGTAGTATGCTAAATTCACACGTTTTATTTGTACTATGATGGAAATTCAGTGAGTGCTGGTGATGTGGTGGAGGACGATCCTGTTGGGAGACTGAAGGTGTATGTCTATGAGCTGCCCACCAAATACAACGAGGAGATGGTGGCGAAAGATTCCAGATCCCTCAGCCACATGTTTGCTGCTGAGGTATACATGCACCGGTTCCTGTTGTCGAGCGCGATCCGAACTATGAATCCGGAGGAAGCTGACTGGTTCTACACTCCAGTGTACACAACCTCTGAGATTACTCCATGGGGCCATCCCTTGATCTTTGATTCTCCACGAATCATGAGAAGTGCTATTCAGTTCATTTCCTCGCACTGGCCCTATTGGAACCGGACAGCAGGGGCTGATCATTTCTTTGTTGTGCCTCATGACTTTGGGGCATGCTGGCATTTCCAGGTGAGTCATACAACAAAATGAAAAACCTGAATCTTCTAGGAGTACATATATTACCACTGAAACATAGAATGAACATACTCTTTACACTTATACCAATACGGATTTCCAGAATTGATCATTCCCTTATGTGGCATATTCTGCCTTCGTTCTTTGGTATTTGGTAAGAATTTTTTGACATGCATTTGGCATCAATACTTCAGGGAAAGAAGGCAACTGAGCGGGGAATCCTTCCATTGCTCCGCCGTGCTACGCTGCTGCAAACTTTTGGGCAGAAGGATCATGTCTGCCTAAAGGAAGGCTCCATCATCATCCCACCATATGTTTCTCCCCAGAAAATGATAACTCACCTTGTTCCCCCAGAGACCCCAAGATCCATCTTTGCATATTTCTGTGGAAGATTCTACGATGCGCCAAATGATCCTGAGGGTGGTTACTTTTCAAGGTACGCACCTGAAACATGTACCTCACACTCATTCTTAACGAATTACTGTGCCACAAAAGTATTGATGTACCTGGTATATGCAACGCAGAGGTGTCCGTGCAGCGGTGTGGGAGAACTTCAAGAACAACCCTCTGTTTAACATCTCGATGGACCACTCACCCACATACTACGAGGACATGCAACACGCCGTTTTCTGCCTGTGCCTACCAGGCTGGGCCCCATGGAGCCCCCGTCTGGTGGAGGCCGTGGTGTTTGGCTGCATCCCGGTGATCATCGCGGACGACATCATCCTGCCGTTTGCCGATATCATCCCGTGGGAGGAGATCGGCGTGTTCGTGGCGGAGAACGACGTCCCAAAGCTTGATACCATCCTGATATCCATACCAACAGAGGTGATTCTGCGTAAGCAGAGGCTGCTGGCTAACCCGTCGATGAAGCAGGCCATGCTGTTCCCGCAGCCCGGTCAGCCTGGTGACGCCTTCCACCAGATCCTGAACAGCTTGGCACGGAAGCTCCCGCACGACAAGAGCGTTTACCTAACGCCTGGACAGAAGGTGCTGGACTGGACCGAGGGCATCGAGGGCGACCTCGAGCCTTGGTAGGTAGCCGGGGCATGGCGTCATGTTCAGTCAGAATCAGATCAGAAGACTGATGAGTAAGCCCTGCCTAGCGAAACCATGCTTCTTTTTGTGTTGAATCATGAAGAGGGATCTGACATGATGTGCCTGCCTTCCATGTATGACGTGTTTCCCTTGTTTTTGTTGCCCTAGTTCTAGACTAGATGCAAATGGGTTATATAGATAGGTGGAATGGAGTAGTTTTTATTGGTGTTCTACCTTCCTGACATGATTTGTCTAGTTTCTGGTTCAATTCAAACCATATTTTATTGAACACCAGATGATATTGACACTAATGATGATGCAGTCAAGACACTTGTGGGAATCATGCATGTCATTTAGCCTTGGGGTAGACCTGCTTACCGGTCAAAGTATCGTACCATGTTTTCAATCAAAGTCCTATGTGATCCCAAGCCATGTCCTCAACTGATAGATATCCTGTGGCCAACAAAATATAGGAAGTGGTGCTGATGACCTTGTTGGGAGGCTCAAGGTGTATATCTACGATCTCCCTGGGGAAATACAACAAGCTAATGAAGAAGGACCCTAGGTACCTGAGCGAAATGTTCGCCATGGACGGTTTGTCGATCTTCGTAGAATGATTCTTATTGTCGAGCGCGGTCTGGATTTTAATCCTGAGGAAGAGAAATTTGGTTCTACACAACTGTGACGTGACATCGTTCTGACTACTTTGGATCTGCCCTTGCCATTCAAATCTCTGTGAATGATGTGCAGCACAATTGAGAAGATCACAAGGAAACGGCCTACTGGGATCAGACTGGGAGATCATTTCTTTGTCACGCTGACACCACATGACTTTTGTGCTTTGCTTCCGTTATGAGGTACAGCCACAAGTGCAAATCCTTGCTGTTGCACACATTCTCTTATTTTTGTCAACTGAGTAATAGATGTTAAGCAATTGTTTAGTACTGAGTACATGTGTTTCGAACAACTGGGACATATCTAGTTGCAGCTCATCACATGGGGACAATGGACCATCTGAATACTAGCATATGCTAGTTTAATTATCTATGCGTCTGAATGGGCCAATCTGGCTTAATGACTTCAGTTTGCACATGTTCTTTGGCCCTTTCTTTCAGATAATGTTTTACTTTTTTTCTGAAAAAAAAAATTGTCAGACTAGTCTTTAGATTCATAACTAGCTGTCTAGTTAATAATATTCCATACCATACTTTCCTGAATCTCGTTGGTTATTTAAATGCATTTTTATCTTTCTGTAATAGGTGCTTTCCACTAATACTTCGGGAAGAGAAAGCAATTTTACGGGGAATCTTTCCCTTGCTTCAGAGTGCCACAAAAGAACCGTGTCTGCTTGATGGACGGCTCCACTACAAGTCCACCATATGGGCCTCCGCAGAAAATGCAAAATCACCTTTAATCCTCGAGACACCCCTCTATCCATCTTTGCATACTTCTGGGGTCCGTTCTATGATACCAGCAATGATTCTGAGGGTGGATACTATGCTAGGTAAAATGATCATCTGTTGACCAACAATATAATAAGTCCTTTGATACTTTCTGTCATCCCCTCTTATAGTATTGTCAGTCTGACGTTACTGTGTATCCTACAGAAGTTCTCGTGCATCTGTTTGCTTGGGTGAATCTCAAGAACAACCCGCTGTTTGACATCTCAACCGAGCACCCACCCAAATTGTAAGAAGGCAGGCACTGCCTGTGCCCATTGGATTGGGCTCCATGGAGTCCAAGACTGGTGGAAGCTGTGGTTTTTTGGTTGCAGACGACATTGACACTATTTCATGTTGCTGGCAAAACTGAAGGCGCCACTGGCCTTGGACCCAGGCTGAGGTGTGTGGATTTTGGGTGGATACAATCCTGGGCAAGCACTGCTGCATCCCTGTACGGTGGAAGAGCAACCTTGGAGTACCTGAAGAGAAACCCACTTGGCAGCGATGCTGTTCATGTAGTGCTGTGAAGATGGGAGTTGCTGGCGATGCATCAATCTCTGAGGAAAAGATGTAGTTGCTAGAGTTGCTGTAAGTAAGTTGGAAAAGGAGAAAGTGCGATTTAAATTTTGGCTGCTTTTGTTGTTTCTGCTGCCTTTGTAGTTGGCCGATCTGAGGCCGAGGGCCATGACACTAACGTTTTGAGATGGTGGTTTTCTACTGCTGAGCAGTGACATGTTTAGAGCTGGGTGTGTGCGTTTTGTAAGACTTGTGCTGATGGTTTCGTTTTGAAGAATGGAACCGGGGAAAGCCTCCCTGTGAATCTAAAAAAAGCACTATTTCATGTTTTCCAAAAAGAATGTTCTGAAGCTAGACAGTGTCCTTACATCCATACTGACAGATGTGATGCACATGAAGCAAAAGCTTTTGGCAACCCTTGGATGAGGCAGGCTATGCTGTTCCCCCATCCTGCTCATTGCTCAAGCAGGAGGTGCATTCCATAATAGTTCAAACGGGCTTGCTCCGCAAGCTTCCATGCGGCGCAAATGCATTCTTTTGTGTTTATTTGTATCCCGAGAAACAGTTCAGAAGAGATTTTGAGAAACAATTAGGCATGTAGCTGCTGTAAGCAATACCATCTCATTTTGGAGCATGTCTGTCTGGTTGAGTGATTTGAGATTTTGAGTTAACAATTAGGCATGTAGCTGCCGTCTTTGTATAAGCATTGTTGATTTCCGAAGTAATAATTTTTCAGACACGTGACAGAATTAGCGCGCAAACAGACGTTTGTTGGCTCTTCTGAGAATTGGAGTCAACGTCAGGCCTTTGTGTTCGACCTTCCTTAGGAAACCGGAAACGTTCGATTGCATTTGGAAGCGATAGATGAAACGGGTTGACGTCTATTATGCCCGTCTGGGTACTGGCAATGAGCTCCATCTGCAGCTTTGCTTGGCTTAATTTGGTAGACTGTCTGGTCGAGTGATTTGACACCTGGAGTTATGATTGGGCATCTAGGCTCCAGTCTTTGTCCAAATGTTGCCGATTCATTAAGCTAAACAAAAATGTTTGGACATGTGACCGAATTAGCCAACAGACGTTTGTTGGCTCTTTTTGACAATGGGAGTCACCGTCACCAAGACTTCTGTGCCATGGGCTCACTTTTGTTAGGTCTTCCACTAAAAAGGAACAAAAAACAATTTACAGTCTCTAAATTTGAAACTTCAATAAAGAAGAAAATTTGGTACATGTATGCGTGCATACCATTGATGTGATGCTAGTAATAATCTAAAAAATATATTATCGTGTATTTCTTCGGTTAAAAACACAAGACATTATTCTAGAGTAATATCAGGTACGACATAGTCGCAAACACACCACCACCACCGGGCGACCGGGTGTAGACTCAAGATTCCATTAGGCCCGGGTCCATTGCTTAAATCACCAAAATTACATAGCAAATCCAAGACCAAATCTTCAAATCACCAAAATTAGTAAGAAAAAAATTACGAAGTACCCACAGGCATCTCGATATTAACGGGAACTGTTATCTCCTATTGAAAGAATGTTTTCCACGCATAAGAACAAAAAAACACGACTTATCCTTTCGTCCCCCCCCCCCCCCCCCCCCCCCCGTCTACAGTGCTCTAAGGTATAGCTGGCCAAACGGGCCGGCCCGGCACGGCACGGCCTGGCACGCGGCCGGCACGGCCCGTGAAAGGCACGGCCCGTTAGGCACGTTAGCTAATCGTGCCGTGCTGGGCCGGCCCACGGGCCTTGAATCAATTCGCGGCACGGCACGGCGGCCCGTCAACGGCCCGGCCGGCACGTCAGGCACGGCCCAGCACGCAGAAAAACGGCCCAATAGGCTTAAATACGGCCCAAAAACTATTTTTTTAATATAAAAATAGGTAAAAAATTTAAAAAAAATAAAAAAAAAGCTAAACGGGCCGTGCCGTGCCGGCCCGCGTGCCTCAAATCGGAGGCCGGCCCGGGCACTACCGGGCCCGTGCCGCGGCACGGCCCATTTATTTCCGTGCCGTGCCGTGCCTGGGCCGGGCCAAAATCGCCGTGCCTCGGGCCGGCCCGTTTGACCCGGCCCAGTTGGCCACCTATACTCTAAGGCGACTGCGAGGCGACTGGTTTTCCGGTCCTCCCGTCGGTGAGTTCGCCGGTCCGTCTCGGCTCCGATGGCCCTTGTGGCCTTGGAGGCGAGCCGGACCGTGTCACTCTGCCGGCGGGTGGGATGGGTTCCCTCCCTTGTATAGGTTAGGGTTTGGTTCCTCCGTGGAGGTCGCGGCGGTGGAGACGGCATCCACTTGGACAATAAGGTCCTCCCCTCTCCTTCTCTGCCGGGGTAGATCCAGGGGATCTATCCAGGAGGGTGTGGGGGTTCGTGGTCCGTGGCTTCGACCTTGTGGCGCGGTGGTGGCAGCTAGTCTGTTGCTTCGGCTCCTGGAGGTGGTGGCGGCGGCGTTTTGGAGCGGAGTCCGGCCGGATCCAGGGAGGGGTTCGGCGCTTCGTTCGGGAAGGAACCTGCTAGCTACGGGCATGGCTGGTGGCTTGTGGTGGTGGGATCTGGCCGCCCTCAGCTGGACGGTTTGGCCTTGGCCCCAGATCCGGAGCAGTGGAAGCTTGGAGAGCGTCTTGTGCCTCCGGTCGTGTTCTTCATCGGATCTAGATCCAATCCTTTGGGGTTGGTGGATACTGCGACTCTTCAACGCCTTTGTGCTAGGAGCTTCTTCTGCTTCTTTGGGTTTCAGGCTTGTGGAAGTCAATGGACCTGCGTGTTCTTTCTTCTGTTGTTCTTGGCTTCTTCGTAGTTTGGTTGTGGCCTACGGCTCTGTTTCCTGTCCCTTGTTCTTTGTGATGTACGCTTTCTGTTCTGTACTTTTCCTTAACATATGAATAAAGTGTTTGCCTTCAAAAAAAAAAAAAACACGCATGATATCAAACATATCGTGAGCAAGACGTAGAACTAGTCTCTTAAGCATCCAAAGCATCCAAACCATGGGTATTTTGTACATGTATATGACCTGGATCAAAACTCTCTCTCCCTCTCCCCTCCCCCACAAGCGGTTTAGTCGATACAATCATGAAGAATTATGGTTTTCGTCTATATCTTCTATGTGATATCATTGTAATTGAATTCCCTATTTTCATGACTTCTTGTTTTTGAGTATTTCCTTATTCGTTTTCCCGATTTACACATGTTAAAATCCTTCCGGAAAAAAAGGTTGGTTGCACCGGCATGCGTGTGAAATAGAGATGCAAGTGGGATCCCACTTGACACCTTAGTGTGAAACAACTACCACGTCATCCATCAAACTGCTTAGAGCAACTCCAGCCGCCCCCCGAGAGCCCCCAGCACCCCTTTTTTACGCCGGCAGCCCATTTCCCTCCTAGTCCCCCCCCCCCCCCCCCCCCCCCAAGGCCTCGCTTTTCGCCGGATTTGGCCCAAACTTCATTCGGCGTTCCCAGGCCGAACCCAACGCGCCGGATTCCGCCTGGGGGCACCGGCGAAACGGAAATGGCGCGAAATGGAGGGAAAACCGCGCGAAGCTTCCGGCGGGCCCGCCCTGTCAGCGGCCCACCGCTTCGTCGTCCTCATCGCCTCGTCTCCCGCTTCGCATTAGTGCTCCTGCCGCCGGTCAGGCGTACCGCCGTCGAGTCAAATCGGCCACGCTGCGAAGTTACGGCGCGCCACACTTACTACCCCGCTGCTATTTATTTGTAACAGTCCAGATTTGGTACCCTAAAATTTGAGCCAAATTTTCACTTTTTCTTTTTCATGATTGCATCATGGCATCTATAATTAAATTGCTCCACATGAAATCATGCTTTGGCTTAATTTATTAAATCAAGGTTGGTGAATATTATTGGACAAACAAAATCCAAATTGAACTATCATATTTGTTCAGGAAGTTCCAAATTACTTTTATAACAAATGTTAAAAATCAAACTTTTGACAAACAAATGTTTTAATTGGAGAATTCAAATTGGTGCCAACCAATGCTTAATTTTGAAACCAAAATTAGGCCTTCAGATTTCAAAATAAAAATATGGGGTTCTTCATTAATATAATATAAGCCTCCATAAATATGTTCATAATTTATTGAGTGGCCAAATCAAATAATTTAGCAAGCACCCAAAATGCTTGTGAACAAATTTGAACTTAAGTACACATAAAAGTGTTTCCAAATGGGCTGAAATTTTTATGACAGCTTCTGGAAGTAATATACTTGCTTTACAAATTTTCTCAAAATTTTGGAAAAATGTTTAAGTACCTAAATTAAATGTTCTAAAATTTGAGCAGAAAAGAAAGTAAAACAAGTTTGTTCTACAAACATTCTCCAATTGAGCTCAAAGTTTTACCAGTGGTTCCTTCTGTCAAATAAGAAATTTCCACAAAGTTGAATCACTTTTAAGAAGTGTTTAAGTGCCTCAAATAAATAGGTAAAGTTGTTGTTTGTAAAAGAAAAGAAAAGGGGAAAAGAAGCAGGGGGTATCTGCAAAATCGTCATCAACACCGTGGCGACACGGGCACTGGCGCCATGCCGTCGTGCCACGCCGCCCTCGGCCTCCCCGCACGCCACGGCCGGACCCCCCTCCAGCTTGTGGATGAGAGGCCAACGCCGGGCCCTGCCTCTCTCTCTCCCCTCACTCGCTCCCCTGCTCCCTCCCTGCTCTCCCTCCCTCGGTTAGTCGCCATGGCCGACGCCTAGCTCGAGCTCGCCACCGAATCGCCGTTGCCTGGAGCCTCCCCGAGCAGATCGAAGACCGCAAGTCGCTACGCCTCGTCGTCCTCTTCCTCCTCATCGACAGAATCGCCTCAGGACGCCGCAGATCGACCGCGCCATCCTCTTCTTCCCCGCGGACAGTGAAGCTCCGTTGAGCCGATTGCCGCCGTCTCCGACCTCCTCCTTCACCGACGCGAGCATCCACGCAACGAGGGTGAGCTTGCCATCCGAATGGACACCTCCATCCTTCTCCTCTTCCCCTAGATCGTAGTTGCCCCATAGTCCGTCATCGGCCGCCGCCTGTCGCCGACCTACCCGTCGCTCCGGCGACCAATAACCGGCGGCGCCGCCCGTTCTTAGATCCCCGTGCTCCCACACGTCGAATGCGCCCCGTGTATCATCCCCTCGCGCGCTCCATCGCTGGAGTCGTGGTCGCCGCCGTCGGTGGTGACCATGCCCGCACCGCGCCGGTCACGGCCTCGCCACGGTCAAACCTGGCCGTGGGCCTTCGCGCCGACGTGGCTGCTGACCTGGCCCGTGACCCACCCGTCAGCCTCTAGGGCTAACACCGGCCCGGTGAAAAACGGTTCGGCCATTTTTCTGGAATTATTTTAAAACAGAAAATGGGTTTAAACTTGTAAATTTCATATCTTTTGAACCACAAGTCAGAAAAATGCAAACAATATACCAAAATGTTTAGGAAAATAATATCTACCTATTAGCATCCTTGCCATGATCAATTAAATTTATTTAATTGCTTTTATTTAATAAATACTAAAATGGCAGAATATATTTGGAAATTAGAAAATTCATAACTTGAGTTTTGTTTACTCAAAAATTATGTTTAATAGCTCAAAATGTTTAGTAAGCAAGGTACAACAACTTTATGTCATTTGAGGGAATTTTAGAATTAATTTTGGTGCTGTTTGTCTAAATTAAATAAAATGGCAGATTTAAATCAATAATTGGAAATATCATAACTTGATAAATATTGATCCAAAAATTGCAAATGACATACCAAAATGATCAACACTTCAAATGCTATCAAACCCTGCTAATATCACATCATGATCATAAACATTTATTTGATGTATTTCTTACATGATTAAACGAATTAAATACAAATAATTATTCAATTCACTATTTAATCGTCGATACTCGGAAAATTATAAATAAGGTGCCAAAATGATCGGAAGGACAAACCCTATCCATTCATGCCATGCTCATGCATATTTAAGCCACTTCTTTAATAATGAGTTAATTTATAAACAATGTGACCACTAAGGTAAAAATGGGGTTGTTTCCAAACAATTACCTTAATTATATGAAACTCCATTTAAATTGTGAAATACATTAACTGATGATACCTTGCATAAACTTGTCATGGCATCATGTGATTGTGCATTGCACCTTGTCTTCGTGTGATTTACTTGTTTTTCCATATTTTTTGGGTATCGATAGATTCCGGAGTGGAGGTTAACCCTACCAATCCCAACGAGCAGTACTACGCGCCCGAGCAGCAAGGCAAGAGATAACCTAACCTTCTTGGCATCTAGCATCCTATGATTTTATCAACTTATTTTATCCACCATAATATTGCATGCGATTCAAAGGTCTCTTTTGATCACTATGTAGAAGATCCTATGAATGCCTGTTTATCCCCTGAACCATCACATGCTTCCCCTCCTATGAACTCTAGGGTTGATGTGTTGGCCGGATACAAAATATAATTGTTGTTTCTATGCTTAGCTATGCTTAGCCATGCTTAGTCGAATTACTAGTTATGTCTGTTGTTTAATTCCATAATTGTTGATGTTGATGGAATGATGCGGGCGTGGTGGTTAATGGTGATGCTTAATTAAAATGCTAAGAAGGCTTGGATGAGTTGCCATCGGGGATGGTGTTTTGTCTCATTCTTGCCCCTAGGTGCGAGTTCTTTACCTCTTGAACCAAGACGATCGTGCTTCCAACGGTGGGGACATATGGAATCCCCTTTAACTAAATAACTTGTGCGGGCGTATCCAAGGGTCCTCTAGTTTGCTTTTCCATTTGCCGTGTGTGTGAGCGGAAAAAGAAATGATGAGGATGGTGGTGTTTAGGACGTGGCGATGGGGCAGGGGCTGAAATAGGCTGGGTAAACTTGCCCTGTGGCCACAGATGACTCTTGGATAGTCTCACGCGAGGTAAAGGTTTAGCCGCGCCCACTCGCCGGTCTTCCCCGGAAGAGGACCAATCAGGTGAGCCGGACGGTACCGGTGGGTAAATTAGTACACCCCTGCAGGGTAAATCTTTTCGAAAAGGCATGTCCGCGGTTATGGACGACTTGGGAATAGACGATAAGACCATAGAGAACTTTAACTTAATTGATATGGCAGCTAAAGGTTGCATAATCAACGTGTGATAAAGGTTCATTTCCTCGAGGGAGATTCGAGGGAGTGCCTTTGGTTGAGATGAGTGGTTCTCGCTACAAGCTGGTTCGATGAGAACCAAAAATGAAAGTTTACTCTCTCATCCCTTTTCGAAAAATATTCTGAGTAGTCGGTGCCATGGGTCTTTTATATCTTTTAAAAAGGAAAACTAGCTTTATGCAAAATGGATACTATACAGCTTTAGAGCCTCCGTCATCATTGGGCCTATATCGCCCTACTAAACTTGCGAGTACATCGTACTCAGTCTCTCTTTGCTGCTGTTATAATTGTTTTAGAGGAGGACGCCACCGAGCAGATTGGTGGGTGATAGCGCGAGATAACATACCGTAAAATCTCTCCAGTATTAAGTTGCAAGCAACAGACAATTGCATAAAGAACTGTGCATAAAGTTTACTCCCTAGTAGCAACGGCACTCCCCCGTCCTTATATGTTTCTGTCACTCAAGCCAAGGCACACAGGGACCGAACCCACTATCTAGCATGAAAGTGCATGGTTGCCCCCATGCATGGTTTTGGTAATTAATGACAATCTCTATGGACTAATATTTGCATTGAGCTCTATATGTAGGTTGTCCTTTAGCTTGTGTCAAGATCATTTGTTGATCAAGGCCAAGCTTGCTTGTCTCCATTGGTTGGAGTCAAGGTCAAGGTAGAAGATCATTTGTTGATCAAGGCCAAGCTTGTCTCCATGTGTTGGAGTCAAGGTGCTTTGCTTGATCTCCATTTGTTGGAGTCAAGCTCAAGGGAAGAAAAGGTTGGGTTGATCAAGGCTTTGTGCGGGTTGATCAACTCTCAAGTTCAAGTGAAGATATGCCGAAGAGTGCTCTCCCCATCTTGGTGTATGGGGGAGCGTCATGTGATTCTTCACCAAGCGAAGCGCAATCAAGAAGATGGTTCGCCTTGAGGAGATGAAGATCGTCTCCATCGACCTCAAGTGGATTAATGCGCAAGGCAAAGGTATGATCTTGGTAGGGCCTTTATTTTACCGGTCTCATGATGTTTGTTGAGAGACCGGATTATAGGATAGATAGCCGTACTATCAAGAGGGGCTCTCGACCGAGTATCGTGATCGTATCGTTCGTGGAGAGCTCAAACCTTTGCATCCATGCAATCATCTTTATTGGTTCTTATTTGGCTTTTATCCATGTGAGAATTTAGAGCTTGTGTTCATCTCCATACCAAGCTCTAGTTCATCAAAATCGGATCTCATGAATATCTTCTTGCGTTTTTGATATCGGAGGTTTTACCGGTTTGTCTCTTCTACGTGAGGTCAAACTCTCTCCTTATGTTTCCTCCTCACATGATAGACTATGAAGTGTATATGCATGATCTTGTAGGGCTTGTGATTATCTTCGTAACAAGCCCAAGATCATAGAAAACGGAGTCTTGATGAAAAGCTTGTGCGTTTTCGTGTTGGAGATTTTGCCGGTTCATCCGCTTGGAAAGGTCTCACCATTCCATCCCTCCGCACAATCTCCTTTGCTTGTTTTCATATTTTCAGTTTTTGTAGGGTAAGCTCTTGTCGTCCTCTTTCCAACAAAATTGGATTCACTCGATTCGGAGTTGCCACGCAAAAGTTATTCAGTTTCAGGGTTTGCCTGTTCTCTCTGCTGGCCGGAAGTACCGGTCCCAGGACCGGTACTACCGCTGGGCACTTCCGGTGCCCAGTTCCGGTCCCTCTTCCGCTTATTTCCCCAGGTACTGGAACTTTGTGTTCCCCCGAAATTTGGACCGGAAGTAGAACCGGAAGTACAGGGCCACCGGAAGTACCGGTGACCGTGGCGGTACTTCCGGTGAAATTTCCCGTGGCACTTCCGCTTATGAAAATGGGTTTCTGTATCTTTTCCGGAAGTTGCACCGGAAGTGTCACCGGTACTACCGCTAAACCGGAAGTACCGGCGCTTCCAGCGGAACTTCCGCTCTTGCGGGTTTTCTTCTCTAGCCGTTGGAAGGCTGTTTTGGGTGGGCCGGAAGTACCGCCCTTTGGGCCGGTACTACCGGTCCTGCGGGTTTGTTTCCTCCTGCGTACCGTTGGGAGGCTGCCTTACGTAGGGCGGTAGTACCGCCCCTTGGGCCGGTACTACCGGTCCTGCGGGTTTCTGAGCCCCAACGGCCAGATTCCCAGGGCTCCTTTTTAAGGGGTCCTTCTTCCCCAACGGTTCTAAGCCTCTTGGTGAACCTTTTGCTCTCTCTCTCCTCCATTGTTGCACATCTTTGAGAGCTTGTTTCCTCCACTTCCCTCCAATGATTCTTGCCCATCTTTAGGGAAACAAGAGAGGAGATCTAGATCTACCATTCCACCAATCAAATTCTCCTCTAAGTGAGGGGAACCTTGTGGATCTAGATTTGGGGTTGCTTTGTGTTCATCCCCTTTGTTCTTCCTCTCTTATTCCCCCCAAAGCATTTGTTGCTTGGTTGGAATTTGAGAGTGAAGGACTTGACCACTTCGTGTGTTCTTGCCTCTTGCATTAGTTGCATCGGGTTGCTCTCTCCACGGTGATACGTGAAGTTGAAGGTTGAAGAGCTTGTTACTCTTGGGTGCATTGTGTTCCCAAGAGCTTGTTGCCTCTTGGGTGCATTGTGTACCCTAGACGGTTGGAGGTGCCGTGAAGACTTCGCTTGTGAAGCTTCGGCACGAGTTTGGGAGCCCCCAATTGAGTTGTGGGTGTGTGCCCCAAGAAGAGTTGTAAAGGGCTCCGGAATCCGCCTTGAAGGATTCCGATAGTGGAAGGTGAACCAATCCCTTGGGTGAGGTTCATCGGAGAATAGGGTGAGGCCTTTGTGGCATCTTGAGTAGGCCTCTTGTGGCGAGCTCACACCCCTCCAACGAGACATACTCCCTTAACAAGGAGGAACTCGGGAATACATCCTCGTCTCCGCGTGCCTCGGTTATTTCTATACCCGAGTTTTACTTATGCAATTTACATTGTGATAGCCATCGTGCTTGAAGTCTATATCTTGCTATCACCTTGTTGCTTGCCTTGCTTAGCATAAGTTGTTGGTGCACATAGGTAACCCTAGCATATTAGGTTGTTGGCTTGTTAATTTAAACACATAGTTTTATTCCGCAATTATCAAGCCCCTAATTAGAAAAAGTTTTAATCGCCTATTCACCCCCCCCCCTCTAGGCGACATCTGGGCATTGTTTGTTCTTTCATAGCATAAATACTCCCTCTTGGAGATACAAGCAACTACTTGATCAAGGCAATTACAAGTACCGGAAAGCATGCAAGATCACAAATAACATAGACATGATAATATCAATAATCAACATCACAAGGTACTTCTCTATTCATCGGATCCCAGCAAACACAACATGTAGCATTACAATAAGATGATCTTGATCATGATAGGCAGCTCACAAGATCTAAACATGATAGCACAAGAGGAGAAGACTACCATCTAGCTACTGCATGGACCCATAGTCCAAGGATGAACTACTCACACATCTGTCCGGAGGCGGGCATGGTGGTGTAGAGCCCTCCGGTGATGATTCCCCTCTCCGGCAGGGTGCCGGGGAGAGCTTCAGAACCCTCCCGAACTAGGGTTGATGACGGCGGCGGCGACGGATGTTTTTCTGGAATTTTGATTGGGTACTTAGGGTTTTCTCGTCGGGGGGATTATATAGGCGAAAGGGCGGCGTCGGTGGAGGCCCGAGGGGGCCACACCACCTGGTGGCGCGGCAGACAGGTGGGCCGCGCCACCCTCTGGTGCGTCTTCGGCTCCCCTTTGGACTCCGTGTGCGTGACGAAATTATAAGATCCTGGGTTTTTGTCCCGTCCGATTCCGAGAATATTTCCTTAATATGTTAATATGTTAGTTCCAAAAATGCATAAAAATGCTATAATATGTAAACAAAACATGTAGCAAAAGGTATGAAAACAAGCATGGATCATAAGAAATTATAGATACGTCGGAGACGTATCAGCATCCCCAAGCTTAGTTCTACTCGTCCTCGAGTAGGCAGAATGATAACAAATAATTTCTTAGGAGACATGCAAACTCACAATCTAGATCAACATAGTAATGCAAAACACATGATGTGAATAAGGTGATCCAAAACAATTGTCTATAGTTGACATTAAGCAAACAATGATTAACAAATGCTAGCTAAAAGAAGCTAGAACTTTTCATGAATCAGCGTGTTGGAGACTAGGAACCATACATAAGGTTTAGAAAGAAGAATAGTAAATTGTGTCTCCAATGTAAAATGTCAATCAATCTTCAAAGCATCAAATTCAGTTAATAATAGAAATAGCCAAGCTCAAGTCAAGTGTTCTTAATCCATCCACTTAACTTATCAACTGTTATGTAGTCCACTCAACTAATACAAGCAAGAAGAAGGCTTGGCACCATGAGGTTATGGCAAAGAGAATAATAATGGGGGTTTGGAAGGCCAAAAAGAAAGGCTCAAACAGTGGAAGAGGTAACCACAAGACAAGAGGAAGTCCCGTAGTAGACACTGAATGAGGAGTAGTGATTGCCATGCAACGGATGCACATAGAGCTATATGAATGGAAGCTCTCCAATGGAACTAGTGGGGGTGCATCCAACTTGCTTGCTCATGAAGACCTAGAGCTCACTTGAGGAGGCTCATCGTTGGAATATACAAGCCAAGCTCTATAACGTTTGGTCCCCACATAGTTATACTAATGAAGCATGAAAACTCACTACAATGATGTAGGTGCTACTAGCACAAGTGTGGAATAAAAGGATAGTAGTGTTGCCCCCTCTCTCATTTTATATTCTTTTTCTCTTTTTGCTTTTTGCTTTTTGAGGCCTTTGTGGCTCTTTTATATTTTTCTCTCATTGGTCTCTTTTGGACTCTTTTGATTGGCCACTTTGGACTCTTTTCAATATGCTCACAGGTAGAGGCAATACTCTATTTTACAAGATGATCATCACACTTTTTGGTGTACTCAAAACTCAAAGACTAATACATGGTGTATGGTGGATATGCAAGACCGAGCGTAGTGTGGAAAAGATGTAACACATGTGGAAAACCACGCATCACACTAACTCAAATGGTTAAGCAATACTATATGGTAATGAAGTAAAAATGACATAAAGTCATGTAATGTAAATGATGGAAGTTGCATGGCAATGTATCTCGGAACAGCTATGGAAATGCTGTGATAGGTAGATATGGTGGCTGTTTTGAGTAAGATAGTTGGCTTATGTGTAGGAGAACAAGATGAAGATCTCCCACGGGGTTGGATGTACTTGCGAAGTATGCACCAATCTCAATGTGAAAAAGGGCAATGCAAAGTACCGAAGAGGCTAGCAAAATATGGAGTTGGAAGTGCCAAAAACCAAAAACTCGTATATTGCAAACAACTAACAGTATCAAAGTTTTACAAATGGTTAGAGACACACCGAGAGGGATCGTGGCGGCGACACAAGTGCCCCGTTGGCTTCCCCGACCGTTGCAGTAACTATACCATTAGAAACTTTTTTCAACTAAGAGGAAATCACGACACTAAAGCACTATTGACTTAAGTTGTTTTTAATTCAGAAAAGTACGGCTCCACGCTCTACTAACACATCTTCACTAATCAACTCTTAACAACATTAGCCAACATATTTTAACCATTAGTTATTTTAATACCTCAAAACAATTGAATAGGAGCAAGTTATCTACACAATGGTCTACAAGACTATGCAGCTTTTCTCTATTTCATACCACTATCACAAGCATAGCATTTTCCAATCTAACACATCAACCAAGAAACTAAAACAACTCTCTAACAAATAAGAGTGAAACACAAGAGAGCTTAACACAAAGAACTAGCAGCTCTAAACAAGATAACATGCTAAAAGCGAGAGCTTACTAGAAAACAAACAGTAGCTAAGAATACTCAACAAATATAAGCGAAGCACAAGAGTATTCATATGAAAAAGCGGAGCGTGTCTCTCTCCCACACAAGAATGCTAGGATCCAACTTATTAAGCAAACTAAAACACACACTCAAAATAAAAACAGACGCTCCAAGCAAAATACATAAGATGTAGTGGAATAAAAATATAGTATCACTAGAGATGACCTGATAGTTTTGTCGATGAAGAAGGGGATGCCTTGGGCATCCCCAAGCTTAGATGCTTGAGTCTTCTTGAATTTGCTGGGGATGACCCACCGGGGCATCCCCAAGCTTAGGCTTTTCACTCTTCTTGATCTCATCATATCGTCCCTTTTGCTTACTTGAAAACTTCCACCACATCAAACTCAAAGTAATTCTCATTAGAGGGTTAGTGCATAAACCAAAAATTCACAAGTTCTACTGTGACACAAGCACAGCTTAATGCATTATAACATTAGCTACAGCCACTGATGCTCAAAGAATCAAAAAGATCCAAATAAACATTGCAAAAAAAGCAATGCACAATAAAAGGCAGCATCTGTCAAAATCTGAACAGTCTGTAAAGACGAATTTTTTCGAGGCACTAGAGTTGCTCAAATCGGAAATCACTGAACTAGAAAAAGTTTCATACATATATGAAGATTCAGCACACAAAATCTCAAAGCATTTCGTCGCTTCTGGAATAAATGACGAATTTAACGGTGACAGAAAGAAATCTGTTTCCTGTGCAGAAATCCAAATATAGCAAAAACTTTCTACTAGAGACCTTACTTGGCACAACATTGCAAGAAAATAAAGATACAAAGAAGTTGCTACAGAAGTAAACAAACTTCTTGACTCAAATAAAAGAAAAGATACTGAAAATAAAATGATGGGTTGTCTCCCATAAGCGCTTTTCTTTAACGCCTTTCAGCTAGGCGCAGAAAGTGAACATCAAGTATTTCCAAGAGAAGAAGCATCAAACTCATCAAAAGTATTCCCCAAAACAGAATTTTTCATAATTGGTACCTTGGGTATTTCTAAAGTTGCCTCATTTGCATCACCTTTGGTTGCATCATTTGTTCTTGGCTTTGGTGCCTTAGGAACATATATAAATCTTTGCTCTTTTCCAGAGGGGACTTTCTTGCTTTTAAACTTAAGAGAAGAAAAGGTTGAAATTATGGTTTCCATTGCTTCTTCTAAATCACCAATCCTAAGGTTTTGATTATCTTTAGTGTTGTTGGCTTCTAGGATAGTGACTCTCTTATCAATTTTTACTATAGATTCATCCATTTCACTAATATCAAGAGGTGTTGGCAAATTCTTTTCCATAGCATTCAACCTATTCATAATATCTTCTAAATCGACCTCAGTTTCAAAAGTTTTAATAGGTGGTACTCCAACTAAACTTTCAATTATATTTCTAGCCTCCAAAGCAGGAGTACCAAGAAAATTACCACCTGTGAGAGTATCAAGAACATACCTATACCAACTAGTGATACCAACATAAAAGTTCCTAAGAAGGATCATTGTGGAATATTTTTTTGTACATCTATGATGAGCATCACTAATCCTATACCACGCATCTTTCAGACTTTCTCCCCCTTGTTGTTTAAAAGAACGAACTTCAACTTCAGGAGCATTCATTTTTAAGAAAAGCAAGGTAAACCGAATTGAACAAGATTAAACAAGTAACTAATTTTTTTGGGTTTTTGATATAGGAAAGCAACAAGATAAATTCTACACTAATTTTTTTGTGTTTTTGATATAAGAAAGCAAAACAATACAAAGCAATAATAATAAGCAAGACTAAAACAAAGTAAAGAGATTGGAACTGAGAGACTCCCCTTGCAGAAGCTTCTCTACTCCCCGGCAACGGCGCCAGAAAAAGCTGTTGACGGAGGAGTGAGAAGTTTGGTACTTCGAGAAGCTTCTTACTGAGCACTCTTAACTCCCCGGCAACGGCGCCAGAAAAAGAGCTTGATAGCGCGAGAGGTGTTAATCAATCACGCTTCGTTGGGCACCCCAAGATGAAGGTTTGAGGAGCACAACAGCAAGTTTTCCCTCAGTTAGAAACCAAGGTTATCGAACCAGTAGGAGTGAGAAATGCTTCAGAAGGTTGTCCACAACAGCAATGGCGCCAGAAAAAGAGATGTTGCAGGGGAGACAGTGGAACCTGCAGAACACAATCAAACTACTTTGCCCCAACGAAGCAGTGAGGTTGTCAATTTCACCAGCCTTACTGAATACAAAGGATTAAATGTATGTGTGGAAGGAACCTTGTTTGCAGTAAATGAAAGCAGTAGAGCAGTTGATTTAATTACAGATGTAAAATAATAGACCGGGGTCCACAGTTCACTAGTGGTGTCTTCTCCATAAATAAAATACTACACATGCTGGGTAACAAATTACAGCTGGGCAATTGACAGAATAGAGAATGCATGACAATGCATGAACATTGCATAATACAGAGGATGATGATGTCTATATGAGATGCTTTGGGCATTACGACAAAATACATAGATAGCTGTTCCAAGCATACACCTATGCCTAAATAGTCCACCTTTGAGATAACATACCGTAAAATCTCTCCAGTATTAAGTTGCAAGCAACAGACAATTGCATAAAGAACTGTGCATAAAGTTTACTCCCTAGTAGCAACGGCACTCCCCCGTCCTTATATGTTTCTGTCACTCAAGCCAAGGCACACAGGGACCGAACCCACTATCTAGCATAAATACTCTCTCTTGGAGATACAAGCAACTACTTGATCAAGGCAATTACAAGTACCGGAAAGCATGCAAGATCACAAATAACATAGACATGATAATATCAATAATCAACATCACAAGGTACTTCTCTATTCATCGGATCCCAGCAAACACAACATGTAGCATTACAATAAGATGATCTTGATCATGATAGGCAGCTCACAAGATCTAAACATGATAGCACAAGAGGAGAAGACTACCATCTAGCTTACTGCATGGACCCGTAGTCCAAGGATGAACTACTCACACATCTGTCCGGAGGCGGGCATGGTGGTGTAGAGCCCTCCAGTGATGATTCCCCTCTCCGGCAGGGTGCCGGGGAGAGCTTCAGAACCCTCCCGAACTAGGGTTGACGACGGCGGCGGCGACGGATGTTTTTCTGGAATTTTGATCGGGTCCTTAGGGTTTTCTCGTCGGGGGGATTATATAGGCGAAAGGGCGGCGTCGGTGGAGGCCCGAGGGGGCCACACCACCTGGTGGCGCGGCAGACAGGTGGGCCGCGCCACCGTCTGGTGCGTCTTCGGCTCCCCTTTGGACTCCGTGTGCGTGACGAAATTATAAGATCCTGGGTTTTTGTCCCGTCCGATTCCGAGAATATTTCCTTAAGTACTTTTCTGAAACGGAAAAACAGCAGAAAACAGGAACTGGCACTGGGGCATCTTGTTAATATGTTAGTTCCAAAATGTATAAAAATGCTATAAGATGTAAATAAAACATGTAGCAAAAGGTATGAAAACAAGCATGGATCATAAGAAATTGTAGATACGTCGGAGACGTATCAGTGGGTTCTTCGTTGACATCGACGAGTAGTTTGGATTTTCCAGGTGGCAGCTTGGGACGTCGTGGAACAAGCTAGCTGGGATGTTTATCTGCAGGGCTCTTAGGCCATATTTTGGATCTTGTTGTTAGACAACATAATTTGCTTCCGCTTGATGTGATGATGGGTCTGTGACCCCTGGTATGCTATTTGAACCTTTCTCATATATGAGTTGCTATATGAACTTTCATGTCGTAGAGTCTGTGTGATGTGTCAGTTGTTCCACAAGTCTTGATCTCTTTATTATACATTGATAGCTATGACAGTGTTACATAGTCTCTCTGTATAATTCCGGGGTCGGGGCGTTACATTATTACCGCACCCTCACCGCCGGGATCACACACTTCTCACTCGCCCAACAACTAGCCGAAAACCTCCTCTTCCCCTCAAGCTCCCCCAAGCTCACCGAGAGAACCAATGGCCGAGAGATACCCTGGAGACGCCGCGGCGGCAAACGACTTCGGCCGGAACTGGCTGCACAACTGGGAGGCTCGCCTGCTGTTCGAGGCGGGCTACCCAGTCCCGCCGGACATGCGTGCCCCCGGCCACTGGCGGCTCAGCCAGATGGGTCTGCCGGTGCCCCCCGTCCCTACCGGCGAGGATCGTTTGGCCGAGATCCACCGAAGAAGGAGCCCGGCACCGGCGGTAGCTCCCTCGGCCGCGCCCTCAAGAAGGCGTGGGAGGCGCCGCGGGACTACATCAAGTCCGCCCTGAAGGTGGAGGCCGACGACGACGAGGACTTCCCCGGCCAGAAGGCCGCCCTGGAGAACATCCTCAACTACGTGCCGCCGGCGCAGCTGGAGGACGCGCTGGCCTGGTTGGCCCGCGACCACGCGCGGGAGGAGGAGGAGCGCCAACGCCGGCTTGCGGCCGAGGAGGCAGAGCTCCTCGCTCGCTACGAGCACAGCCGCCGTCGCCGCGCCGAGCCGGAGCTCGTCGTCCTGGACGACAGCGACGAGGGAGAGGCCGGCCCGAGCCACTAGTACCGCGGCGGCGACGACGGCGCAGGATGCAGCGCTCCTCCCGGCGGCGACGACTACTCGCAGCAGCTCTACCGCAACTTCGACATGTGGCCATAGTTTTTTTATGTTTTATGTACAAATTTCGCTACTTTTCGTCAAACTATGTCAAGTTTAACGAACTTCGTCTAAATTTCGCTAAATTGAACGAACTTTGTCCGAATTTGATTCGTGTCGCTGGGGCCGCGGCTGGGAATCGGCCCGTCCCCAACCAGAATTTTTTAGCCGGTGCCCCCTCAGCAGGCCCAAAAAAATGCCGGCAAATCGGTCTGGAGGGCAACGGCTGGAGTTGCTCTTAGGACCGAAGAGGACCAAAGTTGTCTATAGTACAAAAAAAAGGTGATAGCTCAATATTGTCCATTATTCAAATTAAAAAAAAATAGTACTTGAAGTCGGGCCATTGCTTTAAAGCTCCTCGAACGGGACGCATTTTCCAGCCAGAACCTCCGCCGAAATTACAGGGGAAGTACTACCGAGTACGTAGCGTACGGCAAGGCCGGTCAACACAAGGAAGACGAAGACGTCTAGATCTTCTTACTACTACCACCGCCTGCCTAACAATGTACCGAACTACAGTAAGCAAAGCAGCCGACGGCGACGAGCCAGCGAGCGAAAGGAGACCGACAGACAGGTGTCGCCGCTCGCCGCCGGCCGCTTGCCCGCCCGCTCCGAGTCAAAGGAGGAGGACGCATCGACATTGGCGTATTCAGATGTCACGGATCGATTGTGCGGCAAGCAAAGCAAAACACGTACGCATCCCGTTCCCACCGACAGGCGGCCACTCTTTAAATTCGCTGTCGGTGTCCGGTTTAGATGGATTATTAGTGCGGTAATCTCTGCCCGCGTGTTCCGGGGCTGATTGCTCGTCTCCATCCGCCTGAAAATGCCTAACTTTTGTGTCCTTCGCTCACCTAATCGAACCGCCCGCCGTTCAGACGTAGGGGAAACTGTTCCCACCCAGGACAGAGTGACGACCTCAGTTGTCCTTACAGTTTATTAGCGTAGCAACCAACATCAGGCCAAGAGAGTTTGCTTAACTGACCAAAGCTCCTGTAATCAGGCCGGTGTGGCCTGGATTTGGCTGCGCAAACTCATGAACCAGGGTCTTCCGAAAAGATACGAAATGGTGCACCAATATAGGGGCAACCCGCGAATTTTTTATCTTTTTAAATGTAACAGAGACGCAACAAAAATTTAGGCATGAACATGTTTGTGTCCTTTAGCTCTCTACAAATGTTCATAGAAAAAACAAGTTAATGAAAGTTGTGTTAAAAACCAATTTAATTTGGTGTACATAAATTATCTTTTAGTACCAAAATTCATATTTTACAGATGGAAGTACCCCCTTTATATATTTTTTACTAAAACATGATCGTGTGCAAAGAAAAAATCATTTAAAAATAAATAATTTCCATGAATTTATTATTCATCTTCAAATAAGCTTGATTTATTGGTGGATACATCAATAACTACCGAGTGAGCCTACGATCACATGCCCTCCGGTAAAGACATTTATTCTTTCTCATTACATTTTCTTTATTCTTTTAACAAATTTACGTGCCTATTTGGTTCAAGGGGATTTAGAGGATTCTAGCTGCTTAAGAATTTTTCTTATATAGATCTTGTTTGGTTCATAGGATTGGTAATCATAGGAACTTTTTCTATGTGGTCTACTTTTCATGCAATTCCGAACAAAAATTCATCAAACCATTTTGGACCGGAATCATAAAATTGAATCGAGATTTCATACCCAACATGTTTGGTTGTCATAGAATTGAAATTGAATTCACACAAATCATTTGATAACCATAATTTCGAGCCGGAATCACAGAAACCATTTGTGATTCCATAACCAACATGTTTGCCTGTCATGCAATTGGACATGTCATTTCATTTGGAATTTCAGCAAATAACTACTGTATGTTATGTTAATTCTTGTCATTTCAATTTTCAATAAAATAAAATGATGGTATAATTTCTTTTCTGCCAGATGAAATGAAACGATGGGTGCCAAACGAGTTCTAATATGTTAAGCCAATCCATGTTCCTCACCCATCATTCTTGGGAAAATCAGTTCATTTTGTTTCCGCCAAATAAAATGAAGGTTGCCAAACTAGTCCAAAGATATTTTCGCATAGCAAAAGTCAAAGGTAAAGTCATGATCTTCCACCGGATATGATTCTTAACTTTTTGGAAAGTAAATTCTCGTCCCTAAATCGTGGACGGCGGCGTACGCGTATTGCGTTTACAGATCTGTTGGATTTTACTGCGTCCGTGCGCACCACCTGCGATGCGAGCACACAGAACAGTACAGAGTACACCGTCCGTTTTGCGGGAGGAGGTGGTGAACCCTCCCACCAACCTCCTCCGCCGACAGCTAGCTCATCATTGACAGCGAAAGCCGGCAAGAGGCCGGGCTCCCACCACCATCCTCCACCTCCGCCTCGCTCCCCCCGCATTATTATCAACCCTACGCCCTCTCGTCTCCTCTGCGACTTCCCCCTCCCTGCTCGCCAACGAGCAGCAGCAGCAGATTCACCCGTCTCCTCGCCGTCCTTCTTGGCGCTGAGTTAGTTTGGAAGGAGGGAAGCAAAGGGGGAGGCGTGGGTGGTGGCGGCGGGGATGGGGAAGCCGCGGGTAGCGCTGGCCCTGGCGGCGGCGCTCGCCCTGGTGCTGCTCCTCTCCTGCTCGGACGTCCTCGTCAGGGCGCAGGACACCGAGAGGATCGAAGGTATGTATGTCTGTCTGCGCGATTCAGCTGCAGAGAGAAAAAAAATGCTCCCTTTCTCTTTTCAGCTTCTCGTGTTCTGTTCTCTTTTTCCGCCTTGCGTGCTCGCTGGATTCATGACCGCTAGACTGCTAGCGCAATGCTCGTGCTGCTGGGTTTGATTGATCCGACAAATATCGGCGACGTTTTCGGTCGCTGGGATCTGATTCCGGGGCGGGGAAAGCGCGTGCGAATCCCGCCGATTGAGCCTCCGAAAGTTGGGGATGAAGCCGGGCGGCATGAGATCTGCAGCTGTGTTCGTGCAAAGATCTTGAAACCCTGATAAGATTTTTTATTCTGCACCGCATGTTCCGCCGACAGCAAGTAGCGCATGTCTGACTTAGTAAATAAGCAAAGCGGGGCGCCTCAACCAGCCGAAATTACCAACTTTAGGCATCATTAATTAAACCTCCTAGTGATTCTGGACTCGAGTCTAAATTGTATGTTTGGTGCCAATTTATTGGGCAACAGCTCAGCCAAAGTAGTATCAAATTGTTTTATAACTCTGTGTTTTAGCTATGATCGTGTTGTTGCAGTACTTAATTCTCACGTTTCGTGTGGGTGTGTGGTTATTGTGGAAATTCAGGTAGTGCTGGTGATGTGCTGGAGGATGATCCGGTGGGGAGGCTGAAGGTGTACGTCTACGAGCTGCCCACCAAGTACAACAAGAAGATGGTGGCCAAGGACTCCAGGTGCCTCAGCCACATGTTTGCCGCGGAGATATTCATGCACCGGTTCCTGCTGTCGAGCGCCATCCGGACCATGAACCCGGAGGAGGCTGACTGGTTCTACACTCCGGTGTACACGACCTGTGACCTCACTCCGTGGGGCCATCCCTTGCCGTTCAAGTCCCCGCGGATCATGAGAAGTGCGGTTCAGTTCATCTCCTCGCATTGGCCATATTGGAACAGGACTGCAGGTGCTGATCATTTCTTTGTCGTGCCACATGACTTTGGGGCATGCTTCCATTACCAGGTGAGTCATATAGCACAAATTTAAAACCTGTGTCTTCTAACATAGAATGAACATACTCTGCATGCTTATACTGCCACAGGGTTCCAGAACTTTTCATTCGTTATGCATTTTTTCTTAGATATTTGGAAGTAACTGCAATCTTTCATCTGATGTTCATTTGGCATTCACATGGTTCAGGAAGAGAAGGCGATTGAGCGGGGAATCCTCCCATTGCTTCGCCGCGCTACGCTAGTCCAGACTTTTGGGCAGAAGGATCATGTCTGCCTAAAGGAAGGCTCGATCAATATTCCACCATATGCTCCTCCCCAGAAAATGAAGACTCACCTTGTTCCACCAGAGACCCCGCGGTCCATCTTTGTGTATTTCCGTGGTTTGTTCTACGATACAGCGAATGATCCTGAGGGTGGTTACTATGCAAGGTAAGCACCTGAAACATGTAGTACCTTATAATCATTCCTGATGAATTATTGGGGCACAGAAGTCTTGACTTACCTGCTATATGCAATGCAGAGGTGCCCGTGCATCGGTGTGGGAGAACTTCAAGAACAACCCTCTGTTTGACATCTCGACGGACCACCCACCCACCTACTACGAGGACATGCAGCGCGCCATATTCTGCCTGTGCCCACTGGGCTGGGCTCCGTGGAGCCCCCGTCTGGTGGAGGCCGTGGTGTTCGGGTGCATCCCGGTGATCATCGCGGACGACATCGTCCTGCCCTTCGCCGATGCCATTCCGTGGGACGAAATCGGCGTGTTCATAGCAGAGGACGACGTCCCGAAGCTTGACACCATCCTGACATCCATCCCCATGGAGGTGATCCTGCGGAAGCAGAGGCTGCTGGCAAACCCGTCGATGAAGCAGGCCATGCTCTTCCCGCAGCCCGCCCAGCCTGGGGATGCCTTCCACCAGATCTTGAACGGTCTTGCACGGAAGCTGCCGCACGACAAGGCCATGTACCTGACCCCGGGGCAGAAGGCACTGAACTGGACCCAGGGCCCCAAGGGCGACCTGAAGCCATGGTAGGTATCAGTGGCATGGCGCCCTGAGCTGATGGTGTTCAGTCAGAATCAGATGAGAGGACTGATGAATGTAACCCAGCCCAGCCAAGCCAAACCATTACCGTCAATTGTAAAGCTCCTTACTTCCTACTACCTTGCTTCTTTTTGTGGTGATGTGCCTGCCTACCTTCCATGGTATGGCATGGTTCCCTTATTTTTGTTTCCCTAGTGCTAGACTACTGCTTTAGGTGATCATGGATCATATAGTAAGTAATATATGTTATGACCTTTGTATTATACTTCCATATAGATGCCAATCTGCAGCGGGGGAAATAATTAAGGTTAACAACACACCTCTCCTATCCAGGGTCCAGAGTCAATGCTTGCTGCTATGCATGTCTGTTGTTATCAGTAATAGAATGAAAACTCCTACTCAATTCTACAAGATCTAGGAAGATGGTGCACGTGCTTCTCTTTCATGAGAGTTCCATTTCCCTGCAATGTATCCTATAATTTCTTTGGCCTAATTCTTCTATTGATCAATTCAATGCTCTGATACATGTAAAAAAAATGCAATGCTCTGATAAAAAGGATAAATCTTCGGGAGAGGCGTTTTTGCTCCTGAGCTCCTCACTTGCTCCTGCTAGATTAAAAAAATATAAAAAAGTAAACAATTTCAAAAAAAAATCTGAAAACAATTGTCAACAAATATATACAAATTTTCAACATAAGTATAAAGTTTCGGAACGAAATAACATTTTGGTGCTCTGCACGAAAAAAACAAAATAAGTGTTTTCAAAATTGTATTTTCAAATCTCATTTTGGTCTCTTTTTCTCTGCACAGAGCATCAAAAATGTCATTTCGTCCGAACTTTACACGTATGTTGAAAACTTATATATTTTGCCTTCAGTTTTTTTCAGAATTTTTTAAAATATGTTTTTGTTTTCTGATAGCATGTGAGTTCGGGAGCCAATGTGAATTTCTATGTTCTATTTCATCTTTTCACCAATTTTAGTAATGAGCATACCAAAAAATGTATAATTAGCTTTTCGGAAAATTTCCAGACAAACAATATCAAAAAAAAAAAATCAATACTCATTTTATTATGTTCCACTTTATGTATTACCCTATGTACGGAAAGGGTTATAAAAAATCCAGTTATTTAACATATTCATACTAGTAACTACAGTGGTGATCTTGTTTTATGTGGTGCTAACGATTAATTACTATCTTGGTAGCTCTAGAGCGTTTAATGTTACCTTCGAGACTTGTATGATGCTACTATGAAATATTTACACATGGATGGAGCTACAAAGCCTGCAATCAAATTTCTCCATCTCGTACCATTTTTATGACTTGGGTATCTAAATATATGTAAAGTGATCATTTAGGGTGTGTTTGGTAGCCTGTATCATTCTAACATGGGTTTCCCACCTGATACAAGCTGACCTGATACAAGCTGTATTGAGATTTTATTAGGTGTTTGGTAGCTCGTATCTGTTGAAATAGGCTGAGGAGAGACGTTGTTTGGTAGGACGTATGAAGAGGGACATGCTGCAGAATATGAATTTACAAACAAATCCAAATTATTACACAAAGGTCCTTGAAAAGAAACAGAAAAAAGCAATCAGGTACGCATGCCCGGCGGCGCCCGTCCGGACATGCGGGGGCTCGGGGGAGGGTTGGGATGTCGATGGCGGCACGTAGTGCTCGAGGGTGGGCGGAGGCGAGGATGCGTCCGTCCGTGCGAGCGCGGCTACGGCGCGCGGAGCTTCGCCGGGCTGGATGAGTGGAGGCGGCCGGGCTTGGGCGAGCGGAGACGGCCAACCTGCGAGGCACCGCGCGGAGCACGGGGGAGTGTCGGGCTGGGCCGCGGCGGCGCGCAGAGCTCGGGGGAGGGCCGCGGCGGCGCCCTGAGCTTGGGGGAGGGAGGGCAGCGGCGAGGAGGCGCCGGGCTGGGTGGCTGTGAGGAGCGGCGCGATGAGGAGCTCGGGAGTTGACGAGAGAGACGTGCGGGGGAAATGGAGACAAGGAGACGTGGGGGCGGATGACCCCCTAGCGGGCTGAGGCGTGCGGGGGGAGTTTTCGGGATGAGCTCAGCCTGGGCGAGATGTGAAGCTCGATCTCAGCTTCTCTCCTCAGCCTGGCTGAGGAGCCTTTTTTAGGTGAGGTGGGCATGGTCCAAAGGCATAACACAGGCTACCAAACACCCAAATAAAGTATGGAGTGGGAATCTCTGAGCTGAGGCAGGCTACCAAACACACCCTTAATTAAAGCGTGAACGGACCGCCACCACCAAAATCGAGAGTTGTAAGTACATGAACAAAGACGTGCCAGGTCAAGCAAGTATTTGGCCTACGTGCAAAACATACGCATACCAAACAAAAGTTGACATAAAATAAAATATATTAAGCTAGCAAGCCGACTCATTAAAAACCTTACAGTCCCCTTAGTTACACTGGTAAGGAAAAGAGTATGTCTGAAACTTGCTGCTCCAACCATCCACAATTGTTACATCGTTTACAAGAGAATCAACTAAACAGCCTGGGGGCTCATTAGTCCAACTAAGAGAAAGCTTATTACAATAGCTAAAACTAGCAATCACATGAGCCACCTCATTTGCTTCTCTATAACAATGTTTAAACTTGACCTTTCCGATTGTAGTCGCCAAATCCACACAATCCGCAAAGGTAGCCGCCGCAGCATCCCACCATTGGCTATGTCTCATACAGTACTCAATAACTTGCAGAGAATCCGATTCTGCCTCCACCTTATGAATACCCAGCGAATTAGCCAACATGAGTCTGTCCTTCATTGCCTTTGCTTCCATAGTAATTGCATCCATTGCGAAATCAGAATATACACATTGCGCTGCAATGAAATTACCCCTTTGATCCATTATAATAGCAGCAGTAGCTCCCTTACCAGTATCAGCATGGAAGGACGCGTGCACATTCACCTTCATAAATTGAGGCTCCGATTTTACCCAAGTTTCAGTTCGGCGAGTAGCACTCCGGTATAACGCATGCCAAATTTTAGTTTCAGCTGCGGGAGGGGAAGTGTTGTCCTTTTGTTTTTCAGCTGCAGACTTTTGGACGGCAAATCAATCAAGTAGCGTGATGATGGGCCTAAATTTATCCTCAGTAGGGGACCGGCTCGTCGCTGTAGCAGGCCAATGTGCAGTAGAGTTGGGTATGGGCCACAACGAGAAGAGTGGCCGCGCTGGTGGATTGATGAAGCCCACAATGCGCGAACACTTGAGCCCAAATATTACTGATTCGGAGTTTATCGTGCTAGTGGCTCTTAGTAATAACGTTGTAACTTGCAGAAAATTCAAAAGCGGGGATAGCTCAGTTGGGAGAGCGTCAGACTGAAGATCTGAAGGTCGGGTGTTCGATCCACCCTCACCGCATTTCCTTTTGTTTTTCTTCACTCACTCTGTAATAATATGCTGGCACTGAAGATGCACGATCACAAAACTGAACCTTGTTTCTCCAAGGGAGAATGAAAGAAACTAGGTCGAGGGGTACGCAATCTGAAAATGAATGATACACACGTTCTCGCATTGCCGCGATGTAATCTGCATGACTAGCAGGTTCGACAGGATATGCAGAACCAAGCAGCCCGCAACGGTTTATCAATAGCATGCAACATCAAAATGATTCAGTTCTTGTACGAGCATACAACATACTCTCTCCGTCCCAAAATAAGTATTTTTTATTTGTCCAAATATGGATGTATCTAAATGTGTTTAATATCTAGATATATTCATATTTTTTACAAATTTAGACACTTATATTGGAACGGAGGGAGTACATGTTGTTATGTTTCAACTATCTTAAATAGTCTAAAGATCATTTAAAATGGCTGAAGCTACAGCTTATTCAATTCCATCTAAAATGTTCAGTATACAATAAGATGATTTCACTGATAAAATGGTCCGCATTGAAGTTTAATGTTGTTTCTTAGCAGCGCTTAGCGAATATCTCTCCCCTTTCTTGGCGTTGATCGTTAGGTCGGTCTCCCCTTCCTCTTCATCTAAATTCTTCCTTATTTCCTCAAGCTTCCTCATCTTCGTCTTCTTGTCATCGTTCCTCTTTTTCTTGTTTTCCATGTCGATACCTCGCTCGTCAGGCTCGGAAGCTCTATTTTCTTCCATCCAAGTCCCTGATTTTTTTCCTTTGTTAATTCCCTAAATTCTGAGGGGGGGGGGGGGGGGGGCGGTGGCCCCCTAGACGAGACAACAACCTCACCCTCAATGCACACACCAACTTACAAAATGCGTTGTGAACTCAAATACCAATCCCGGATGGATCGACTCCCCTTCTTCCTTGAGGTAGCAAGCATCAATCACAATTTCTTCAATGTCAAGGACGGTGGAGCGCTTTGACCTTAGCTTGCAGGGGATGAGCCCTTGCATGTGCCGCCCCGACGTTGGAGGAACTGTGTGGAATAGGAGGCACACCACCTCCAAGGAGAAGACGTATTCGATATCGCCATGGGTAATGTACAGGTTACCACATGGTGATGTTAATTCATGTTTGAACCCCAAATACAGTGGAGTAAGAAACAGATCAATGAGAAGAACAATATAATAGTTTTTGCAATGCCCAGCTGCCATGACGAGGAGCCTGGCACACGGGCCACGGCGCAGCAAGCCACACAGGCTAAACGGACAAGGCCATCCGATGGCATACAACACGCCGCGCGAGGACACGTGCTACCGAACGTTCCCCAAGCCCCGTCAATGATCACTAATATAGGAGGAAGGCGCAGCAAGGATTCAAGATGCGGTGACGCTCCATGATATGTCTAAGAATTCTGCTCGGCTGCGTATTGAAGATGCTCGTGATGAAGATAATATGGAGGAATGATAATCTGTTTGGCGTTGGAAAAAGAATAGTTTGATTTTGGTGTCCGATGTGTGAATGGACAGACGTAAGAAGAATAGTTTGATTTTGGTGTCTGATGTGGATGGACAGACTTCTCTCTCGTGTATATAAGTGCATCTGGAGGAGGATGATGGAAAAAAGTTTGCCCTGCTTTTGGTTTCTTGCATAAAATGCTGATAGTATCGGGATAGCTCTTTCCCTAGGTTTGGGGGAGGTGAGGGAAAGAGACTAATGCCAGTTCCGTCGCGGGTTAAGTTTTCGCAGTAGATTTTCTTTCTTTATTTGCTCTTTACACTTTTTCCGAGCTGGGCTCAAACAATGTTACTATGTTAAAAAGTGATAGTGGAACCTGGCTTCGCGTGCAGCTGATACCATGGCAGTGAGTTTCGCGTGCAGCGCAGGGACGGAACCAGTGGGGGGGCGAGCTGGGACCATGGCTCCCCCCATGGTTAATTTTTTTTTGTATAACCCCCTTGTAAGTTTGTGGATTTTAGACCAAATTTTACTCAAATTTAGGTAGATGGCCTCCTCCAACTTATTTCATGTATAATTGGCCCCCCTTGAGTTACAATCCTGGTTCCGTCCCTGGTGCAGCGTACGTACATGATTGGAGAAAGAATGGCAAATTGGCAAGCAAGGTGTATTTATGTACGAGGAGATGCTTAATTAGGCCAGCCGTGCGTGTTACCCTCCTGCTTGGACCATGGCGTACGTATATAGGAGTATCACCGTTGCTTCGAGCGAGCGGAGGAGCGGTACACAGGCAGCAGCACGGTCGGAGTTATAAACGGGGATCGGGACGTGAAGGGGGACAGCCCCTCGTTAAATAAATCGTTCCTGAATCCTGCTCCGGAAGGAAGGAAGTATACTGATGAAACTTGCAGTAGCAGCAGTTACTACCACAGCTTGCTTGGACAATGGACGGTGAAATCGGCTGCGAGCCAGGTGGACTGACACAAGTGCGTGCGCTGATCCCGCAACGTGGTGTCCGGTGCCAGATTCCTCTTCTGTCTGGCTGCGCATCACAGCGCCACATGATTAGCAAGTAGATTTCTTTAAGCTAGCGGCAACCCAACCACTGGTACCTAACGGCACGGCGTACGCGCACACATGCTTTCTTCTATCTCGGTGTTCCTTCCTTTACGCCTGCCCTTTCCAGCTCCAGCATCACGCGCGCCCACCCGCCTGCCTGCGTGGATGATGCGTGATCGAGGGGAGGGCCAACAACGCCCCCAAAAAGGACGTAGAGGTGAGGATAATCCATGCACCCTCGTGCGTGGCCGACTCATAGATAATCCGTCCTACTTTTGTTAACTATAAATAATATCACCCTCCGATCGTACCACGACGGTACAACGTGGTTGGCATCACGACCTGTTAGGCCCAAAGTTCATTTCTATATACAGAAAAAAAAAGGCATAAGCATCATCACATCCGTGGTTACTGCCAACTCCAACGCGCCGACGCAAACGGATCAATGTCCGTTTTTTCATCCGTTCCCGACGCGTTGGGTGCACTACGCGCGGCCCGGACACGGCCAGAGATTTCATGTCCGTCCCCCGACATAAAGGAATAAAAAAGGAACAAAAAACAGATCCGTTTGGATAGACGCGTTCGAGTTGCCTAAGAGCACCTCCACCGGGGCGCCTAAAATGTGTCCGGCACCCCCAATCGGAGCCCCCTTTGGGGGTGCCGAACACATGTTCAACGAAACTACAACTGAAATTTAAACTTAAACTAGCTAAACTACAACTAGTCCATACGTCGCGTGCGGAGGTGGCACGCTGGGCCAGCCTCATCGTCGTTCGCCCCCTTGGCGAAAGAGGGGGAGCCAACCATGTTGAGGCCACCCGCATGCGCATGCCAGCGCCTCTCCGCCCTGGTTTGCACCATCTGCCGGTGCAGTTTCGTCACTTGGGTGCGCGCCCGCTATCGTGGTGGTTAGCACGGCATACCCATCAGAGATGGGGAAAGTTGTCGGACAAGGCGGCGATGGCGTTCCGGCGGGATTGGGCACAAGCACGTCAAGAACACGCGATGTACCCATGTTCGGGGCCCTCGTGATGAGGTAACACCCCTACGTCCTGCCTTGCCTTCCTCTATTGCTTGATCACAGATATTCGGGCTACAATTCGCTCCTTGAGCTGTATTGGGAAGCAGCCGGCTGCTTGGTTCAGCCGGCTGGAGGAGGAAGAAGGTGGAGAGAAGTGATCATGTACGTGTGAGCCTCTTTCTACGTGCCTCTCGCAGGAGGCTCTAGCCCGCCTTATTAAGGCAGCGGGCTAGGATTAGGGTTTACAAGGAAGTTACACATCTAGCCCTATGACGTAAGCTAGCTCCAGCTGGATCATCATGACGTGCGGGTAATGCCCGACAAGGGGCTGGCCCACACGTACGATACTGTCGGTGGTTGGTTGTAGCCGAGTCCGGCTGCTCGGCAGTCGGCCTTGTTCGGCTGCTCGCCTCCATCCGGCCGGAACTAGGTCTTCGTCATCTATGGCCGGTTGCTGGCTCTTAGCCGACTGTTATCTTGATACTTTTTGGGCTTGCCTTCTTAGGCTTCCGTTCTTGGGCCTAGCCTTGACTCCTGTTGACTTTAGGGTATCTGGGGGTCATCCACCCAACACTAGCCCCCGAGCGCGTGGAGGTGTTACTGCTTGCTGGAAAGCCTTCACCAGTTTCCCCTTGTCTTGATTGTCGTGGGTGAAATGTTGAAGTTGGAGCTGGAGCCGGCTGAATCTGGAGCTGGAGCCGACTGCTGCTGAAGCTGGAGTTGGAGCCGGAGCCAGCTGAAGTTGGAGCCGGCTGCAAAAGTTTTAGGACCCCGATATGACCGATTTTTCTGTCCAACACCCAAAAAGAATCGGGTAGAGGTGCTCTAGGGGAGGAGGAAATTGTTTTGCGTTGAGAAGAAACGAGACGCAGGACAAACATTTCGCTCTGCCCGCTCCCGCGAGCGGCAGGGCGAAACCCTAGCCGCCGCCTCTTCGGTTCCTCTCCTCCCCTTCTCCTCCTCCTCGCCGCCGCCGGAGGGCGTCGCCGGGCGAAGCCCGGGCGGCGCTGGCGGCGGCGAGGCCCTCTCTCCCTCTCGCTCGCTCGGCGGTGGCGACGCGGGGCACTATGGTCGGGGGGGAGCGCGGCGCTGCTCGGAGGGCGCGGCGGCGCGGTCGCTCGGTAATATCCTTGGTAGCCTTGTCTCTTGTATGTATGCGGGGTTGTGTTGTAAGCTGGTTTCAGCACCATTATATCCTTATCGCCGTTTGTGACGTTATTAATTTAACGTCGGGCCTTCTAGCCTTTTATTAAAAAAAAAGAAACGAGACGCAGTAGTATTTGATTAGACAGACGGTGTCGGTTGATCGATTCCGTCCTCTCACGCCAGCCAACGCCTGCCCCGCGTGCTCCTCTGTTTCTTTTCTTGTCCACCACCCCTCTAGACTCTAGACTGTGTGCGTTTGTTCAAGTCTTCGGTTCGGAGCGACCAGCCGGCCGCTCGACTTGTATATTTCCCACCGGCTCTCGCCACCTTGACCGACTCGTCGTTTCACTGCGGCCGGACCGCTCCTCCTCCTCCGCCGCTCCCTTGTCGTGAGAGCTGAGAGGGACAGTCCACCGCGCGCCGACAGAGACCGGTAGAGCCGGGACGAGGGACAGCGGCCTGCTGATAGCAAGCGAGCAGTAGCAGACAGGACCCCAATTCCCGCTCCAGCTCACGCCTACGGCTCCAGGCGGCGGCGGTGGCGTCCTCCATTAGGGGGTCTTAATTTGCGCCGGTGAGGGGAGGTCAGGCCGGAGGAGCGTCGGTGCCTGCCAACTGGAGCGGAGCAGAGCAGAGCGTACGCAAGACCAATGGGGGCGACAGCGGCGGCGGTTCTGCTCGCCGTCGTTGCCTGCTGCGCGGCCCTCGTCGTCGCGGCCGCGCCGCCGCAGCACCACAAGCACGCCAGGATCTCAGGTACGCGCTCCCTCCCCCCTAGCTTTTTCGCCATCTTCCAGCTCCTGGGTCCTGAATTCCCTTGTTAGAGCCGACGCCCCCACAAAAGCCTGACGAAATCGAAATTGACCCCGTCAAGATTCAGATTTCCCCGGCTCCGCCGCCCGCCGCCGCCGCCGTCAACCGCTCAATCCGCACAGGAACCGAATGTAGCACTCAGTCCTGTCTGCCTGTAGCTGCATCCGGCCATCCATCTCACTGACCGACGCGCCCATCGATCTCATTTTTTCGCTCCACTGCATGCCTGCATCTGCATTGCTCAGGTTTGAACTGGCACCGTGCACGCGCAGCTGGCTGTCGCCGCCGGGACCAATCGTGCATTGCGCCGGCGAGCTCGCCTGCGATCCACCGAGTGGCCGGCGGGCCGGTACCCGACTGACGCCCACTGTAATTAAGAGACTGTACCTCGCAAGTATAGCAACCAAGTACCGGCAGTAATCACCGATTCCGCAAGCAAGCTGACACAGCCGTAGTTGGTAGGTGGATACTGAATTCTGCAGTTTCCGAATTATTAGTACGAGTACATTGCATTATAAGACACGGTGATCAGATCGTCACTAACCACCCACGGTTCATGATCTGGGATCTCGTTCCCTTTCTGTACCGTCTTCTTGGCGGCCACTCCTTCCTCAGTCGTGCTGCTGCTTCACTTCTTCGGGGATCAAGCGGAGTGGATGCCATTATTAGCAATTTCTTGTGATGAGCGCTGCCGCGGCGCTGTACCTAACCTGCACGACTTGCTTTATCAGATGCATTTTAGTGAGCGCGAGATCTGGAAAAATGATTTATATAAAAAAATCGAGCACCGGTCGTCCACTCACTCCGCTGATTGATGGTTATCACGGATTCCCTTGGCTGTTTTCTTCGTTGAACCCGACGTGCTAACCACCAAATTGGCTATTGAAAAAAGGGTGTAAACTTATAGCAGGTTAACATCATAGTGGAAACCGGTCGACAGGGATTTTTTTTTTTTGCAGATATATATTGTAGTTGTTGGACCTTTTCAGATAAACAACTCATCTGCCATTTCGCACCAACTATATTCTGTTTCATCATAGGTGCTGCTGGTTTGGTATGCATAAATATCCATCATTATTCCTCCAAATTAAATTGTATCATATGTAGTAGATGAAACTAGCTCTAGAAAAAAAAAAACACATCTCTGTGCATGTTCGATACATGAATGAATTGACTGACTCTGCACGCATTCTAATTGGCAAACATGATGAATGGCTTCAGGCAACGCCGGCGATGTGCTGGAAGACAACCCGGTCGGGAAGCTCAAGGTGTTCGTCTACGAGATGCCGAGGAAGTACAACTACTACCTGCTGGAGAAGGACAACCGGTGCCTGTACCACATGTTCGCCGCCGAGATCTTCATGCACCAGTTCCTGCTGGCGAGCGCTGTGCGGACCATGAACCCCGAGGAGGCCGACTGGTTCTACACCCCGGTGTACGTGACGTGCGACCTGACGCAGCAAGGGTTCCCGCTGCCGTACAGGGCTCCTCGGATCATGAGGAGCGCCATCCAGTACATCGCGGCGACATGGCCTTACTGGAACAGAACTGAAGGGGCAGACCATTTCTTCCTCGCTCCCCATGACTTTGGGGCATGCTTCCACTATCAGGTATCGATTGTGTACGGCAATGCAAGTTCAGCAGAGTAAAAAAGAAAACTGCACTTTGTGTTTAAACATAGTACTGAAAACTTGTGGTTCCTTTTTTCAGGAGGAGACAGCGATTCAGAGGGGGATCCTGCCGGTGCTCCATCGCGCGACGCTGGTTCAGACGTTTGGGCAGCGGAACCATGTGTGCATGCAGGACGGCTCCATCATCATCCCTCCCTACGCCAACCCGCAGAAGATGCAGGCTCACCTCATCTCCCCCGGCACGCCTCGGTCCATCTTCGCCTACTTCCGCGGCCTCTTCTACGACATGGGCAACGACCCCGAAGGCGGCTACTACGCGAGGTAATTAACAGAGCATTAATGCCACCATGATCTCTATGTCGATGCAGCTGCAATTGTTACTGACATGATGAATCTGCAATGTCACTGTAATCGGTCTCCATGGATCTATGGATCATGCAACAGCAAACGCTAAACTGAACCCATGTGTGTGTTGATCGACGCAGGGGCGCCCGCGCGTCGGTGTGGGAGAACTTCAAGGACAACCCGCTGTTCGACATGTCGACGGAGCACCCGTCGACGTACTACGAGGACATGCAGCGGGCCATCTTCTGCCTGTGCCCGCTGGGTTGGGCGCCGTGGAGCCCCCGTCTGGTCGAAGCCGTGGTGTTCGGGTGCATCCCGGTGATCATCGCCGACGACATCGTGCTCCCCTTCTCGGACGCCATCCCCTGGGAGCAGATCAGCGTGTTCGTGGCGGAGGCCGACGTGCCGCGGCTCGACTCCATCCTGGCGTCCGTGGCGCCCGAGGACGTGCTGCGGAAGCAGCGGCTGCTGGCCAGCCCGGCCATGAAGCAGGCCGTGCTGTTCCACCAGCCGGTGGCCAGGGCAGGGGACGCCTTCGACCAGGTGCTCAACGGGCTCGCCCGCAAGCTGCCGCACGGGGAGGGGGTGTTTGTGAAGCCCGGGGAGAAGGTGATTGACTGGAGCGCCGGACAGGAGAGCGACCTCAAGCCGTGGTAGGATGGATGGATGGATGTATGTGTAGATCGCGCATTTTTTTTGTTGAAAGTCTTTTTCGGACCACACGTGTTGTTGTTTTTTTTGGTTTCGTTCGTTCTTGTTCTCCGACCCGAGAGCATATTGCGTGTAATTCAGAGCAGCAGCAGCTAGCCAGCAGCGATAGAGATGTGGTGATGATGATGAGAAGCAAGCAGCCCAGGGTTTTTTTGTACGTGTCGACGGATTTGCGTTGTGATTTGTTTTAGTACTGTATGTGCGAAGAGCTGAATTCATCAGAGAATTTGCCCCGAATTTATCAGCAAAACGCTGACAGCTGGGATCTCTGTGAACACGTGATCGTTGTAGTACGCGTCTCTATGGTCTTTTGGGCTGTCAGTGGGGGCGGCTGACATGAACAATGACGAGCTGCCGCTTCGTCAAGTCAACGCCGCCCCGGCCCTCTGATCTGAGAGAAGCCGCCGCGCCGATTTTGACCAACAGAAGCGATCAGTGGGTGGGCAGCGTGGTGTGGTCGCTCCCGGTGAGAGCCAACTGGCCCTTGGCGTGGGGTCAAGTTGGAGGCTCTCCCTCCGCACGTCGACTGGCATGAGTACATGACGGGATGGACGGTCGAGAATCGATGCGAAGAGCAGCGTTTGTGCGGCCCGTTGGGTCCAGAAGAATGGACGGTCGTGACGAAGGGCAATAGCAGCAGCGTTGTCAGCGTGTTTTGGATTCTTTGAATTGCGTTAGCGCATGGATGGATTCATCATTCATGCTCGGTATGGCGGAATGCGTCCAGCCTTTTCACGTTTTTTTTTTTTGACGAGAAGAAATGCCCAATCTGATTCTTCTCAGCGGTAGGTGCCTCCGTCCGTCGCGACGCACCTGAGAGAGAGTACGTAGGAACCCGACGAGCGCGAGGGGGCCAGGCGGCTGCTGGCTGCTTGCTTCGTGGACTTTTCCTGCGTCCAAGGGCCGGGGGCGCTCTCCATGCTTGCATCAGCATCACGCTTATTATCTTTTGTTAATTATTATTAGTACCATTTGGGCCCAGGGGCGATATGGGACAAGGTGTATCGGCTTAACGTCGTCAACAACCCTCATCATAAACCGCCACCAACCCACCATACTTCCCTTAGCTTCACACCCCGTTTTCTCTTAATCGAGACATCGGGTTCATGTATGATCTTGCAATTTACTCATACGCTACTCTCGATCCAATGGTACAAGACTTACCGCCGTCCGAACTACCTTCCACCAAAGTCATTCGGCTATCATTGTCGAAAGAGAGCCAACCCCAGCACGGCGTCATTTTCAGGGAGAAAGGTGGTAACCTAATTGCCTAGCAAACAAAATATGGTCATAGGCGTGTTGCCTTTGTGGCAAGATGGCAATGTCATTGTTGTTTCCATGCGATTGCAATGGTTAGAAATTTTCAAGTCGTACGTTGGAGGTTTAAACTGTTGTCCACTTCAATCCATTTCCTCGTGGCACCTATCATCGTCCGCCCGCCGGGAGCAAATTCCGAACCAACATCATTTTCAAGGAGAAAAGGGGTAATATCGGCACCTTTCGTAAAACACGTCGTTGTCATTTTCATGGGTAGAGGAACGTTAATACTGTTTCTCGTGTTTGCTTGTATTTGAGTGCGGCATTTTGGGATCCGTGTAGCCCAATATTTCCAAAATACGAAATGTGTATTTTGAAATAAAAAATCCATTGTGGATACATAGTACTCCCCTTGTCCCCATTTACATGATGACCTCGCCTTTATCATGTTTTAACTTTAACCGACAAGTTGACTAATAATGCATGAGACATTGGTCATAAAAATATAGCATTTGAAACATTTTCGAATATGAATTCAGTGATATACTCTTCCGTTCCTAAGTATAATTTTTTTATGAATGGCACATATCTAAACACGCTTTAGTGTGTTGGTTCACCTATTTCAGTCTGCATTTAATCTACACTGAAAAATCAAAAATATCTTACTACGTGTAATTTGAAACGGAGTGAGTAGTTTTTATAGTACATCACATATACGTAGCTCACAGGTAAAATGGTTTCTTAATAAAAAAAATTGCGTAAATGTGCAAAAGATCTTGATTCTTTTTCAGGATTAAATTTTTTAATTTTCGATCCGTGGCGCTCGAGATCAGTTATGTTATGTTCTTACGTGTCTTGTATGGCCTTTGGCCGTATAAAGTTGTAGATGCAAAATGGGACTGTACAAGGCATCCAGGAGCGTTCCCAAAAAAAAAAAAGCATCCAGGAGCGGATCACGTTCACATGTCTCCGCGTACACACCGCAGCGTGCGCGGCTGATCCTCTGCCCCATGCGCCACCGTACTTTTCAAATACCGCATGAATACCTGGAAGCATAGGGGCTTAATCGCAAACTCGTGCCTATATCTATTTATTGATGACGACGAACGGTAAGTGGGAGAAAGAGAGAGACAGAGTCAGGCAGCTCTGCACCCGCTAAACCTCGCAACAACCCCCGTGACCAACCCGCCGCCGCCTCCTCCTCCTCACCAACCCACCTCGGAAGCAACGCCCACCATGGCCGGCACGGTGCCCAAGCTCGCCGCGAGGCCGGCGGCGGCAGCGCCGCTCCCCTCGCCGTCCCTCCGCTCCGCGGCGCTGGCCTTCGCCCCCTCCGCCCGCCGGTTCCGCGTCTCCCTCGCCGGCCGCGCCAGGAGCCCCGTCATGTGAGCATCTCCTCTTCGCCCCCCGGTTGATTAGTTAGATTCGCGATCTCGTTAAAGTGATCATGTGGGTTTGGAACTTAGTATCTTCATCTTAAGTTTACAATTCGAATTGGGGTGGCTGGGTTGGATCGTGTGCTGCTTCTCCGCCGCCGCGTAGATCGTGCGTGGCCTCGTGGGGCTGGACGCTCGGATCCGCGGCCTCGAGGGAGGCACGGGGGCGCGTGCGCGGCCGTCCGATTGGGGAATGGACCGGCGGGATCGATCGGGTAGTTTCGCGAGCCGTCGGTTTCGGTCAACTCGATCGAGATGGCCCGTGTTGCCGTGCGCGGATCCGTCACTAGATATGGTGGCGAAGTAGTACAGTACGTAAGCTCGACGGCAGGTTGGTTATGGCTACACGCCAGAGCAAAAGCCGTCGCTTCTGGCTTCTTCCTGCTTGCTCGTTAAGGACAGGGCGAATATGACCCCCTCTGTCCATTTGTTTCTAGTCATCTCGTATCATTTGCGTTTTCTGTTTACTAATATTACACACTGAGTTGCCACCACCTCATGTACGTTTACGGTGCTCATGATCATGAATAGAAAGTTCCTTTTGCCCAGTGAAGAGAATAGGAAATCCATTTCTATGAGATACAGCCATCATTTGGATGTGACATTAATTCTTTGTACCTGATGAATTGCAAACTTTCAGTGCGATGGCTTCCGGCAAGGATGGTAACGGTGCCGCGACCAAGAGGACCACGCTTCATGACCTCTACGAGCTCCAGGGTCAGTCCCCGTGGTACGACAACCTCTGCCGGCCTGTCACTGACTTGCTCCCCTACATCGCCAACGGCGTTCGTGGAGTCACCAGCAACCCAACAGTAATCATCCGTTACCCATTGTATTTTTCGTTACGATGTCCTGTGTCCGCAATGTTCCCTGCTGACCGTATTCCCGGTGACGATGCAGATTTTCGAGAGAGCTATCTCTTCATCCAACGCGTACGATGATCAGTTCAAGCAGCTTATATCGGCTGGGAAGGATGCAGAGAGCGCTTACTGGGAACTTGTCATCAAGGACATCCAGGACGCATGTAGACTGTTTGAGCCCATCTACGACGAGACCGATGGAGCCGATGGTTACGTGTCTGTGGAGGTGTCTCCTAGGCTGGCAAATGACACTCAAGGAACTGTTGAAGCTGCAAAGTGGTTACAGAAAGTGGTCAACCGCCCCAATGTGTACATAAAAATCCCAGCTACCGCAGAATGTGTTCCTTCTATCCAGGAAGTCATCGCTAATGGCATTAGCGTCAACGTTACTGTAAGTGCTGAGCTCTGGCTTTGCTATAATTATCTTGTTTCTCCCTAGTTGCCAATGTTTTATCATCTCTGCTGTTTTACATTGACTGCTTATGATATTGTTATTTGTAAACATTGCTGTGACTGTTATATACGTTGGTGCTACACCTATTGATCACAAGTTTATTGATGTCGCTGCAGCTTATCTTCTCGGTTGCAAGATATGAGGCTGTGATTGATGCTTACATTGCTGGGCTTGAGTCTTCTGGCTTGAGTGACTTATCCCGAGTAACCAGTGTAGCATCCTTCTTTGTCAGCCGAGTTGACAGCCTGATTGACAAAATGCTTGAGAAGATTGGAACACCTGAAGCTCTTGCCCTTAGGGGAAAGGTAAAGAAAATTGGAATTACCTGTCACCTGGTAGTAGGCTTTCTAACTTAATACGATAGTATAAGTTTTGAACTATAACCATATCTATTCTCAGGCTGCTGTAGCACAGGCGAAGTTGGCAAATCAGCTATACCTGAAGAAATTTTCTGGCCCGAGGTGGGAGGCTTTGGTGAAGAAAGGTGCGAAGAAGCAGAGGTTGTTGTGGGCATCCACCAGCGTGAAGAACCCGGCTTACTCTGACACTCTTTACGTTGATCCTCTCATCGGACCCGACACTGTGAGTATCAACATCAAGTTTTTGTTCGCTGTGATCATAACTCACCGGCTTATCATTTGTACAGATTGAGATTTTTTAGCCAATCCTAACTACTCGCTATCCTTTGCACATCCAGGTGTCTACGATGCCTGACCAAGCTTTGGAGGCATTCATCGACCACGGTACAGTTGCTAGGACAATTGACGCGAACGTGTCAGAAGCCGAAGGCATATACAGTGCCCTGGAGAAGCTGGGCATCAGTTGGGAAGTGGTTGGGAAGCAGCTGGAGCATGAGGGCGTGGACTCCTTCAAGAAGAGCTTCGACAGCCTGCTCACGAGCTTGCATGAGAAGGGCGACCTCCTCAAGACCACCGCAATGTAGGTGCTAAAATTATCCGATAGAATGGTTTGGTACCGGCACAGGCCAGTGAACGATTACTGAATAAATTGCCAGCTTGCTGGCTCCCCTCTTCCATTTTGGAAATGAAACGCTCCCAGTTTTCTGGGTCAGCTTTTGTATTCTAGGCGTGCCTGGCTGTCGTTGTGTAACTGAGGCTTGTTGCTTACAACTCCAACTGCTATGCGTCCTGTGATCTATTGTTTTGAGCGAGTCAAATATGTATCTTTGGAAATGCATTTTCTTATACTATGAGATTGTTGGCAATTGAGCTCGGTATTTTTCTAAATATATCAGGCGCAAGTTCTGTTCTGATGGACTGACACTTCTATCCAGCTAAACTATTATTTAGAGGAAACAAACGAATGTTTCCAACATTTGAAGGACTAAAATAGCAACTATATCTGCTCAAGGTTGTCTTTTTTATAAAGCTCACATCACACATTCAAGATGGGGTTGTGATATTTTTGATGAGTTTTTACATGTGACGTGTTCTATTTTTGGAAACTTCAAGATGGGATACCTTTTGGTTTCCATACGTTTCTGTTAGGTTTTATATCTAGCCTACCCTAAGTTGCTTGGGACAAAAGGCTTTGATGTTATTGTTGTTGAAGATGTGATACTAAGAATGGTCTTTATCCCACAAGCTCAAGGTTGTCTTTTTTTATAAAGCTCACATCACACATTCAAGATGGGGTTGTGATATTTTGTATGAGTTTTTACATGTGTTGTGTTCTATTTTTGGAAACTTCAAGATGGGATTCCTTTTGGTTTCGATATGTTTCTGTTAGGTATCATATCTAGCCTACCCAAACTTGCTTGGGACAAAAGGCTTTAATGTTACTGTTGTTGAAGCTGTGATACTAATGGTCTTTATCCCACAAGCTCGTGATCAAAAGGTAGAAAACTATTATCTAATTCTACTGCTTAATTGCCATTAAAAATATATTCAGATATTGGACAAGAAAAATCCCAGAGTGACTTGGACCGTGATTTCAGTACACATAAGAACTTGATCTCGAGAAAGAGATCAGATTCAACAGCAAACTATTATTTACAGACTCTCCAGCATCCCATACTGTAGATACTCTTTCCCTTTTCCTGATGCAGCCAGCGTGCAAGTTCCTCTCAGGGGCTCTCGCAAAACTCCATTTCCTGCATTTCATCAGATTAAAGGAGTTGTCAGACAAAGAGATATACACATATGATGATGATAGGTGAGCTGTGCCGAAAGACAGCATCAAGATAACAATTTTGAAATTTCTTTAGCTTGAAATATAACGTCTGGAGCATGAACCATCATACCTTCCCACAAATTGGACATGTATCGCTTCTTTCCATCCACTCATAAATACAACTTAGGTGGAAATGATGGGAGCATTTAGTTACGATCTGTGGATTTTCTGGTGTGTACTCTGCACGATGAACGAGCAGTGAGAAAATGTTTACACATCATGACATGACCGCTGTATCCAGACAAAAAAATGCATCGAAACAAACCTTCCAGACAAGTAGGACAGACATCTTCGTCTTCTGAAGTAACAACTGTGTAACTGCTGTTATATGCTTTTCCGGATAGACTCTTAGTTGATTCAGAACGACGTACTTTATGTTCACCCTCAAGCTCAGTGCTGCTCCATTTCTTTTGAGCAGCTAAATGTTCGACACCAGAGCTGCTGCCATTTCGTCTAAGAGCTGGCGAATCTTGCGTGAGATTTATAGACTTTTCACGCCTTGATACCAATCCCTCCCTTTGAACTCGGGCATATCTAGGATCAGTATCATATGGGAGTGGCCTAGGAACAAGGTGAAAAGTTTCAGACAACGAACTGTCAGCTACATTAGTACTTGGATTAGTGGATGCCAACGGAGCAGCTCCTTGAGCTGGGTTGCTTGGCCTAGAGTCAAGCCTCTGGAATGTTGCGTTATACTACATAGACCACAGAAAGGTACTAGAGTTAGAATAAACATTCAATAGTGATAATAAATGTATCATATTCACATCCTGAAAAATCACTGAAACTGTAATAGGCCACACACGTTTCAATTTTTGTGTGTGATTTCTCTCTACTATGAACATGTCCAGACAATGTCCATACACCAAAATTCACGTGTAAATGTGGTTCAATGCAATCAAATGATCAATACTTATGCAAGATCGGTTGAACACCGTAAATGGTCTCTCTATCATCTTTTGCCTCTTCATACATGTTTTTTACCCAGCTGATCTTTGTGCATTTCACTACTGATGTTACTTTTTATCCAAGTTGACTATCAAGCTCTACATATAAGGTTGCACTGTGCTAATTGACCTAAAATAGGATGCAGTCAACACAGTGGTGGCATATGGGATCAGCATACAAACTGTCCACACGGAAAAATACATGCGATCGTTCAACATTAGCAGTCGAGTTATGCAGCTTTTACCATCAGTCATTAGTCAAGAAGAATATATATAATCAGATCAACATACTATAATATTAGGATTTATGGTAAATTGGAAATTAGAAGATTAAATGTACAGGTATAATCATACAAGTGGTTGCAATTTGGATACTGGAAATGTCATATATTAACAGGTAACATTACCCCGCCAAAAATGTTCTGGACAAAATGCCTTAGGGATAAGCATTGTCTAAAGACAGGATTATTTGGATGAACGTATTCCTCAAAATCGTCAGTGCAAAGGCAGCAGCAAAATCCACCCATGATTAACTGCAGACAGCAAAGAACAGAAGTATCAATTGAATATGAAAATTTAGAATATATAGACGAACTTAAGTGTCATCGAACCATGAGTTGCCATGGGTAACATGAGGTCACAGAAAATACCTCTCAGTGTTGTCCCTTTATAAAAAGAAAATGGTTGATGTTCAACTGTGGAGCCAAAACCTTATTTCCAAGCACTCATGAACAGCTAAGAGTTTATCGGCACGGATCATCCTCTAAAACTGCAACTAAACAAAATAGAAAGAGTTATATAATGTTACTAGAATACTGTATTGTGATATTGACTTGGTATGTTTGACCAAACATGGAAAGAAAATCATAATGGAGGCCTGCCAATTGTTCATAATTCATATGACCTAGTTTTCTACTTCCATGCGTGCCAGGAAAGGTACTATCTACATTATGTATACAACCATAATACATTATTAACTTTTTTTTGGATCATGGAAGCTTTTATTGATTCTTTGCATTGCACACGTCTGGATGTGATACAAACATTAGCTGTTTGGAGCATGAAGGAAAAGAAGAGATTGCCAGGTGGGAAACACAGTTGCAACCCAAAAGCTAGACTGATGAGTGAGTAGTGCACATCACAGCAAAATGTGCAACGTTGAGGAAAGTAGAGAATGAATAGAACAGCTGGTCCTCAGACGCCAAGACCCAACGAGACAAGTGGATCACCACAGTGAACGTGGACTGGAGGCATGAGCCCAAGATGCCAGCCAAGATTCAACAAGACAAGAGATTGGACTTGCCACCTATAATCAGAACCAGAACCATCGGCAGGAGTAGAACAAGACTGAAATTGGAAAAATGGCCATTCCTCAAACAGCACTCTTGTTAGTTCCAGGTGACTGGTCAGGACATTGGTTTACAGGGTTTCATTCACGGCGCAGATCATTGTTCAGATGCACATGCACTATTTGGTGAGAATCACTAGACCCACTAGAAAGTGTTTCTCTGAGAACTCGGCCTACGTCAAGGGATCAGCTGGTACATCTCATTGCCAATTCCATCATTTTGATTACATGGAAAATACGCTATTCCACGGTGTCTGCCGCCTGCGGACGAACTACAAAGTCAAACAGATCGACTGAAGCAGCTAGCGAAAGCTAGTGGGAGGAGTGGAGAGGAGAGGAGAGCGTGGCGCGGAACGCATTGACGCCAGCCATCCATCTCATGGCATGGGATGGGACTGATCCGCATCTTGGCCGGCCCGGCCGGCAGCCGAATTAATCAGCGCCGGCACCCGCTGCCACGGATCGCATTCCGCGGCAAGAGAAGCGGGGAGCGGGTGAGGCACGGGGACGAAGGGTTCCTGGCCCGAGGACTGGGCGGCGACAGTCTGAAGAGCACCGACAAAAGGGGTGGGGGATTAGCGGACCGCGTCGAGGAGCTCACCTCTCATGAGCCGGCCCGGGACGAGGCGAGCTGCGGCGGGACGGGATCGAGGCTACAGCGGGCGAGCAGCGACGGCGAGCCTCTCCTCCAGGGCCGGGTTGGGGAGCGGCGAGGGGAGGGGCAGGGAGAATCTGTGGGGAGAGAGAAGTGGAGGAGACTGGTGTGGAGTTTGGGAAGGAGGCGAGGTCGGGTGGGGTGGGAGAAGGAAGGAGGGCCGGTGCGTGTGGACTTTTCACTTCGCCCGTGGGGTACAGGCTACAGGGGGTGGGAAGGGAAGTGGGCTGTCGCTACGAGGTCAGTCTCCAGTCCAAAAACAATTTCCCGAAAGGTCCCTAGTCCGATTACTTTTTACAGGAATAGCAACTTTATTATTCCATAATCGTCATGCCCCGTAACACCAAATCATATGTTGTTTTTTTTTTCACAACAATGTATCGGTACTCAACATTTAGACAATAATTTTCAAATTATAAATTTCAATCATAGTTTTCAATCTAAAAGTATGGACCATCATCCTTGGATAGGTTGATTGGCTAACTAGAGATGGAGACGAGGGAAGTGTATGGTTTGGGGATGCAGACGGGTGTCCGCTAACATCCAAATCCGCCTGCTAGACATCCAGGTATAAGAGTACTGATGACATGTGTCAACCATCGAGAGCAGATATATTGCTTGCGGGCAATTTGTTTTGTTCGTCGAATGGATCGTATGCATCACCACTATAATTGGTGCGTGAGTAAGAAGCAGAAGGTGTTGGTGGGGTTCTGGTGTTCAAAGATTTAATGGCATCACCACTATATTTGGAACATAGCACGAAGGAAAAATTGTTCGACTGTTGTCTTCTAATTTTTTGTTGTTATTTTTCTGTTGCTACTTTAGTAGCTTATGGAGTGTGGGGTTCATAAAAATGGTTGAATAACAATGTACAAATGCATGAGGTCTGTAAGATATGTTGTAAACTGTTGTATCTCATTTTCAATATAAGATTGGGGGCAGTGGCTTCACGACATGAGATTCTAAAAAAAACATGACCAAAAGCATCAATAAAATGCCCCATGAATCAAGCAATACACCCCCCCCCCCATTGTTACTATTATAGTCGCCATCACTGTCATTGGCCATCACCACTAGACGACCCTCCACGTCTCATTCCGAGATCCCACATTATTTATTACAAGATTTCTCCTTCTAATCTCCCAATATTATCTTGTATTCTAGTCCATTCCATTTGGATAACTCATCATGATCTTGTTCTCCTCGTCAATGATCTCTTGACTCATCTTTCCTCAAGAAGGAGTCGCCGCTCGTCAAAGTCTGTCTTACGCTTCTCTTGACCCGAGCTCAACGCAAATTTGCGCATATGGAAGGTCACGCCAACTACTGATACTTACCCATTACACATTTATACAATTGCATTCGTAGGTTATTGTTGAAAGTGCATGGTTGCCCCCATGCATGGTTTTGGTAATTAATGACAATCTCTATGGACTAATGTTTGTATTAAGCTATATTTGTAGGTGTGTCCATTTGAGTTTGTATTAAGCTATATTTGTAGGTGTGTCCATTTGAGTTGCTTGATCTCCATTTGTTGGAGTCAAGGCTAAGGGAAGAAAAGTATGTGTTGATCAAGGCTAAGTGCGTGTTGATCAACACTCAAGTCCAAGTGAAGATATGCCGAAGAGGTGCTTTCCCCATCTTGGTGTATGGGGGAGCGTCATGCGCAATCAAGAAAGGTGGTTGACGAGCTTGCGGCTCGGCAAATCCTAGGGTTAGACACCCCGGGTTGATTGAAGGAGAAAGAGAGAGATCAGGCTGGTGGACACGACGGCTAACAGGGGGCGATTTACCCAGGTTCGGCCCCTCGAGTTGAGGTAAAGACCTACTCCTGCTTGTCTGGAATTATGGATTGGTGGCTACAATGCGATGCTCAATGATTCGATGCCCTAGACGGCGCACCCTCCCGGCCTTTATACTACAGGCCGGGTCTCGGGTGGACGGTGCGATTGCACGTACAAGATATGGAAACCTCCTCACCGACCTAATGTCGACTACTTGTTGCATACGGAATCCCTCTGGGCTTCGCTGGGCCTTCCTTGGCGTGACCCAAGTACCATCACCGTGGGTGACCCGAAAGGTAGCCCCACGACAGTAGCCCCCGAGTGCTCAGTCGAATCGCAGAGTCGGGTGGAGGACTCCCCCCTTCAGGGCACGCCACCTGGAATCGCTGATGAAGATTGCTTCGAGTGAGCTTGTCTTGATTCTTCGGGTGCGCCGTCTTGATTTTTCGGAGTCGCAGCATTTCGACTGCATTTCTTCATAATCATCGGGTGCGCGAACAGCGCTCCCGATGGGAGTAGCCCCCGAGATTAAGCTGAATTGCTTGCAATTGAGGTTAAACTCAATTTTTCCTCAGTCGAAAAGCCCGCTCCCGATGGGAGTAAACAGATGACTCGAACTTGTCCAAGTCGAAACTGTCCAGGCTCGACTTACTCTTTCGCTCAGCCTTGACGGCCTACTAACTTGTCGTAATCAGCTTTAAAAAAGCTTACTTCGTCTTACTCCACTCGAACGTTTGGTTCGAACGTACTTGTTTCAGTCGAACGGCTATCGAATGCTCAGCCAATTGCTTGGCTTACTTGACACACTTCCATGATGACGTCAGGGATGACGCTTTTGATGACATGACTCGACAGGCTCTGCGCCCGACGGGACGTGACGGTGGTGGGCCCGCTGCCACAGCGACGACCGCTGAATATGGACCGTTGGGCGCGAAAACCCCGCGGCGTGATGATGACGCCTCGGTTCTCGTGCGTAGTGGAGCACGACCGGGGTGTCCGTCGCGCGACACGTGGGCGGCTGGATTCTTGCGGCGCGACACAGTTGCATGATGGACGGCCGTGATGAACTGCCCCGCGGTATATGTTTTTCACCGCGGTGCAGAGGCAGTTCATGCATCCTCATTCTCCTCCATCTCGCCGCCAGTTCTTGCCTCCCTTGTTCCTCGCAAAAATCTTCCAACAAAGTTCTCCCCTTTCCTCCGGCGACATGGGCCACAAGAGGAGCAAGGGTACTGAGAGCTCCTCCGCCGCCGCCGGCGACGACGCCGGGATGAAGAAAGTGGAGGGCGACTGGAGCAAGTCCTCCGTCAAAGCGGCGGAACTCGACAGCCTCCGCCAGCAGGGGCTGCTGCCACCGGAGGCCGTGGCGACGACGCGGGCGCCCGGTAAGGATTCCGTCCTGCTCCCCGCAGTGGGGAACGCGTCTGCTCGTGGAGTTCCTTCCGCGGGGATTCGGGTTCCCCTTGCACGATTTTGTCCGTGGGCTCTGTACGCCTATGGGATTCAGATCCATGATCTGACTCCCAACAGCGTCTTGAGCATCACGAGCTTTATCGTGCTCTGCGAGTGTTTTCTGGGGATCGCACCCCACTGGGCACTGTGGAAGTCTATTTTCATGGTGCGCCGGATGGCGGGTAAGTCGAAGGAGACCTTCCCGGTCGGTGGCTTCGGAATCCAGCTGCGCGGCGACACGAACTTCTTCCACATGAAGAAGTCCGACTCCGTGCAGGGCTGGAGGAAGAAGTGGTTCTACATCACGTGGAACCAGGCCGGGATCCTCGACTTCGCCGCTGAGCGGCCTCTGAAGAAGACCAACGCCTGGTCGCACCCCCTGTCGACTGAGGGAGAGGGAGTCGATCAAGCCGCTGCAGGCGCTTCTTCGCGGGTTGATCAAGACGATGGGACGCGAAGCCGGCGGAATCCAGCTGATCGCCATGTTCCCACAGGTTGAGGGTGCAGCCTATGCAACAACGCCCTCTCCCAATGTGGGAAATGGCAGTCGACCCGGCAATGGACGATGCACAAGTCGCAATCAAGGTGAGGGCCATCACCAGCCTTCGGGTTGCTGACGCGTGCAACGTGACTTGCTCAGTCGCGCCCTTCAGCTCGACGAACCCGATCCCAGAGGTAGGTATCGAATTTGTTTTCTTCGTTACTTGGAGTTGACTGTCTTTTTCTGAACTTTCGACTGTTGCTTGCTGATCTTCAGGATCGGAAAAATACGTGAGCCTTCCTCCGTTGATGGAGAATGGCGCTCACGATGAGGCCGCCTTCGTTGCCGAGCAGGACGGCGATGAAGAGAGTCTTCCCCCCGCTTCCTCGCCTAGCGGAAGCAGAGGAGGAAGAGGAGGAGGAGGAGGCGCCGCTCAAACGGCGCAAGCGAAAGCATGTCGGCTCCGCCGCCGCGACATCACCCTTGAAGGAGGCAGAAAAGGAGGACTCCAGCTCGTCGTCTTCAGAGGCGAACAAGCTTGTGGATTCCCTGATTGTGACTCCGCTGGACTCCGCGCCTCCCGCGGGGTTTGGGAGGATGCCGACTCCTTCCATGAGCAGCGATGGTGAATATGCTGACAGGTAAGCTTCATGCGACTGAACCTTTCTGATTCGCTTCTTCTTTCTGTTCCTTGGGTGTTTTCTGAATCTTTGTAAGCAGCCACCAAGGTGGTAATGTCCATGATTCGCCTCGTGAGGAGGAACACCAGTCTGCTGCCCCGGAGCATGCGACTGGTACAACTGAAGAGGCGCCACAGGCGAACAATCCTCCGGTGCTGGACCCTTCGACGGCCACCCGGCCGGATGCCGCTGATGCGACTGCCGTGGATGCTGATCTGATCCAGCATGTAAGTATCTTCTTTCTTATCTTGCAAATTCTTGTATCGGGTGCGCGAACAGCGCTCCCGATGGGAGTAGCCCCCGAAGATGTGCGTGACTAGAATAGTCGGGTACAGATTTATACTTCTTTTTCCGCAGCCCGTCTATCGTCAGCAGATGGAAACGGCCACCCGCTTCATTCGTCTGGAGCAGGAGGCTAGTCAACTTCGTGCTGCGCTTGAGCAGTCGAGGAGTAAGTATCCCTTGTCGAGTCTTTTGAACTTTCTTCGACTGTCTGCAATTCTGACTTTTGCTCGGGTGTTCTGCAGAAGACAACCAAGGCTTGGCGAAGCGGGTCCAGCAACTGGAGAAGTCGCTTGAGACCCAGACTGAGGCAGAAAAGGTTCAGGTCGAACGCCTGATTAGCATTGCCACGGCTGTGTAAGTTCTCGGCTGAATACTTTCGGCTGAAAAGCCTACTTTTGCCTTTTTTCTGCAGGTAACCTACTACTTTGCTTTTCTGAATGTAGGTGTTGGGTGGTGTGCTCCCCCTGAAGGGACGTCCAGCGCGAATACCACCTTGTCGGCGGCAGTCGACCTCTGCAACCGGGTTTGCGCGTGCGCCGCGGACGCTGTGAAGAAGTCCTCGAGCGCCCTGGCCAACATCTATGAAGGTGTTTTCCCTGGTCAGGCCGCGCCTAAGGAGGCTGACAAGCTGGCGGCTCCATTTGCTGAGGCGAATGTGATGGCCAACTACACCCGCACCCAGACGGTACGCGGCTCCGAGCTCACCTTCCGTCTGTTACTCGGTCATGGGATCTCGGGTGACTTTGAGGCGGCTGTGAGCGACTTCCCTCGAAGGCCCGATGGAAAGTCCAAGTCCCTGACCAGCGTCAAGGACAAGGCGACTAAGTTAGCTGAAAAGCTGATTGACACCTTTGAGAGGAAGCTTGCAGAGTCAGCCGCCAAAAAGGGCCGCACCGTCGGGTTCTGCATGTAGTTTGTAGTAGGGGTCTTCTTTTGTCTTTTGTAATGAAACTTGGTGAAATCAATGGATATGCTGATTCTGTCATGCGACTGTGTTTTTGTCTAGTCTTGTTGAAAATAGTGCTCTCTGATGTTCTTAAATTGACAGCCTGACGGAAGTGCTCCTCCTGAAGTCGCGGAAGACATCCGTGCGTGCTGGGAGGGTACCTCTTCGGCTGCACCTGCGTCTTCGCGTTGTCCGACTCCTCCAGCTCCTCGCGGAGCAGAACGATCAGCGAGTGTTTAATTATATGAGGAACAAAATCACTGAACTTGAGTCGAAGCTGCGGAGAACTGAAGTGGAGCTTGACCGCCTCAGGGCGCGTTCCGCTGGGCCGTTCATCAGCGCGAACGGTTCCTTCTTGGTTGGATTGATCTGATATGTCGACAGCTGCAAGGTTTGGGCTCTAGCTGCTTCTCTTTGATTTCTTCATGCTTTGTTGTTTCTGCACCTTGACCCGTTAATTTGCAGTTGTTAATCCCGACTGGCAAGCCGAGAACGCTCGAGTGGATGAGCGCGTGGATAGCGAGGCCACCGGTAACTCGGTCGAAGCTCGCCAATTCTGGGTACACAAGGGAGAGAGCCGCATACTCGCGCGGATGCTGGATCGCACCTGGCGAGATGCATTTGTTCTTGAAGGTTGCAGGAAAGCACTCTGGCAGATCAACAAGGTGTTCTTCCCCCTTGATGAGCAGCCGGAAGGGTTGCCCGCGCTGTTGGAGAGGTTCCGCAGAGTAGCAGGGCGTTGAAGGTGGTCGTCTTCAATCAGCTTGTTGCCGGGGCCAACACTGCGTTTGCCTATGTTCGACTGCATCGACCTCATGTCCCTTGGATAGGATACTCGATGGCTTGCCTAGGGATGTTGATTATGCCGAATCCCTTGAACACGACGTCGGGTGATGCGACAGGTCATGAATATTACCGAGCAAAGTGTAGGGCCACTGGATGCGCCAAAGGAAGAGCCTGTCGACTAAGAAAACAGCTTGTTGTATAATGTTAGCTTGTAACATGAATATATGATGCATGTAAATATGCTGATACGGGGTTAATCCCTAATATATGAAAACGTTGTGTCGTGAACTCATAACCCGTGTGGAGCAGCCCCCGAGTGTGTCGGGTGGCGTACTTGGTGAGCAAGAGTGCGAACTGAACGTTATATCTTAGGCTTTGACAGCGCAGCCTCCGAGTGCATCGGGTGATGGCCTAGGCTTTCGAGTAGGACTGTACGGCGCGAGCCCCCGAGTGCGTTGGGTGGCGGCCGAAGATTTTTGGGTGATGCCTGTTAGGCGCAGCCCCCGAGTGATTCGGGTGGCGGCCTAGGCGACTGAGACCTGTACAGCGCGAGCCCCCGAGTGCGTCGGTGGCGGCCGAGGATTTCGGGTGATGCCTGTACGGCGCAGCCCCCGAGTGGTTCGAGTGGCGGCCTAGGCTAACTTTAGACCTGTACAGCGCGAGCCCCCGAGTGCGTCGGTGGCGGCCGAGGATTTTCGGGTGATGCCTGTGTGGCGCAGCCCCCGAGTGGTTCGAGTGGCGGCCTAGGCTAACTTTAGACCTGTACAGCGCGAGCCCCCGAGTGCGTCGGTGGCGGCCGAGGATTTTCGGGTGATGCCTGTACGGCGCAGCCCCCGAGTGGTTCGAGTGGCGGCCTAGGCTAACTTTAGACCTGTACAGCGCGAGCCCCCGAGTGCGTCGGTGGCGGCCGAGGATTTTCGGGTGATGCCTGTGGCGCAGCCCCCGAGTGGTTCGAGTGGCGGCCTAGGCTAACTTTAGACCTGTACAGCGCGAGCCCCCGAGTGCGTCGGTGGCGGCCGAGGATTTTCGGGTGATGCCTGTACGGCGCAGCCCCCGAGTGGTTCGAGTGGCGGCCTAGGCTAACTTTAGACCTGTACAGCGCGAGCCCCCGAGTGCGTCGGTGGCGGCCGAGGATTTTCGGGTGATGCCTGTACGGCGCAGCCCCCGAGTGGTTCGAGTGGCGGCCTAGGCTAACTTTAGACCTGTACAGCGCGAGCCCCCGAGTGCGTCGGTGGCGGCCGAGGATTTTCGGGTGATGCCTGTACGGCGCAGCCCCCGAGTGGTTCGAGTGGCGGCCTAGGCTAACTTTAGACCTGTACAGCGCGAGCCCCCGAGTGCGTCGGTGGCGGCCGAGGATTTTCGGTGTTGGACCTGTCGGCGCAGCCCCCGAGTGGTTCGAGTGGCGGCCTAGGTTGCAAAGGAGAGGGTGACACAAAATTTCTTAATCATCTTTATTTATTCTCGCAAACAGGCCGCCTCATTAAAACCCTTCCAGTCCCCTTAGGTACCCTGGCGAGGGAAAGAGTGCGTAAGAAACCTGCTGCTACTTTGAGTTTACAGTGTAGGGTACATCAGGCGTAGAAGCGGCGTAGCTGTGCCACGTTCCACGGGTTACTGCAAACTGTTCCTGTGGCTTGGTCCTTCAGGCGGTATGCTCCATTGCCGATTGCTTCTGTCACAATGTACGGGCCTTCCCATGGGGAGGCGAGCTTGTGCACTTTCTTCTGCTTGAGTCGAAGGACCAGGTCGCCTGGGACAAAAGATCTGGGTCGCAGTCGTCGCCCGTGGTAGTTGCGCAGGTCCTGCTGGTACACTGCTGTGCGGCTGAGGGCGATGTCGCGTGCTTCATCTAGAGTGTCCATGTCATCTTCTAGTGCCTCTTCTGCGTCGGACTCGTCGTAGGCCACGACCCGTGGAGCGTCAAACTTAATGTCACAGGGTAAGACTGCTTCTGCGCCATACACCATAAAGAACGGTGTGTATTGGGTGGATCTGTTCGGCGTGGTGCGTAGGCTCCATAGCACGCTTGGAAGTTCCTCTACCCAGGCTCCTGCAGCTCGTTTCAACGGCACTCGCAGACGCTTCTTTATCCCTTTGCTGACTAGGCCGTTGGCCCTTTCGACTTGTCCGTTAGACTGCGGGTGTGAGACGGATGCGTAGCTGAGCTTGATGCCTTGTTCCTCGCAGAAATCTCTGAACTCCTCGGCTGTAAAGTTCGTGCCGTTGTCGGTGATGATACCGTGGGGCACGCCAAATCTGAAGATGATGGACCTGATGAAGTTGACTGCTGAAGTTGCGGTTGAACTTGTGATTGGCACCGCCTCGATCCACTTCGTGAATTTGTCGACTGCCACCAGGAGGTGCGTGTGCCCACCCGGGGAGGACTTCCTGAAGGGACCTACCATGTCGAGTCCCCATTGCGCGAACGGCCATGCAAGTGGGATGGTTTTCAATGCTGATGCAGGTGCGTGAGGTTTGTTGGCGAATTCTTGGCAGCCGACGCACCTTCTTACGAGCTCGACTGCGTCTTGCATTGCAGTGGGCCAGTAGAATCCTGCTCGCAAGGCCTTGGCAACCAGTGCTCGACTGCTTGCATGATGCCCGCAGATTCCAGCGTGGATGTCGAGTAGAATAGCCTGGCCGTCAGATGGATCAATGCACCTTTGGAGTACGCCTGAGATGCTTCGCTTGTAAAGCTCGCCCTTGATGATGGTGAAGCCCTTCGAGCGGCGGACAATGCGCTTTGCTTCGACTGGGTTCTCTGGCAGCCGCTGATGCAGCATGTAGGCCAGATACGGGCTTGTCCATGTGGGTTCGACCAGCATGATCTCCATGGGCTCCTTCTCCGTGCTTTGCGGGTTGGCGGTCGTTGTTGTCGGGGGCCGGACCCTGATAAAGCGCTGCGTGATGCACTCGAGGAAGACTCCGGGTGGAACCGGAGCTCGATCTGAGCCGAGGTTGGCGAGGATGTCGGCTTCTTCATTGCTTTCGCGGCCAATGTGTCGCACTCGCAGCCGTCGAATTGGCCTTCCAGCTGGTTGTACAGCTCCCTGTATGCTATCATGTTGTCAGCGATGGCGTCGCATTGCTTCATTGTTTGCTGTACCACCAGGTAGGAGTCGCCATAGATCATAAGGCGAGTGGCGCCGCAGTTCTTGGCCATCCGCATGCCGTGGATCAGTGCCTCGTACTCCGCCTCGTTGTTGGAGGGTGTTGGAAATTTCATCTGCAGCACGTACTTAAGCTTATCGCCTTTGGGTGATATGAGCACGACTCCCGCTCCGGCTGAGTTGAATTTCTTGGATCCATCGAAGTACATGGTCCATGCAGTCGATAAATCAGGCTCGTCTGGTAGCTGCGCTTCTATCCACTCTGTGGTGAACTCCGGGAGGACCTGAGCCTTGATTGCCTTCGGGTGCACGTACTTCAGCCCCCATGGCCCTAACTCGACAACCCACTTGGCGACTCGCCCTGTCGCGGATGGATTAGTGAGGATGTCTGATAGGGCGGAGGAGCTTACCACCGTTATCGGGTGCTCGGAGAAGTAGTGTACCACCTTCCTTGACGTCATGAAGACGGCGTATGCCAGCTTCTGGTAGTGCGGGTACCTCTGCTTTGACTCTGTTAATACCTCGCTGAGGTAATACACGGGCCGTTGGACGGGATGAGCCCTTCCTTCTTCCTCCCGTTCGACTACGAGAACGGTACTGACCACTCTGTTCGTGGCCGCCACGTAAAGGTACAGTGGTTCATTCTCCTGGGGTGCTACCAGTACTGGAGGGGTTGTCAGGGTCTTCTTCAGCCTGTCAAAGGCATCCTGTGCTTCCTCCGTCCACTCGAATTTGTCCGCCTTTTTCATCAGCTGGTAGAAGGGCAGAGCCTTTTCTCCCAGCTTACTTATGAATCGACTGAGTGCTGCGACTCTGCCGGCTAGACTTTGCACATCATGGAGTTTTGTTGGTGCAGGCATGTCGAGTATATTTTGCACCTTTTCTGGATTTGCTTCGATTCCTCTCGCAGAGACAAGGTACCCCAGTAGCTCTCCGGCTGGGACGCCGAAAACGCACTTGTCTGGGTTCACTTGATCTGGTACTTGTCGAGTGCCTCGAAGACCTTGCGGAGGTCGTCGATGAGGGTGTCCTCTTTGCGGGTGGTGATGACGATATCGTCGACGTAGACTTGGACACCTTCCCGATAAGCTCCTTCAGGCAGGCTTGCATTGTACGCTGGTACGTGGCCCCAGCGTTTTTCAACCCGAAGGGCATCATGGTGTAGCAGAACACACCGTGTGGTGTGATGAACGCCGTCTTCTCTTGGTCTTCGACTGCCATCTTGATCTGCTGGTAGCCTGAGTAGGCATCCAGGAAGGACAGACGTGCGCAGCCCGCAGTCGAGTCGACGATCTGATCAATCCGCGGGAGCGGAAAGTGATCCTTGGGGCAGCATTTGTTGATGGCGGTGAAGTCGACGCACATGCGGAGTTTCTTCGTCTTCTTCTTTTCCACCAGTACTGGGTTTGCTACCCACTCTGACTTCTTGATTTCTTTAATAAAACCGGCATGGAGCAGCCGGTCGATCTCCAAACTGATCGCGTCTCTCTTTGGACCCGAAAAGCGCCTCATGGTTTGCTTGACGGGTCTGGCGTCCTTGTGAACGTGTAATCGGTGCTCGGCGAGTTCTCTTGGTATGCCTGGCATATCAGAAGGTTGCCAGGCGAATATCTTCCAGTTTTCGCGCAGGAACTCGACGAGCGCGCTTTCCTATGCGCTGGTCAAGCTTGATGACACCCGAACCACCTTGTCAGCATCTGTGGGTGTACCTGGTGGGCCCTGGTATCGTCGCTGGTGTTGAACGCCGAGTCCTTGGATGATTTCTTCTTTGGGGGGAAGAGGGTCTTGTCGTTGTCGACTGCCAGCATCTCGAGGTGATCTTCCATCCCAAAGAACTCAGAGATCCTGTTGAACTCGCGGTCGCAGCTGTCGGACCGGTCGAAGTCGCCTCTCACCGTGATGACACCCTTGGGTCCAGGCATCTTGAGCAAGGTAGGCGTAGTGGGGTATCGCCATGAACCTTGCAAAAGTTGGACGCCCGAGGATGGCGTGGTACTGTGATTTCCAGTCGACCACCTCGAAGTCGATTGCCTCCCTCCGGAAGTTGTCGGGTGTGCCGAAGATCACGTCGAGTGTGATTACTCCCATGGGCGTAACTGCTTGCCCTGGTACTATACCGTGAAAGGTATTAGATGACGGCGTCAGGTTGGAAATTGACCTGTTCATGCGCCTGAGGGTGTCAGCGAAAAGAATGTTGATTCCGCTGCCTCCATCCATGAACACCTTTTTCAAGGTGTACTCCCCGATCTGAGCTTCGACTACCAGAGCGGCGTGCCCGGGCCGTGGTATTGCCGGCGGGTGATCAGCCCTGGAGAAGGTGATGTCTATCTCTGATCCTCTCAGGTACTCGGGTACTGCGGGTGGATTGGTGATTGCCTGAAAGACTTGGCGAGTAATGAGCTTCTGGGTCCTGTTGGAAGGACGCCCCTTCTGTATCATGTTCATCTGCCCGCGTGGTGCTGGGAACACGTTGGCAGGGTCCTGTTGCTGCGGCTGCTGCTGCTGCTGTTGCGGCTGCTGCGGTTGTTGCTGCGGGTAGTAAGCCAGTGCTGCTTGCGCTGGGTTGGCGAGTGGAGGAGCTGGTGGTGCGTTGATTGCCAGCTGTCCCGCGACTGGTTGTCCCGCGGGTGGTGCTTGATGAACCTGCTGCCCGTCCGTAGCAAGTACGCGCGTGAAGGCCCTGGCCAACCGTTGCGCCTTCTTGCAGTCCTTCAACAGGTGTCGGGATCCCCACTTGCCTGTTTCCGGGTCCTTGAACATATGGTGCCTGCAGGGTTGCTGTAGCTCTTCCTCATCCGTGAGTATGCGTCTGCGCCACTCGCGCTTGCGACTTCCATCTCCGCGGTAGCCGCTGCCACCACCTTGGCTGTATCCTCTATCATTGCCACCGCCTTGGCTATATCCTCTATCTGCCACCGCCTTGGCTATATCCTCTATCATTCTCACGGGGGGTTTCGAATCCCGCCGCTACTAACTCTATTGAGTCATGGCCGATAAAGCGTGGTTTCTTTTTCAGTCGACCCTCTCGCCAGTTGCTGGGTTGGGGATCTGGCATTGANACATATGGTGCCTGCAAGGTTGCTGTAGCTCTTCCTCATCCGTGAGTATGCGTCTGCGCCACTCGCGCTTGCGACTGCCATCTCCGCGGTAGCCGCTGCCTCCACCTTGGTTGTATCCTTTATCACTGCCACCGCCTTGGCTGTATCCTCTATCGTTGCCACCGCCTTGGCTATATCCTCTATCGTTGCCACCGCCTTGGCTATATCCTCTATCGTTGCCACCGCCTTGGCTATATCCTCTATCGTTGCCACCGCCTTGACTATATCCTCTATCGTTGCCACCGCCTTGGCTATATCCTCTATCGTTCTCACGGGGGGTTTCGAATCCCGCCGCTACTAACTCTATTGAGTCGTGGCCGATAAAGCGTGGTTTCTTTTTCAGTCGACCCTCTCGCCAGTTGCTGGGTTGGGGATCTGGCATTGAGTCACGGACGGAGTCTTCTCCATCTGCCCATTGGTTGGCGATCTGCATAAGGTCTATCATATTCTTCGGCCTGAGCCTACCAAGTTCTTCGCGAAGGTCGCGGCGGGTGAGGCCGTAGATGAATGCATCCATGACTCTGTCCTCCGAGGTGGCTCCATCCATGGTGTTGCGGAGCAGGGTCCACCGTTGGATGTACGAACGGAGTCGCTCCTCATGGCCCTGTTTGCAAGCTTGGAGCTCGATGAGGGTGGTTGGCCTGGCGTAAGTTCCCAGGAAACCTTTTATGAATGCGGTCCTGAATTCCTCCCAAGTCCTGAAGGCATCCTTCGGCTGCGTGTTGAGCCACCCGCGGGCGGACCCCGTGAGCATCAGCTGGATGTACTGCATGGCGGTAGTCGAATTACCACCTTGGCAGCTGCATGCTATAAGGTAGTCGTCCAGCCAATCCTGCGGGTGCTGCTTTCCGTCGTACTTTGGTGTCTCCGCCGTTAGCTTGAAGCCTTTCGGCATCTTCGTGTCGCGAATATTTATACTGAAACACGGGGCTCCACGTGGCTCGTGGTCTTCATCATCGTCGAGTCCTGCTTCTCGCAGTCGACGGGCACGGTCTATCCTTCTCTGTGTGACGACGTTGCGGCCATCCTCGCCAGGCTGCAGTTGTCGCAGTCGAATCGGTTCCCGATTTGCCGCTGGTGCGACTCCACGGTCCCGACGTCCTCGTTCCTCGTACATCCCTTCGACTGGTTCTCCTCTTGCCAGAACTTCCTCGACTTGCCTCAAGGCTTGGATCTGCTGCCTGTGTACGCGGGCATTGGCGCTTCCTTCCGGCGGCTGCATGACCCGCAAATAGGTCTCGACTCCTATAAGCGCAGAGGCGGGTGTTCTGGGGATGGGTATTCCGTCTTCGTCTTCCAAGAAGATGACTCCAAGTTGCGGGTGAGGTGGATGCGATCGGCCTCGTGCACCCGCGGCATGCGAGTTCTGTGCCTTCCTCCTTGGTCGACTTCTTCTGATCCAGACATGAATGTGAGCGCTGCCCTCCTGGCACTCGACTCGTCGGCTAGCTCCTTGCGCCGGGCCAACTCGGCTTTTTCCTGTCTGATTCGTTCGGCTTCCTTCCAGAGCAAGTACTGGACCGCCTGTCGATCTTCCTGTGGATCTTCCGGGGCAGGGAACGTGCCATCGTCCACATGCTTCTGTGCCCTAATCGCCAGCTCCCGGGTGATGGTGAGTTTCGTCACCTTGTCTTGCAGGGTGACTTCCATGCGGTATACGGGTGCTGATGGACCGACCATGTAGACTTGCGCGGGGTAGACCCGTCGAGTGGGGCTGATGCTCCCTGTCGTGCTTCCTTCATCTGAGCTGTACTCGTTGTCAAAGATCACAGCAACGTGGTGGGTACCACGGTCGCTGCTACTGGCGGCTGCCCGATGTGTAGATGCGATCGGAGCAGTCGAAACTGGTGCGGATCTTGGCTGGCACCCGAACAGGTTGGTCGGAGTGGACTTGACTCGCCCCGTGGCCGCAGCAGATGCGTTTTTCTTGGCAACCGCAGATGCGATCGCCACAGTCGAAGTTGATGTAGTCGAAGTAGACGCAGTCGCCTTGACCGCGGCAGATGCGATCTTCGCGACCGGTGAAGGCATGGTCGGCGCAGTTGATGTAGACGCAGATGGCGATGTAGATGCGATCTCCATAATCTTCACAGCGGGTGAGGTTGCGATCTGTGCAGCCGCCATGGATGCAGGCGCCTCCATTAAACGCAGGGCGGCCTGCGTAGGGTGGAGGGTTCCGCGACTGTCCACCAGATAGCGCAGACTACCAAAGGTAATCCACGTGCTCTGTTGGAATCCGGCGTAGGCCGAAAGATCCGCCGGCGAGTGCTCGACGTACTCGAGGAAGCCGGTGTAGATCGACTCCCTCGCGCTGATGGCGTTGTTGGTTGCGGATGAGGCCGGCATGATCACGACTCCAGCGATCTGTTCTTTCCCACAGACGGCGCCAATTGACGAGCTTGTGGCTCGGCAAATCCCTGGGTCGAGTACCCCGGGTTGATTGAGGGAGAAAGAGAGAGATCAGGCTGGTGAACACGACGGCTAACAGGGGGCGATTTACCCAGGTTCGGCCCCTCGAGTTGAGGTAAAGACCTACTCCTGCTTGTCTGGAATTATGGATTGGTGGCTACAATGCGATGTTCAATGATTCGATGCCCTAGACGGCGCACCCTCTCGGCCTTTATACTACAGGCCGGGTCTCGGGTGGACGGTGCGATTGCACGTACAAGATATGGAAACCTCCTCACCGACCTAATGTCGACTACTTGTTGCATACGGAATCCTTCTTGGGCTTCGCTGGGCCTTCCTTGGCGTGACCCAAGTACCATCACCGTGGGTGACCCGAAAGGTAGCCCCACGACAATATGCAACTAGGTGAACAACCTTATATGATGAGCAAAAGATCACTAGCGCAAGATATAGATATAGTAAGCTAGTGCTAACAAGTAAAGGTAAGTGCAAAGATAAACAACAAGATGACACAAAGATTTATCCCGAAGTTCACTTCCCAATGGAAGCTAATCTCCGTTGGAGCGGCGCGGTGTTCACCAAAGTGAAACACCGAGTAGCCTTGATATGGCACACCGTATCTCCGTTGTGACTTACCACCGATGTGGCGAGGCACTTGTCACTATGTTGCCGTTGAGGTTGACAACTAGAACCTTTACAAGGATGAAGCACACTCCACAAGTTGGAGGGTCTTCACCAAATGCACCGAGCCGCCAAGACTCGATGCCCAAGGCCGGGGCACGCACCACAACTTAATTGGTGCCTCCCGGCAAAGTCTTCGTAGCTCCCAAAGCTCCGAAGGACCACAACCTCTTAGGATTCCAATGAACACCAAGAGTAGCAAGCCCCCTCTCACAAATCAAGGGGGAAATCTAATTGGTTTGGTTGAAGTGTAGATCTAGGTCTCCTCCCTCAAATCTCCAAAGGACTAAGTGATTGAGTGGCTAGAGATGGAGATCTATCGATTTGAAGCTTTCAAACAATGGTGGTGTTCTTCTTTTGGTCGTGGTGGTTGTCCCGAGGTAGATGAAAGGGTATAAGTACCCCCTCCCAAAATGTAGCCGTTGGACATAAAGGGGGACCCGGTCTGAAGGTCGGCCCAGGCCGGCCAGGGGGCCGGCCAACGATCATCGAACTGGAACAACCTGGGCCGCCGGCCTGGAGCCCGGCCTGGGCCGGCCTGGGGGCCGGCCACCCACCAGAAGCCTCCGGCCTGGAGCCCGGCCAAGGCCAGCCTGGGGGCCGGACCCCCACCAGACGCCGCCGGCCTGGATCCCGGCCTAGGCCAGTCTGGGGGCCGGACCCCCACCAGACGCCGCCGGCCCGGAGCCCGGCCTAGGCCGGTCTGGGGGCCGGACCCCCACCAGACGCCGCCGGCCTGGAGCCCGGCCTAGGCTGGTCTGGGGGCCGGACCCCCACCAGACGCCGCCGGCCTGGAGCCCGGCCTAGGCCGGTCTGGGGGCCGGACCGCCTGCTGAAACTCCATTCTTTCCTGTTGCATTTCCGACAATACGGCATTTCTTCCTTTTTGCGTATTTCCTGTTGATACTAGAGAGTATGTTAAATACTTCCAAGTGTTGTAATCAAACGTCAAAACAAGATTATCGGACAATGTCCTTTCAATCTCCCCCTTTTTGATGTTTGATGACAACACAAGGATTTGCAAAATAAGTCTCATTTAAGCATGTCTAAATTTTGAGTGAACCCCCCCTAGAGCTTTCAAGCCAACAAGGTATTCAACAAAAGCATTGCTCAAGTGATAGATAGACATATATATACTATGTGAGCAAATGGGAACAAGTGATAGATAGTAAATAAAGGCATACGGTAGTTCTTACCATAGTCCTCATATGGGAAGAGCACTTTTCTCACCTTGGAATAATATCACTTTGCAAGAATAGATAATAGATGGAGGAAATCCTTACAATAACATAACGAGGATCCAAGATTATCCTTACAATATAACACATAGAGTTCACAAATAGAGTTCACGAATAAAGTTCACTTAAGAAACATGCAAATGAGAAGGGAAACACAAACACAAACGATGAAGACGCAAATGTAATGCAAATCCCCGGATAGTAATCTCTCCCCTTTGGCATCAAGACACCAAAAAGGGAGAAAAAGCAGTGAGAGCCATGATCACTCATCATCATCATCATCATCATCATCATCCTCCTCCTCTTCATCCTCAACATCATACTCATCATCATGTGCAGCTGGACCGGAGCTCGACTGACCAGGGTCCCCTTGCCAATACGGAGCAAGAGAAGAGGCATCATCGCCAAACCAGAAGGTGTACTTATTCTGTGCCATGTAGGTGCCCTCTGAGACTTCCTCTGAGCTTGCAGAAGCAACCGGAAGATTAAGTTGAGTCATAATGGCACGCTGATTGCGATTGTACCTTTTTTGTTTGGCATAGGCCTTGTAGTCAGATTTCCTTTGCACCGCAAAGAATCAGTTCATCTTCTTGAGTGCTTTGATGATAACATTTTGCTTCTTAGGAACCTCACCATCCTCATCTTCAACGTTCTGACCACGATATGGAGGAACATAGACAGGTGCATCTGGAAGAGCAGGTATAGTAACAAGAGAAGGCACATACATATCATATGACGCAATCACCTCAGGGCTTAACTTGGTGTTGAAAAGAGTCTACAGATAAGGACCATACACGGGAACCTTGTTCATAAGAACCACCAAGCGCATCTCTTGCCACATGTAGTCAAGAATATCAATTTGCTTCTTTCTCATGTAGAGGGGAACAATCTGGTTTAGAAGGTTGATCATCCGCTGGTGAACTTGACCCTTTTCTCCATATTTGCAATTGAGATTGTTTCTCAGGATGCCCTGAACAACTCTCCAGTAGGGATACATCCAAGAAATCTTGGAAATCTTTCCACGGAGCCCTATTCCCGGTGGATAGCAATGGCGAAGCCCAACTTCAACCGGCATAACTTTGGAGCAATGGAGACGACTATAGCACGGAGCAAAAGGAAGTTCCTCAAGCTGAAATAATTCCCCAAACTCTGCCAGAGTAGCCGTGCAAACTGTAGTGTGACACATCCAAGTCATAGTTCTCTTGGGCACGGTGGAGAAATGAACAGTGGCATAGAATTGTGTAACTCGGGGGAATACGGAGTGCTAACTGGCATGAGCTTGGAAATTTGATGGTAATCCATAAGCTCCATCACATCTGGCCATACTTCCCTAGTATGCTCAACACTAAAATAGGAGGTAGGCACATGCTTGTTCTTCTTCTTATTAATGCATTGATGATATATTTGCTGATGCATCTTGCAATAGAATCTAGGGTCATCCGGACAGGTGCTATTGCCAAATGCATAAGGGTTGAACACTAATCGATCTTGCTCAAACTCGAGAGTAGGCACCTTGACCCAAGTAGAACGTACCGGTTCATCGGGGTTCACAAGAGGCGGAGGCGGAGGATTTCCCGTTGGCTTGGGAGCTTGCTTGGATTTGCCTTTTCTGACCGCGGCCTTCTTGAGTCTCTTGGTCTTGGGCATGGAGGATTGAGCATCATAGTCATCCACAATATCATCAAGCCCATCAAACGTCTTGCTCCCCTTGGCTGCTCCGGCCTTGCTTGACTGAGGGAACTCCTCCCAATCATCACCCCAACCATCCATCTCAAGTCTTGAGAAGAACACACCAATCTAAGGTGAAGATCCACCTCAAATTGGCACACAAACAGCGAAACTATGTGGATAGGGTGAGAGATCAGGTGATTCTCTCACCAATTTGTGGAGGGGAAGGAGTTTGTTGTGGTTGAAACGGAGGGGAAGGTGGAGGAGCTTGAGTTTGGGAGGAGGGAAACAATGGAGGAGAGAGGCATGGAAGGGAAGAAGTGGGATAACCCTAGGTCGAAGTCCCCTATGTGCAGTTAAGTTCCCAGGCGCGCCGGCCTAGGAACCGGCCGGGGCCGGCCGTGAGGCCGGTTGGGCACCCGAGCCAGCCGGCCTGGGAACCGGCCAAGGCCGGGCGGGAGGCCGGCCTAGTTCCCGAGCGAGCCGGCCTGAGGACCGGCCGGGGCCGGGCGCGAGGCCGGGCACGGACCCGAGAGCGCCGGCCTGGGAGCCGGCCGGGGCCGGGCGTGAGGCCGGGCTAGAACCCGAGGGCGCCGGCCTGGGCCGGGTCAGAGGCCGGCCCAGCCCAGGAAGGCACATTTTTCTCCGTCTTCATCCATCTTTGCTTGTTTTGATTTTCTTGACTTCCGAGCACTTTGTATCATTAGAAATACCATAGAGCATCCATTGAGTGATCCGGGGGAGATGCAAAACATGATGAAAACTCCACTCAAAAATAGAAATTCGAAATAAGAAGTATTGAGTGTGGTACAAGGAAAATGGCAAATGAGAAAATATGAATGTATTTGAGAGAAAGGTCGGTGGCCTAGGCCACCATATATGAGTGTATGGCATGCCACCGCGAAGATATATCTTGGGTGCATAACCAAAACTCATCATTTAAGCTCATATGTGAATATTCTTGAGACATCAATGAAAACATTGCTATTTGCATAATGGGGGGAGGGAGAGTCCAATGGTTTAGGACAACACTCCCCCTAAATCCATGCCTACATCTAGAATTCAAATAAAACTCTAGAGAGGTGTGTATCCAAGATTCTTAATCAAACAAAGTTGCTTGCACACACCACATTGATTTCTCCCCTCAATTCCTTGAATCTCTTCTCGTCAAGTGGTTTTGTGAATATATCGGCGAGTTGATCTTTGGTGTTGATATATGAAAGAGAGATATCTCCATTGGCCACATGATCACGGATAAAATGATACCGTATTTCAATATGCTTGGTCTTGCCATGGAGCACGGGATTATGAGCAATTCTTATAGCACTTTCATTATCACATAAAAGAGGCAATGTCTTTTTCTTAATTCTGAAATCCTCAAGACATTGTCTCATCCATAATAATTGTGAACAACAACTTGCTGCGGCAATATATTCGGCTTCCGTGGAGGAGGTGGATATGCAATTTTGTTTCTTCGAAGACCAACACACAAGTGACCTACCAAGAAATTGGCAAGCACCCGAGGTTGATTTTCTCGTCACTTTGTCGCCGGCCCAATCCGCATCCGAATACCCCACAAGATCAAAGCTTGTATTTGAAGGGTACCAAAGACCATGATTGGGAGTATCAACCAAGTACCTAAGAATTCTTTTGACAGCAATCATATGGCTTTCTTTGGGGTTAGATTGAAATCTTGCACACAAACCCACACTAAACATGATATCCGGTCTAGATGCACAAAGATAAAGCAGGGAACCAATCATAGAACGATAAAGCTTTTGGTCAACCGGAATACCTTCGTGATCTAGTGTTAGATTCACGTTTGTTGCCATTGGAAATCTCACTGGGCTTGCATTTGACATATCAAAATTCTTGAGCATGTCTTGAGTATACTTAGCTTGGCAAATAAAGGTTCCTTCGTCATATTGCTCAATCTCAAAACCAAGGAAGAACCTTAATTCACCCATCATAGACATTTCAAATTCGCTTGTCATTAACTTAGCAAATTGTTCTACAAAGAGACATTAGTAAAACCAAATATAATATCATCAACATATACTTGGCATACAAAGAATTCTCCATTTACACTCTTGGTGAAGAGTGTGGTATCGATTACCCCAAGTGCAAAACCACGGTCTACTAGGAACTCCTTTAAGTGATCATACCAAGCACGTGGGGCTTGTTTGAGGCCATACAAAGCCTTATGGAGTAAGTAGACATGGTTAGGACACTTGGGATCTTCGAACCCCGGAGGTTGCTTAACATATACCATCTCATTAAGTGGACCATTTAGAAATGCACTTTTAACATCCATTTGATATAAAGTGAATTTACAGCTAGAAGCAAATGCAAGCAATATACGAATGGATTCAAGTCTAGCTACGGGAGCGAAAGTTTCACCGTAGTCAAGTCCTTCGACTTGAGAGTAGCCTTGAGCAACCAAACGAGCTTTGTTGCGAATCACTTGTCCATGATTATCTTGCTTGTTCTTGAACACCCATTTGGTTCCAATCACATTATGGTTCTTGGGTCTTTCCACTAGGGACCATACTTTGTTTCTCTCAAAGTTATGGAGCTCTTCGTACATAGCATGAACCCAATCTTCATCTTCAAGAGCTTCATACACCTTGGTAGGTTCAAAATGTGATATATGAGCATGGACACCACAAAAGAGTAATAGTTGCCTCCGAGTGGATACACTCCTACCAAGACCACCAATGATATTCTTTTGATAGAGAGATTTTTGATGTAATGCCACGGCCTTGCTAGCCACTCGGCGAGCAAGGGCATCTGAGGGTCTCTCATTTGGAGGTGCATCTTCATCATCTCCTTCATCTAGATTTTGATTAATCCGAGAGTGGGTTGGAGTTCTTGGTGAGAGATCACCAAAATCTTGACCACCATTATCATTGGGTGGATCTTGATCATTATCATGATGGTTGGTATCATCTTGTAGATCTTGAGCTTTTTCTTGGTTTGCGGCTTGATCAATGGTTGATGTAGAAGGCTCCACTTGCGTCGAGCTTGAGTCCAACTCCGTTGCCACAAGGGGTTCCTCAATGGGTATAAGGGGACCTATACCCATTCTTCCTATGGCGATGGAGGAGGGCTCATCACCTACATCATCAAGATCAACTTGCCCCACTTGGGAGCCATTATCCTCATGGAATACCACATTCATAGATTCTTCAACACACCCGGTGGATATGTTGAAGACCCTATAAGTGTGGGAATCCTTGGCATAACCAACAAATATGCCTTCAAAAGTTCTAGGCCCAAACTTAGGTAATTTAGAACCTTTAATGTAAACTTGACATTTGCAACCAAAAACTTTAATGTAAGAGAGGTTCGGCTTTTTACCACCAAGAAGTTCATACGGAGTCTTTTTAGTGAATGGGCGGAGATAGAGCCGGTTGGTTAGATGACAAGCGGTGTTGATGGCTTCGGCCCAAAAGTTATATGGAGACTTGAATTCGGCCATCATAGTTCTTGCCATATCAATAAGTGTACGGTTCTTTCTTTCCACAACACCATTTTGTTGAGGGGTATACGCAGCAGAATATTGATGTTTAATGCCCTCATCACTCAAGAATTCATCCATGGTGTAATTCTTAAACTCGGTTCCATTGTCACTTCTTATGGCCAAGATGGTTGTGTCATATTGGCGTTGTACTTGGGTAGCCCAATCAATGAATTGCCTTTGAGTTTCACTCTTCTTCTTGATATAGAAAGTCCAAGTGTATCTTGTATAATCATCAACAATTACCAAGCAATATTTCTTGCCACCAAGACTCTCATAAGTAGGAGGCCCAAACAAATCCATATGAATGAGTTGGAAGGGCCTCGTTGTATTGATAGTTGTCACCTTGGGATGGTTCTTCTCATGCATCTTTCCGGCAACACAGGAGCTGCAAGGACGGTCTTTGGAAAAATTCACTTTGTTAGTCCTTCCACATGCTCACCCTTCACAAGTGTTTGCAAGTTTCTCATACCGACGTGGCCCAACCGGCGATGCCAAAGCCAACCCACGTCGGATTTAGCCATTAGACTTGTGGCAATATGTGTAGTTTCTTTCGAGAAATCCACTACATACATACGGTTTTCCACAAATCCAACAAGGCTACTTTAAGAGAAATTGTGTGAAGAATGAGCACATGATACCGTCCAAAGACAACAGTAAAGTTGCACTCGCAAAGTTGCAAAACGGAAAGTAAATTATAACCAAGGGACTCAACAAGGAGGACTTTCTCAATGGACGTGTCCAGAGAAATGACCACCTTGTCGTGCCCCAATACCTTGAGTTCCGAACCATCACCAATCGTGACATGAGATACCTTGAGAAGTTGATGCATTAAGTCACTTAACACTTCTTTGCTTCCGGTCATATGTGCGGAGCAACCGCTATCAATAAGCCATGATGATCCTCCGGAAGCACATACCTACAAAGAGTTAATTCCTTGATTTAGGTACCCATGTTTTGATGGGTCCTTTCTTGTTAGTCACAAGGGTCTTGGGAACCCAAATAGAAGCATGATAATCACTACCATATGAAGTACCAACATATTTTGCATAAACATGTCCATCATTAGATTTCAAAAGCACATATGATGGGTTATACTTTCCCGCAAAATTGTTGTGAGACGATGTGTTCTTAGGAGCAATGCTCTTAGCAAGGATATCAAATTCATCTTCATCATTAGCCAACTCCCCCTTCTTCACAAAAACAATAGCATTAGTGGAGGGAGTTGGTTTCCTCTTCTCATTGGACCTCCTGGATGTGACTCCAAATCCAAGTCCTTCCTTACCCACAACTCTCCTTTGATTTCTCAAAAGATTATTGAGGTTCTTTTCTCCTTGGATGCAAGACACAAGTCCTTTCTCAAGTTGAGCCTTCAACCTATTGTTCTACGATATGAGAGATGCCTTGACACACAAGGGGTTAGTAGCACAAGCATTTTCATTCATATCCTTATTTTGAGAGTTGTCATGTGACTCCTTAAGAGTCTTGAGCTCTCTTGAGAGTCCCATGTGGGCTTTCTCAAGATGCTCAAAATCCTTAAGAAGTTCATTGTGACCATTCATAATGTTATCATTTTCATCCATGAATTCCTTAAGCTTGCATAGTGCATGATCACGGTCACCCATCATCTTAGATAGATCTAAAGTGGAGACTTCCTCAATAGAATCTTTAAGACATAGTGCATTATCTAGGGCTTCTTCAAGCTCCGCTATCCTATTAGCATCATCACGAGCGAAACCCTCAAGTTCACATATTCTTTCTTCATGTTCTTCTATTAGACCATATGCATTACCAAGTTGAGTCATGAAGGCATCAAATGCAATTTTATTTTCACTTTCAAGTGATCTCATGACTTTTGAAAGATTATTAGCATTCTCATCATCAAGTTCCTCAACACAATTTAACAATGATGGAGTAGAGGAAATTGAGGGTTTTCGTGAGTGGGTTACCTTTGGAGATGTACCCTTGGCCATAAGACACTTGTGTTTGGTAGGACCTTGCTTGTCATTAGGAGTTGAAAAGAGTTAATCCAACGAAGAAGGAATAACCCCAATTGCCATTGCCGCCATGCCGACTTGTTCTTCATCATCTTCATTTTCTTCACCTCCGGACAAATATTCTTGCTCATTTGTCACCATTGCCCTTTTAGATACCTTCTTCATGAAATTCTTGTTTTTAGGAACAAAGTTGGTTTTCTTGACAAGCTTTCCTCCATTCTCAATTCTACTCTTGTAGGGACAATCCGCAACGAAGTGCTCACTATCTCCACAATTGAAACAAGTTCTTGCTTTCTTTGTACTTGAGCCTTCTCTTCCCTTGTTCTTCGTTGCATTTGATCTAAAGTCCCCCTTCTTCCACCAATTGTGGTTGGCAAGCGCTAGGCACTCATTGTGTGACACCCTCTTTTCCTTCTCGGATGGCACATAGGTGGATCCACCTTCATCACTTGATTCTTCCTCATCATAAGATGTTGCCTTCAAGGCAAGAGATACTTTCTTTATTCCATTCACACGAGCTAGAACATCTTCCGAGGATTTCTTCATCATATTCATGGTGACAAAAGTACCCAAAACATCATTGGGAGTTAGTTCCATGTAGTCCGCTCTTGCTTGAACATTCATTACCATGTTCTCATTGTATGGAATCAAGGTTTGAAGAAATTTTCCCTTGAACCAATCATCATCGCAATCCTTGAATCCGACATCCTTCATGTCCACAACAAGAGTCTTGAGTCTTTGATATACATCTTCCGGAACTTCTCCATCCTTCATGATGAAGTGGTCAACTTGCCGTTGGAGAAGTGTTTTCTTTGAGCGTTGCATGCTCACATTCCCATCATACATGGCGAGTAGATACTCCCAAGCTTCCTTGGCGTTTGGGAGAGATCGGATGTGCTCAACACCTTCATTGACCATTGCCTTCTCGAGCATGTGCATAGCATGTGCATTGATTTGTTCATCAATGATCTCACTTGAGGTCAAATTGTTGATATCCTTAGGATAGTATCCCCTCTTAATGATTCTCCATATTTGCATTGAAGAGCTACACACATAAGATTTCATAGAAGCTTTCCAATTAGTAAAACGGGCCCTATCTACTAAAGGTGGGTTACCAAGATTGTTCACATGTGGATGTTGAACATTAAGAGCATTGTTATAAATATGTCCAAACTGATTTGGGTTTTCATTTCTAGATGAGTGTTCGTCACTTTCTTTTGAAGGAGTTATGGGATTACCATGTTCATCTAGAGAGGGACTTTCATTTGCATTGCTAGATGTAGAGGCAAGTTTCATTATTAGTTCCTCTAACCTATCCAACCTCTTATCGGTTCTTTCCCCCACGGACTCGACTTGCTTTTGAAGAAATTCCATGGGAGTGGGATCCCCCATCCTCCTCTTTAGGCGGTGAAGCCTTTAATAAAGAGACGAGGCTCTGATACCAATTGAAAGGATCGATGAGGTTAACTAGAGGGGGGGGGGGGTGAATAGGTTAACTACAAATTTTAATTCTTTTTCGTTTTAAATAGATATTGCTCAAATATAAGTTGTCTAGAATATGCAACTAGGTGAACAACCTTATATGATGAGCAAAAGATCACTAGCGCAAGATATAGATATAGTAAGCTAGTGCTAACAAGTAAAGGTAAGTGCAAAGATAAACAACAAGATGACACGAAGATTTATCCCGAAGTTCACTTCCCAATGGAAGCTAATCTCCGTTGGAGCGGCGTGGTGTTCACCAAAGTGAAACACCGAGTAGCCTTGATATGGCACACCGTATCTCCGTTGTGACTTACCACCGATGTGGCGAGGCACTTGTCACTATGTTGCCGTTGAGGTTGACAACTAGAACCTTTACAAGGATGAAGCACACTCCACAAGTTGGAGGGTCTTCACCAAATGCACCGAGCCGCCAAGACTCGATGCCCAAGGCCGGGGCACGCACCACAACTTAATTGGTGGCTCCCGGCAAAGTCTTCGTAGCTCCCAAAGCTCCGAAGGACCACAACCTCTTAGGATTCCAATGAACACCAAGAGTAGCAAGCCCCCTCTCACAAATCAAGGGGGAAATCTAATTGGTTTGGTTGAAGTGTAGATCTAGGTCTCCTCTCTCAAATCTCCAAAGGACTAAGTGATTGAGTGGCTAGAGATGGAGATCTATCGATTTGAAGCTTTCAAACAATGGTGGTGTTCTTCTTTTGGTCGTGGTGGTTGTCCCGAGGTAGATGAAAGGGTATATGTACCCCCTCCCAAAATGTAGCCGTTGGACATAAAGGGGGACCCGGTCTGAAGGTCGGCCCAGGCCGGCCAGGGGGCCGGCCAACGATCATCGAACTGGAACAACCTGGGCCGCCGGCCTGGAGCCCGGCCTGGGGGCCGGCCACCCACCAGAAGCCTCCGGCCTGGAGCCCAGCCAAGGCCGGCCTGGGGGCCGGACCCCCACCAGACGCCGCCGGCCTGGAGCCCGGCCTAGGCCGGTCTGGGGGCCGGACCCCCACCAGACGCCGCCGGCCCGGAGCCCGGCCTAGGCCGGTCTGGGGGCCGGACCCCCACCAGACGCCGCCGGCCTGGAGCCCGGCCTAGGCCGGTCTGGGGGCCGGACCGCCTGCTGAAACTCCATTCTTTCCTGTTGCATTTCCGACAATACGGCATTTCTTCCTTTTTGCGTATTTCCTGGTTATACTAGAGAGTATGTTAAATACTTCCAAGTGTTGTAATCAAACGTCAAAACAAGATTATCGGACAATGTCCTTTCACTCCCCCATAATGTGATAATTCATTTCTTCTTAACAAGAGGTAAATAAACACGAGCTAGAGAAATTAATGGACATTATAGAATTTGATTTTCTCAGGAATATGACATACCACTAGTGACTAGATAATATTGAAATATCAATACTAGGTGGTGTGCCTCATGTTCACACATTTTAAGGATTGTGAAGTGCACAAAAAATATCACTCCCCCAAAATGGGATAGTCCATTAATCTCTTAAAAGAGTCAATCGAAATCAACACAAGATCCAATAAAGACTCAACACAAAGTTTACACATATATGATGCGCAAATTAACATACACAAACTTGATTGCTCAAGGTAAGTAATAGGCACAACATATACAAGCACATGATAGGAACAAAACTAACACATGCAACGGGGCAATCAACTTTCAATGTATATATGATTTAAATACAAGTTACCGCAAGGAGGAGCATTGGATATGAGATAGAACAATATAATCCAAATGACTTGGCTTGAGGAAATATAACATGAAGATCCCTTAATTCTTCAAAGATAGCCAAGTCTCCAATGTCCTCCAACAACACCTATTGATCAAGTTGAAGCTTGTTGGTCCCCAACCAAGTTGGGTCCTAAGAGGTTAGTCACAATAGGTTTGGCAACCCAAATGGTTCTTTTTCTTGACACCACTTTGAGTTCCCACATATTTGGCAAACACATTGCCAACTCTATCCTTTCTAAGTGAATACGCGTCATCAATTGAGATGAGGTTGGATAGGTTACCGATAGTGCATGAAGAAGCAAAGTGACCCTTGCCACGGCAAAGGTAGCAACATCGACTCTTCTCTTTCTTCTTAATCGGCTCCTCAACTTGAGGAGCATTGACTTGAGTCTTCTTAGGAGGTGGTCGTTGTTCAACTCGTGGTTGAGCATGAGATTGAACAAGAGGCCGCTTCCCTAGTTTCTTCTCACTAAGAGGCTTCTTCTTCATTGGGCAATCCCGAACATGGTGCCCTTCTAGCTTGCACTTGAAGCAAATGATCTTGGCCGGATTCTTGACTTGTACTTGGCCCTTCTTCTTATCAATCTTGGACTTGTTATTGTTGTTTGAGTTGAATCCAAGTCCACTCTTGTCATTGGGGGATTGTTGCACACTCAACACATTGTCAAGTGCGCTCTTCCCTTCATGACGCTTTACCAAGTCTTTCTTCAAAGAAGCGACTTGGGCCTTGAGGTCTTTTATTTCCTCTACATGGTTAGTGGCAACAAAAGCACTAGAGGAAGTAGAAGCTTCATTGTTAGAGCAACAAGGCAAGGAAAGTAATTCATCGCATGATGTACCAACATTTTGAGTGCATGAACTACTAGGACTAGCACATGGCAATATAGCATTTTTTAGTTAAAGTTGTGCTATTATCCACACGAGGCTCACAAGATGTTACCTTGGTAGTGATAGCCTCATGAGATTTGGACTAGCATAGGATGCTAGAAAATCATCATTAGAGCTAGATAGCTTTTCATGACTTTCTTCCAACTTCCCATACTTGCTAGTTAGCAACTCAAGTTGAGCCCTTAGCTCAACATTATCCTTAAAAAATAGATGCTTCACAAGAAGTGGAGTTAGTAGAACAAGCATCATTAACATTAGGAATGGAAGAAGACAACTTGGCAAGCTCTTCCTTAAAGCTAGCATTTTCCCTTTTCGTGACTTTATATTTAGCATGAGCATGGTCACATTCTTTAATGAGTTTAGCAATTATTTCATTATGAGACTCCTCAATAGATTCGAGTTTCTCCTCAAGAGAAACCCGAGTCTCATGCTCTTTCTCAAGGGCATATTCTAAAGATGATTTTTCATCCGCATCCTCTCTTTCAATCCTTCCTTTTTCTACAAGGCTTGCTTCCAAAGCCTTAATAGTAAGCCCACGCTCAATTAGAGTTTTCATAATTTGAAAGAGGTTAGCATGAGCATTTTTATTTTTAGGAAGGGCATTAAGAACCATGAGACCTTTCTCATGAAAGGAAGCACCGTCATCTTCATCATTGTCATTATTTTAATCATCATCACTACTAGAAGATTTAGCCATAAGGCAAAAGGTCGTTGATGGAGATGAACAATTAATTAAGGAACTACTCAAGTTCACCTCTTGTTCCATAGAAAATTGAGTTTCCTCTACATTATTAATAATACAAGGATTAGAGGGAACACAAGCATTTTTATCATGGCAACAAGATAAAGCAAGCATATCATCAAGAGATTTATCCAAGTAATTTTTGGATGATATGCAAGGACTATCAACACTAGCATGTATGACATTTATAGTGCTATGTGTGTTTAGGTCCAAAGATGAGGCATTGCAACAAGATAGAGATAAAGGATCATCAACAATGAACTCACTATCATTATTGCACAACCTATCACTACACACCATCACATAGTTTGTGGCTTACCACATTTTGGTGAAGTAGACGAAGATGAGAACTCATCACGGCCGGAGGTGGAGGGAGAACAATCATCCTCAATGGTCATGGACTTGCCATATTTATCTTGAAGCTTTGTCCACGATTCATGAGCGTTCTGAAGAGGCATGCTTGACTCAAAAACTACAACACTCACAAATTTGCAAAACTCATTAGAAGCAAGAGCATCTAGATATAAGTTTTTCTCATCCTCTAAAGTCATACTTTCGTAAACCTTTGGAGGAGAAAAACCTATATCTAAGATACGCTCAATATTGGGGTCCAAGACCCGTAAGTGACTAAGTGATACCCACAAGTATAGGGGATCGTTGAAATCTTCGATGTGTAAGTATTAGTATTGATCCCACGAGGAGTAGAAGGTATAAGTATTTATCCTCTCAAATAAGAGTGTCACTTCTCTTATTATCTACGCACTAGACAAACTAAAATGATTAAATGATGCAAGTGTTTTTGGGTTTTTGGTGTAGAGTTTGCAATAAAGTAAAAAGCTGAAAATAAAATATGACAAGTGAAAGCTCTCAAAGAGAGAAAGCACAATCCTCTATGCATCAAGAGGACAAGCTTGAGTGATATGTTTCTTATAGGTGGAAAACGTTCCCAAGGGCTACATGGATTTCATGGCATAAATATTTCTAGAACAACAAGGTAAACATTTTGTCAAGTTTTAATCTTCTTTGGACAGAGCCATAATTAGGTGTAGTTAAATAAATAAACTAAACCCCTTATGATGGATCATGTGGCCAAGTAAATGACTGCACAAGAATTATTAAGACATAAAGTCCCACCATAGCATTACACTCTAAGGTCCTCGATATAAATCCCCTCCTAATGTAACTTCATGTATTAGACCAAGGTTTACGTGTCCTCCTAGGTCCTACCCATTCCATCACACTAGTGTGATAGCACCTTCATGCATTACTCAATATATGGTGCACTTCATACATTGTACATCAAGACAATCATAAAAGATAAAAACTTGACCAAATACTCAACACAAGTTAAGTAAAAATTATTGCCAATCCATCCTATGCCCCCAAGAACATGAGAGAACTACTCACAACAAGAAGACATGATATGATTCAATGGTATAAGTGATACAACACAATCTGAATATATAATCTCCCCACAAAACAATGACAAGTAGCAATTCACAAGCATGTAGAATAGTACTTAGACAATAGCTAGGGTTCGAACTATCTCAAACTATGAGGGGGATGAAGTGGGTCACGAAGATGGTGATGGAGATGGTGCTGGTCTTGATGGTGGTGTTGATGGAGACTCCGGAGGGGGATGGAGGAGCCTTCCGGAGGTGATTCCGGCAGCATTATTTCCCCCCTCCGATCTTCTCCGGCGGCAGCCTTCTGTCTCCTGTTTCATAGTTTTTTGTTTCTCCGCCGCCTCCTCGCGAAAGCTGTCGGGGGACTATTTTTATAGTCGGTTTTAGGTCAAGACAAAACCACGGAGATGAAAACGGACGACATCGGAGCCACAAGGCCCAAGATGGGGGGTCCCACGCGGTCAAGGAATCTGGCCGCGTGGGCCCACCTCTTTTGGCCCTCGGGTCTCCGTTTGTTCGCTTCCTTCGCTCCTACGGTTCGTTCCTTCCGAAAAATGATCCCCGCAAAATATTAGGTCATTTGGACGTCGTTTGGGTCCCTGAAAGGTAAAAACATTGAAAATAGGGTTTTCTACCAGTGCAGGGTTAATTCTAGAAAAATAGGAAAACTGTGAAATCTTCCCAAAATCCTTATAAAACAATGATATAACCCTTATATGATGCAAATATGATTGAAATATGAGTATTATAATGCAAAGTTCATGTATGCATTTTACATGCATCAGCATCGCCAAGCTTAACCTATACTCGTCCTCGAGTATAAAGGTGATAAAACCAACATGGACTTTGCATTTTAATACTATCAATGGATATCAAAGATGATTACTATTGCTACATAGAGTCAAATGATTCATTCTTCAAAGGAGTAGCAATATACAAGATGGATTATAAAGTGATATCAAATATTCAATGAAAGGATGTTCAATGATAATTCACAAAGTGTAACATAGAAGAAAGTACTATGGACCAAATGTATGCATAATGAAGAGTAAAAACATCCTATAATGGTCATAGAGTACTCTTATGAAATCTGAATATAAAAGATGGACACTTTGGAAAGATATATAAATGAGTAGAGGTAAAACATGAATAAGTTTCATCTAACTTCCAAATGCTTCTACTTAAGTTAATGTTTGCAATGTGGTATTCATTGGTGTGAAGCTCTCATTACCCCTATCATAGCATCTTGAATGGTTAAAGTTTAAAGTGAAAGCAAATATGAGTAGTGTGCTTGACAAAGTATGGGTTGAATGCCTCATGCCCCGTGAATACGAGTACCTACACCACGGTGTTACTCAACTCGGGCCACCAAGCAAGTTCAAGTTAAAGTCACTGTAAGTAATATAATAGCATCATCAAGAGCGTCAACTGGGGTACCTCTTGTCCAAGGACATGGAACAAGCCCATGTCAAAATTACAAGACAAACAAACATAATGAACAATCTCAACACCCTTTTTATTTACTATTGGTATAGCTTTTTATTATGAGGTGCATCACTGAAGGTTCACCATAGCATGTAAGTAAATTTCCACCATGAATGATGCATGGCTTAGATTAGCGGCCCAGGCGTCTCTCTAGCCATTTATACAAACTTCTCAAACTTACTAAGTTTCCGCATTTATTTGGCACCATGATAAGCATCCATAAACAAAAGTACATGATATCAACTAAATATAAGAGCACGTTGAAAGCTTGCCATGTGACAGCACATATGAGCTAACTCCCAACCAAGACTCTTGTCAAGCTCACAACTTCATAGTTTTAATCACAATGGTTCATGTTTATTAAGTGCAATAAAAGTAAGGTGTGAGAGCTTTTTAGCCAACTTTTTTCCATAACAATCAATAACATAAGCATTTTAATTCAGAGGTATAGATAATACAAAGTAACATGATAAACATACTCAGAATAGCATAAATCTAATAGGTAGATATGGTGGACTCACTGGAAAAACTTTGGTTGAAGGTGTTGGACAACAAGTTTTTGCTTGTTGGAATTTTTGGGCTAGCAAGAGGGAGAAAGTTGACTGCCTAAATGCATGCATAAGTGTCCATAGAACTAACCAATCCATGTTAAACAAAGTAAATTAGCATTTATCATCAAAACATGAGTAAAAGATAGCTCTTGATAAAACACTTGTAAATTAATACTCATTAAAAGCACATGATTCATGCAACTATATGTATCTTTTTGAATCAATTCAAACATCCCTTTCCCAATCTTTTTAATAGCATCCAACTTAATTCAACCCAAATTTCCAGTAGCTCTCTCATATAAAATGATAGTGGTGGTCTCAAGACAAACAAAAATAAAACCGAAATAAAAAGCAAATAAAAGACGCTCCAAGTTTATGCGATAAAGAGCATTGATCGAAAAACAGAAGTTAGACGTGTGCAAACCGAGAGTGTATTGGTCCAGTGGGGTTGTCTTCACATCCCCAAGCTTATGGTTTTCACCATCCTTGGATAGATCTTGGTGCATCTCCTCTAATCCATGTGAAAAAAACTTCAAAACACCGTTTCTCCCATTTCTTTTCTGTGGGGTGACATTAGTAGTGATAGACAAATGAATTGCTTGCTGCATAAAATCCTTAAACAAAAATTCATATGAATGTCCAGAAAGTGTATAATGTTGTATTCCTACTTATAAACTCAATTGGATCAAAAATATTCAAGTTAAAAGTTCAAAGAATGCATCAAACAAAATGGGACAGAATCTGTCCAGAAAAATAGCAGCAGCAAAACGCATTTTTCTATCCTACTTAAATATGTCTAAAAATTCTGAAACAATTCATGCTTACAGAGGATTAAAAGTTGCAACTACAGTTAAAATATCAGCTCATTCTAAGTTACAGAATAGGAGTGAAAAAACATACCGTGCACAGATTTGTGCTGGAATAAAATCTCCAAATACAATAAGCAACTTTTTCAATCCAAAATGGGTAAAACTTGGCACTTTATTAAAAATTCCAGAAACAAAACTAAAAACTAAATCTCTTGTTACAGCAAGAGGACACAAAGAAAATAAAAAATAAAAACAACCGGGTTGCCTCCCGTAAAGCGTTTTCTTTATAGCCATATAGCTAGGCATGATAGTTTTAATGATGCTCACATAGGAATAAGAATTGAAATGCAAAAGAGAGCATCAAGAGAAAAATATGAAACTCATTTAAGTCTAACCCACTTCCTATGCATTGGGAATTGGGATCTTGTAAGAAAATAAATCATTGAAACACAAAGCAAGTAGCATAGGAAGATAAAACAAAAGCAATTTCAAGACTTTGAACTTAAAGAGAGGAAACGTAATAATATTGAAATGTTTAGAACCATGTTTCCCCCTTTCATAATAGTTACAAGTAGTGGAACCAAATTTGATAAAACAACTATTAGATTGGTGCAACTTTGCAAACTTAGGAACATATAAAGGATTTTTAAAACTATCATGTAAGATATTAGCATGTTTTCCTCTCTCAAAATAATTGCAAGAAACATCATAAACATTATGGTTGTGGGTGGAATGGTTATTAGTGCAAGATAATTTCAGCCCAGTTATGTACTTTTCAACATATAAAAGCTTCTCCTCCATGGTGTGAATAGGATAATTCAAAAATAAAGTAGGACTCTCATGAGTAAGAGTACCATCACAAACAACAAGTATATCATTTTTATCCTCACATAAATTTGTAACAACTTCTAAACATTGAGGATTATCAATAAGCGTAGGACCATCATCTAAAGCATTATCATATAGCATATTTAAACAACACTCCTCATTATCATCAATAAGTTCACTAGTAGCATCATTAAAAAGTAAAGGAGCATTATTAGTTTCATCATAATAGCATGGGTTATCATATAGGACCATAGAATTTTCAGTTTGACACTCATCATAACATGGGTTCTCATAAATAACAAAAGATTTTTGAGTTTGAGTGCTACTATCAAATGTTGATGGTGAAGTTGGGAGATCCAACTCTTCCCTAAGTTTAGGTTGGAACATATCCATTTCAATCTCCTCTTCACATTCTTCCTCTTCCAAGCTTATGTTTTCATCATCCTCTTCCTGCAAAATATTAGTACTTTCCATAGAAGCAAGAATTCTTTCTTTAACATAAACATTGTCACTAAATTCTTTTTTGCAAAGTTGGAGAATAATAGAAATTTGTACTTTCATTACACGAGCTTCATGACTAGTTGTAAGAAATTTATCAATAAGAGAGTCTATCTCATGGGCTCCAACATAAGCAATATATTTCTCAACTTGTTCTATATCAGGGCATGAAAATTTATCTTCACGATAACAAGCAATTATAGGATCACTATTATACTTGCATTGATAGTGGGAATGTTTACCAGCTCTTCTATAGCAACAAGTTACATCATGTAATTCACAAAACTGAATAGCCATTTTGTGAAGAGCTTCAAGCAATTTACGCATTCTTGTTCCCTCTTCGGTTGATTCATATTCAAAGTAGGCTTCCATATTTTTAACATAACCATTAGGCATAGACATTCCAAAAAAATTCTCCATCTTTTTTTGTGTTTTGATATATAAAACTGAAAAATAAAACTAAACTAAATGCAAAACTGAAAGTGAATATAAGAAAAACTCACAACCAAACAACTTAAAGAGGAAAACCTCCCCAAGCTTAGATGATTGCAAGATGTAAAACAAACAAAAAAATGCAGAACTGAAAATAAATATCTAGTGCAAACAAGAATAAAAACTTAAGCGCTACACTCCCCGGCAACGGCGCCAGAAAATGTCTTGATACCCTCAAGTATAGGGGATCGTTGAAATCTTTGATGTGTAAGTATTAGTATCGATCCCACGAGGAGTAGAAGGCATAAGTATTTATCCTCTCAAATAAGAGTGTCACTTCTCTTATTATCTACGCACTAGACAAACTAAAATGATTAAATGATGCAAGTGTTTTTGGGTTTTTGGTGTAGAGTTTGCAATAAAGTAAAAGGCTGAAAATAAAATATGACAAGTGAAAGCTCTCAAAGAGAGAAAGCCCAATCCTCTATGCAGCAAGAGGACAAGTGGTGTGTTTCTTATAGGTGGAAACCGTTCCCAAGGGCTACATGGATTTCATGGCATAAATATTTCTAGAACAACAAGGTAAACATTTTGTCAAGTTTTAATCTTCTTTGGACGGAGCCATAATTAGGTGTAGTTAAATAAATAAACTAAACCCCTTATGATGGATCATGTGACCAAGTAAATGACTGCACAAGAATCATTAAGACATAAAGTCCCACCATAGCATTACACTCTAAGGTCCCCGATTGTAGCGGACCTGCACTTAAAATTTGGCAAGATCCCTGTGTATAGTGCAAACCCCTGGATCGATTCATTTGCACACACAGTTTACGATGAAATATCACAACAATGTATCAATTATTACAAGCGAATCCAGACTTAGGAAAATATTCGATTACAACTTTGCATAGCACGAAGCTAGCTGGAAAGAGTAAAGCAGCGGAAAACATTATTCTTCATGGAGTCTCCATCATCTTCATGCAGCCACAGGCGAGCATGTTGGTTGAAGACTCGAAACCCTTAACGAACCTCACTCTTCGTCAGAACAGCCTGATAAAAGATAACAATAGGGTGGGTCAGAACCATATAAAATGGAACTGGCAAGTGACACTTTGTGGACTCATATTGGAACAACTCTAGTAACCTATATGCATATTTGGCTTGGTGGAGTTTGAAGGCTATTTTGCAGAAAGCCAACTTTTTCCTAACTCTTTATAAAACTTTTCTTCTGTTGGAGACTTTCATGGCACGAAAGCCACCGTCTCAACTACCCTTGTTCACCCAACAAAATTTTAACTTAGAGAAAATTTGAATGATGAGATCCTCCGTTGACGTCCTTGTCCAGCTTGCTCAGAATTGTCCATAACCGGGGACACGGCTAAGTACTTAGTTTGACACTCTGCAGAGGTTGTGCACTTTCACCATAAGACTTCATCAACCCATTCTGACCTTGACCCTTCTTGAAGTGAAAAGGAAAGGAGGAGATGAAGACGAGACCTTTCCGAAGTGTTTTCCCGACCACTGCCGTCCTGACGCGCTCCACCTATAGACCTCTACCACCACCTGTCAGGCCGGGCCGGTTCCACACTACATACTTAGTCAAGCCAGAGCCCATATGACTTATGGCTGCACGGTAAGCTAACTAAACTTGGAGTAACATCGGTCTCTTTGTCCCTGGGTGGCCGTCCGCAAGTGAGCCAATCTCGGGTGAAAAACACCATAGACATGGCCCCGAGTAGCCACTCAACAATAAACCACCAAAGCAAAGCCATTCCACCCAGGAGGTTCTTTAACTTAGTAGAAATTTTACTTTTTATAGAAAACTCATAGCATGGCATTTTTCACTATTTCTACTAAGTTATACAAGTAGGTGCTAGACACTTAGGAATATTTGGAGAATTACTAACAGGTCTAGCATAGCATAGTATTACTAATAATCTATCATGCAAGATTTTCTAAGTAAGAGCTACCACATGCATATCAAAATAATAGGAAATTTATGAATGTGCCACTTGCCTTGGCAGCAAGAAGAGCAGGAGTAGCAGCTGCAAAAGTCCTCGGTTCCCTCCGAATAATCTAACAGAATACACAAAACACACCAAAATAAACATACAATTCACACAAGTGGCAAAACAAAGAAAATATGCTATGCATGCTTATGCAAGGAAAAGAAATGCAAACATAATTCCACTTTCTATTTTCTGATTAAACTATATGCATGATGCCACCAAACCAATTTTTAAATAATTTACTTATTAGAGATAAAACCAAAACACCTAAAAAGGGCAAACACACAAATTCTAAGGTTTCTGCATAAAAACGTTTTAATAAAATATGACGAACATGCTACTGGACAGAGGACTTCATCACAAAGCCTCTGCAATTTGAATCACTCAATTTGGATTTATAAAACCCAATTTATAGCCTAAACAAGATTTTAACCAATCTGCAAATAACAAGTTTGTGCACGTGTTGAAAGTTAAAACAAACTACACTATTAAATTCTACTCATTTTTATGAATCCATAGACATCAAAATCACTGGATTTGAAGTTGTGGTTCAAGAGATATGAATTTTTCAAGTTTTGGTGTAAAACTGCCTAAAAACAGAAAAACAGAGAAAAAGGATAAAAGAAAGGCCGACGTGGCGCTTCCTCATTGGCCCGTACCGATTCGGGTTTTAAACAAAACGTGGCCGTCAGATCTAGATCTGACGGTCCAGGATCTAGGGTTTTGGGGCAGGGCGGCCGGAGTTACTCCGGTGACCGCAGAACGGCGGCGCCACGCACGGCATCACGCGTTCCGACGTAACTAAGAGAAGAGGGAAGGGGGTTTCGTTACCCGACGATGAAGGAAGTCGAGGCGGTCTTGATGGCGCGGTTGACGGCGTCAAGGTGCTCCGGTTCGCTGGTGATTCCTCGTCGGAGTTGCTGCTGCGGACGGTGGCGTCGGGTCGATGATGTGCGCGTTGATCTGGGGCAGTTAAACACGCCAAAAAGTGTCAGAGAGTTGCGCAAGAGCAAGCAAGGAGAAAGGGAGTGGATATGGGGCCTGGGTCCGACGAGATTCACCGGGAAAGGAGCTTCTTGCCGGCGGCGATGGCGGCGGTGCGGAGGCGATAGCCAGCAGCCTGGGGGCGGCGAGCTAGGGTTTCTGGGGTACGGAGGGAGAGGAGAGCGGGGTGCTTAAGTAGGCGGCGACGGTCGTGTCGATCTCGGCCTTAATGGCCGAGGATTTCAATCACGGCCAGGTTACCATCGCGGGAGCGCGATTAGGGGAAGAAGGCGAGGTGACGTCACCCGTGGCGTCGCCTGACGGGCGGGATCCATTTGTCAGCGAGTGGAGAAAGAAAAAAAAAGAAAAGGGGCGGGGCAGAGCTGGGCTGCTGCGCAGGGGGAAAATGGGCCGCCGGGAAGGAATTAGGAAGAGAAAGAAGATGGGCCGCGGGGCTGGCTGGCTTTGCTGGCTTGGCCCCTTTGGCCTGTTTTTATTTTATTTTTTTCACTCTAACTCTTTTTCTTTTCCAAAATTTCAGGAAGCTTTTTATAACTTTTGAAATATAAATCCAAATGGATTTAAACCCATTGACAAAATCATCAAAATAAACTTTATTCCAAATATACTATTTGGGAACATTTTACACGAATTTTATTTACCATACCTATGGGCATTAAAAGGAAATATTTGTTATTTCCCTTCTTTGCATAAATATAAGAAATATAATTTTATTTCTTTTAACAAAAACATTTGAAACCAGGAGCACAAATGCACAAATGCAAGAGAATGATGCATGCCATGCATGAAATTTTATTTTATGAAAATTGGGATGTTACAAACCTAACCCCCTTAAGATGAATCTCGTCCCCGAGATTCGGATTGGCTAGCAAATAGGTGAGGGTGGTCTTCCTTAAGGTCATCTTCTCTTTCCCAAGTGGCTTCTTCCTCTGTGTGGTGATTCCACTGAACCTTGCAAAACCTTATAGTCTTGGTTCTGGTCACTCGTTCAGCTGTTTCCAAAATCTTTATAGGTTTCTCTTCATAAGTAAGATCACTTTCCAGCTGAACTTCCTCTAGGGGCACTGTATCTCTTAACGGCGTTTCTGCCATTTCTGGATGGCATTTCTTCAGCTGACTCACGTGGAAAACATTATGGACTGCTGACAAGACCTCTGGTAATTCCAGCTCATAGGCTACCTCTCCTTTACGGGACAAGATTTTGTAGGGTCCAATAAAGCGAGGTGCAAGTTTTCCCTTGATGCCGAATCTCTTTACACCACGAAGTGGTGAAACTCTAAGATAGGCTCTATCACCTACTTCATAAATGATCTCCCTTCGTTTGGAGTCAGCATAACTCTTCTGTCTAGATTGGGCAACTTTTAGTCTATCTTTGATTACTCTCACCTTCTCTTCTGCTTCCTTAATTATATCTGGTCCAAATAGACTACGCTCTCCTACACCACTCCAAAGCAATGGTGTAGTGCATTTCCTTCCATACAGGGCTTCAAATGGAGACATCTCTATACTGGCTTGGTAACTGTTGTTGTAGGAAAATTCAGCATAGGGAAGATTATCATCCCAGCTAGACTTATAGTCCAGCGCACATGCTCTCAACATATCTTCTAGGATTTGATTTACCCTTTCAGTCTGTCCATCCGTCTGTGGGTGGAATGCTGTGCTGAACTCTAACCTAGTCCCCAATGATTCATGTAGCTGTTTCCAGAAGTGAGAGGTGAATTGAGTACCCCTATCAGAAACAATCTTCTTGGGCACCCCATGTAAACACACAATTCTCTTCATATAGATTTCAGCTAGCTTGGCGCTGGTATAGGTGGTCTTCACAGGTATGAAGTGAGCTACCTTGGTCAGACGGTCGACGATAACCCAAATGGAATCATACCCTGATTTGGTCCTTGGTAGACCAGTGATGAAGTCCATCCCGATTTGTTCCCACTTCCATTCTGGCACGGGCAACGGTTGTAACAAACCTGCTGGCTTCTGGTGTTCGGCCTTCACACGACTGCATACGTCACATTTTGCGATATACTCAGCGATATCTCTCTTCAAACCATTCCACCAGAATCTCTCCTTAACATCCATATACATCTTGGTGTTACCTGGATGTATCGAGTAAGGGGAGTCATGAGCTTCTTGAAGTATCAACTTCCTAAGAGCTTCATCTTGCGGTACGCAGATGCGTTTCTCAAACCACATGGTACCGTTTTCATCTTCCCTAAAACCTTTGGCTTTGCCTTCGCTCAAGTTCTTCCTGATTTCTTCCATCACTTTGTCACCTTTCTGTGCTTCCTTGATTTTGTCCGCCAAAAGAGATTGCACTTCTAAGGATGCTAAGAACCCTTCAGGTACTACTTCCAACCTAAGGTCCTTAAATCCCTTGCATAGGTCTTCCGGCAATTCTCCGGCCGTAAGTCCGTTCACATAAGGCTTGCGACTCAGAGCATCAGCCACTACGTTGGCTTTTCCCGGATGGTATTGCAGACTTAAATCATAGTCTTTAATCAATTCCAGCCATCTCCTTTGGCGCATGTTTAGTTCTTTTTGAGTGAATATGTATTTGAGACTCTTATGGTCCGTGAATACTTCACAATGCTTTCCCCATAAATAATGTCTCCATGTCTTTAGGGCATGCACCACAGAAGCCAACTCCAGATCATGAGTGGGGTAATTGACTTCATGTTTCTTGAGCTGTCTTGAGGCATAAGATACCACTTTTCCTTCTTGCATCAACACACTACCGAGACCTCGATGTGATGCGTCGCAATATACTTGGAAGTCTTTCTCCAGATCTGGTAGACATAGGACGGGTGCTGATACTAAGCATTTCTTCAATTTTTGAAAGCTCTCTTCGCAATCCTCCGTCCATTCATACTTCTTATCCTTCTTCAGCAATTCAGTCATTGGCTTGGCAATCTTGGAGAAATTCTCAATGAATCTCCGGTAGTATCCTGCCAGTCCTAGAAAACTGCGGATTTCTCCCACATTCTTGGGTGGTTCCCAGTTGGTTACGGCAGAAACCTTTTCAGGGTCCACTGCTATGCCTTCCTTGGACACCACATGTCCTAGGAATCCAACTTGTTCCAACCAAAATTCACATTTGCTGAACTTGGCATACAACTTATGCTCTCGGAGTCGTTGTAATATCAGGTGCAAATGTTCTTCATGCTCTTTGTGGCTTTTGGAGTAGACTAAGATGTCATCGATGAAAACAACGACAAACTTATCTAGAAAGTCCATGAACACTTTATTCATCATATTCATGAAGTAAGCTGGAGCATTGGTCAGTCCAAACGGCATCACCGTGTATTCATAAAGACCATATCTTGTGGTAAATGCGGTCTTGGGTATGTCCATCTCTCTAACTTTCATCTGGAAATACCCTGATCGAAGATCGATCTTAGAAAAAACACAAGCACCCTCCAATTGATCAAAGAGATCATTGATTTTGGGCAGTGGGTACTTATTCTTGATGGTTTGCTCATTTAAGGCTCGGTAGTCTGTGACTAGCCTCTGCGTACTATCCTTCTTCTGGACGAACAAAATTGGCGCTCCCCAGGGTGAGGAACTTGGGCGAATAAATCCTTTCTGCAGATGCTCATCAAGCTGCTTCTTGAGTTCTTTCAACTCGTCAGTGGCCATTGGGTACGGTCTCTTAGCAATTGGTCCTGTACCCGGTTTTAATTCAATGAGGAACTCCACTTCTCTATCTGGTGGCATTCCCGGTAGTTCTTCCGGAAATACATCAGGATATTCCCTCACTATGAGGACATCTCCTAGGCTAACCCCCTTAAGAGAATTAAGCCTAACTTTCTTCAATTCGAACTTCGATTTGAACTTGATCTTCTTTCCTTCTGGAGTGGTGAGAACTATCGTTCTGTTTGCACAGTCTATGATTCCTTCAAAACGAGTCATCCAATCCATCCCTAGGATAACATCTAAACCTTGGGTTTCTAGGATGATCAAGTCTGCAGGAAACTGATATTTTCCAATCCTCATATTCAACTGTCTACACCCAGAGGTTGATACCATTTCTCCGCCAGGAGAACTTACCCTAATAGGTTTCCCTATATTATCAACTGCTAGCCCATGTGTGTTTACAAAAGTTCTTGAAATGAATGAATGCGATGCTCCAGTATCAAATAACACTATTGCTGGAAAAGTATTGAGTAAGAACGTACCAATCACAGCATCGGGTTCATCATATACTTCCTCCACATTGATGTGGTTCACATGCCCCTTCTGGAAAGGGTTGGGCTTGGCAGCTCCTTCAGCCTTATTTTCTGGGCACTCTGTGGCATAGTGACCCTTGTTCTTGCACTTGTAGCAAGTCACTTGGCTGATATCTCTCTTGTGTTCTGGATTTGGGCGATGCTGGCCATGGTTATGATTATGACCAGCATGTCCATTTCCTTTGTATCCTCCATTGCTTCCCTTGGATCCACTTGAGTTGTTATGACCATGGTGTTTGTGATGACTCCCACCACTATGATGATTTCCATGTTTATGTCCATGACTTCCATCATGAGAGAAATGTTTCTTGAATGAAGGCTCTGAATGGTGTTTGTTCAGACCCAGCTTTCTCTTTCTGTTTTCAACCTTTTTGATGTTATCCTCCAAAGTGATTGCTTGATCCAGAAGGGCCTGATAGTTCGGGGCATAAGCTACTAACAGAGGAATTCTTAGCTCATCACACAACCCCTTAAGGAATTTTTCCTTCCTCTTGCCATCAGTGTCAATGTCTTCTGGAGCATAACGGGACAATGAATAGAAGTCATCCATGTACTCCTTAAGTGTCCTATTCCCTTGCTTCAGGCTTCGGAACTCTTCCTTCTTCAAGTTCATGATGCCCGATGAGATATGGGCATTACGAAAGCCTTCCTTGAAGGTTTCCCAGGTCAAGCCATTCAGAGGGTGGGTGATTTGATATGTTTCCCACCATTGAGCTGCTGGCCCCTCCAACAGATGAGCGGTGAATCTCACCATTTCAGGGTCGGTGCACTCGCAAGTTACCAGGTCCTTGTGAACAGAACGCAACCAATCATCTGCTACTATGGGCTCAGTTGCAGTGGAGAACTTGTTAGGCCTTAGCCTCAGAAATCTTGCCAGTCTGTCCACTTGAGGAGGTGGTGGTGGTGGCGGAGGTGGTGGCGGTGGCGGCGCATTCTGGTTGGCCATGAATTGAGCCATCATGGTCATCAACTGAGTTTGCGCTGCAATCATCTGTTGAAGCATTGCATCGGTATTGTTGTTGTTGTTGTTGTTGTTGTTGTTCTCGGGATTTCGACGAGGAGGCATCTGTGGTTTAGGAATAGATGAGTATAGATAGAAAGAACTAAAGAAATATTCTACCCAAACAACAATTAACACATTTAACAACAATCAATCAAAAGCTCAACACAAACTTTTTGATAGAAACAAACTAATCGTTTGGGAGCAAACACACCAAGGTTCTGAAAAAAAAAACAAGGCGATGATATTGCCACACCACAAGTTGGTAGGTCAATATGAAAACGAAAGGTAGCGTTGGAGCGAATAATAGTGGTAGTCTAGCTAGCTAGTCTACTCGACCATGACGTCCTCATCTTCCTCCACTATCTCTATGGTGATACCCTCCTTGTCAAGTGCTTGCTTGAGCTCCCTCAACTCCTTCTCCAGAGCGGAGTTCTTCTCCTGTAGTGCCCTCTTCTCAGCACGAAGTCGCTCTATGATATCGTGGTCTACCTCCAGCTCCACGACGTTGCTCTCCAGCTCCATCTTCAATTCTCTAATTTCCTTGTTCTTTGCCTGGTTCCTCTTCTCTTGGTTCTTGAACTTCGTCTCCTGCGCCTTGAACTTGTCTTCTTGGGCCTTGGCTTCTTCTTCTTGGGCCTGGACTTTCTTCTCATTCTCCTTGAGTTGAGCACAGAGTTCGTCGTTCTTCAGGAGTTCAGCGCGCCTATCCTCATGAAGATCATTAAGGAGAATCTCCAAGTCCTGCAAGTAACTACAAACGGGCTTGGCCATCTTCTTATCCTTGGCGTCGATGTAGTAGGGCTCGCCGTCCTCAGAACGCCTCCCAAAGAAGTAGGAGTAGTGACCCTTCAGCTCCTTGCTGTGGCGTCCACAAAGGCGTGCGATCAAGTCTTGCATGATTAGATCGAGTCCCTTCTCCTTGGAATCGCTAATCAACTTGATCTCTATGCCGTCCACCTTAGGCTCAGTCTCACGTCCTGGTTGAGTCACTTTGATCCCCCAACAGCCTTCTTTGTTGAACTTCTTGAAAATGATGCCCTTGATCTTGGGAAGTGGCAGCTCCAGCCGTCCAACGATGTCCAGAAGATAGCCGCCAAAACGAGTGCCCTCGAAGTCCTCGGCGGTGGTGAAGTGGAAGCTCGTCATCCTTAAGTTAGCGGCAATATGTGTGAGACAAAAATATAAGGCAAGACATTACGAGGAGATCTTAAAAGAAACAAAACGAATTTTTTTTTGTATACTCTAAGACTTAGGAAAATAAGTTTTTGGGTCAACCTATTTCTATCCAAACTTAGGGTTTCGAACCTACAGGCAACACAGTGCTCTGATACCATCTGTAGCGGACCTGCACTTAAAATTTGGCAAGATCCCTGTGTATAGTGCAAACCCCTGGATCGATTCATTTGCACACACAGTTTACGATGAAATATCACAACAATGTATCAATTATTACAAGCGAATCCAGACTTAGGAAAATATTCGATTACAACTTTGCATAGCACGAAGCTAGCTGGAAAGAGTAAAGCAGCGGAAAACATTATTCTTCATGGAGTCTCCATCATCTTCATGCAGCCACAGGCGAGCATGTTGGTTGAAGACTCGAAACCCTTAACGAACCTCACTCTTCGTCAGAACAGCCTGATAAAAGATAACAATAGGGTGGGTCAGAACCATATAAAATGGAACTGGCAAGTGACACTTTGTGGACTCATATTGGAACAACTCTAGTAACCTATATGCATATTTGGCTTGGTGGAGTTTGAAGGCTATTTTGCAGAAAGCCAACTTTTTCCTAACTCTTTATAAAACTTTTCTTCTGTTGGAGACTTTCATGGCACGAAAGCCACCGTCTCAACTACCCTTGTTCACCCAACAAAATTTTAACTTAGAGAAAATTAGAATGATGAGATCCTCCGTTGACGTCCTTGTCCAGCTTGCTCAGAATTGTCCATAACCGGGGACACGGCTAAGTACTTAGTTTGACACTCTGCAGAGGTTGTGCACTTTCACCATAAGACTTCATCAACCCATTCTGACCTTGACCCTTCTTGAAGTGAAAAGGAAAGGAGGAGATGAAGACGAGACCTTTCCGAAGTGTTTTCCCGACCACTGCCGTCCTGACGCGCTCCACCTATAGACCTCTACCACCACCTGTCAGGCCGGGCCGGTTCCACACTACATACTTAGTCAAGCCAGAGCCCATATGACTTATGGCTGCACGGTAAGCTAACTAAACTTGGAGTAACATCGGTCTCTTTGTCCCTGGGTGGCCGTCCGCAAGTGAGCCAATCTCGGGTGAAAAACACCATAGACATGGCCCCGAGTAGCCACTCAACAATAAACCACCAAAGCAAAGCCATTCCACCCAGGAGGTTCTTTAACTTAGTAGAAATTTTACTTTTTATAGAAAACTCATAGCATGGCATTTTTCACTATTTCTACTAAGTTATACAAGTAGGTGCTAGACACTTAGGAATATTTGGAGAATTACTAACAGGTCTAGCATAGCATAGTATTACTAATAATCTATCATGCAAGATTTTCTAAGTAAGAGCTACCACATGCATATCAAAATAATAGGAAATTTATGAATGTGCCACTTGCCTTGGCAGCAAGAAGAGCAGGAGTAGCAGCTGCAAAAGTCCTCGGTTCCCTCCGAATAATCTAACAGAATACACAAAACACACCAAAATAAACATACAATTCACACAAGTGGCAAAACAAAGAAAATATGCTATGCATGCTTATGCAAGGAAAAGAAATGCAAACATAATTCCACTTTCTATTTTCTGATTAAACTATATGCATGATGCCACCAAACCAATTTTTAAATAATTTACTTATTAGAGATAAAACCAAAACACCTAAAAAGGGCAAACACACAAATTCTAAGGTTTCTGCATAAAAACGTTTTAATAAAATATGACGAACATGCTACTGGACAGAGGACTTCATCACAAAGCCTCTGCAATTTGAATCACTCAATTTGGATTTATAAAACCCAATTTATAGCCTAAACAAGATTTTAACCAATCTGCAAATAACAAGTTTGTGCACGTGTTGAAAGTTAAAACAAACTACACTATTAAATTCTACTCATTTTTATGAATCCATAGACATCAAAATCACTGGATTTGAAGTTGTGGTTCAAGAGATATGAATTTTTCAAGTTTTGGTGTAAAACTGCCTAAAAACAGAAAAACAGAGAAAAAGGATAAAAGAAAGGCCGACGTGGCGCTTCCTCATTGGCCCGTACCGATTCGGGTTTTAAACAAAACGTGGCCGTCAGATCTAGATCTGACGGTCCAGGATCTAGGGTTTTGGGGCAGGGCGGCCGGAGTTACTCCGGTGACCGCAGAACGGCGGCGCCACGCACGGCATCACGCGTTCCGACGTAACTAAGAGAAGAGGGAAGGGGGTTTCGTTACCCGACGATGAAGGAAGTCGAGGCGGTCTTGATGGCGCGGTTGACGGCGTCAAGGTGCTCCGGTTCGCTGGTGATTCCTCGTCGGAGTTGCTGCTGCGGACGGTGGCGTCGGGTCGATGATGTGCGCGTTGATCTGGGGCAGTTAAACACGCCAAAAAGTGTCAGAGAGTTGCGCAAGAGCAAAGCAAGGAGAAAGGGAGTGGATATGGGGCCTGGGTCCGACGAGATTCACCGGGAAAGGAGCTTCTTGCCGGCGGCGATGGTGGCGGTGCGGAGGCGATAGCCAGCAGCTTGGGGGCGGCGAGCTAGGGTTTCTGGGGTACGGAGGGAGAGGAGAGCGGGGTGCTTAAGTAGGCGGCGACGGTCGTGTCGATCTCGGCCTTAATGGCCGAGGATTTCAATCACGGCCAGGTTACCATCGCGGGAGCGCGATTAGGGGAAGAAGGCGAGGTGACGTCACCCGTGGCGTCGCCTGACGGGCGGGATCCATTTGTCAGCGAGTGGAGAAAGAAAAAAAAGAAAAGGGGCGGGGCAGAGCTGGGCTGCTGCGCAGGGGGAAAATGGGCCGCCGGGAAGGAATTAGGAAGAGAAAGAAGATGGGCCGCGGGGCTGGCTGGCTTTGCTGGCTTGGCCCCTTTGGCCTGTTTTTATTTTATTTTTTTCACTCTAACTCTTTTTCTTTTCCAAAATTTCAGGAAGCTTTTTATAACTTTTGAAATATAAATCCAAATGGATTTAAACCCATTGGCAAAAATCATCAAAACAAACTTTATTCCAAATATACTATTTGGGAACATTTTACACGAATTTTATTTACCATACCTAAGGGCATTAAAAGGAAATATTTGTTATTTCCCTTCTTTGCATAAATATAAGAAATATAATTTTATTTCTTTTAACAAAAACATTTGAAACCAGGAGCACAAATGCACAAATGCAAGAGAATGATGCATGCCATGCATGAAATTTTATTTTATGAAAATTGGGATGTTACAAACCTAACCCCCCTTAAGATGAATCTCGTCCCCGAGATTCGGATTGGCTAGCAAATAGGTGAGGGTGGTCTTCCTTAAGGTCATCTTCTCTTTCCCAAGTGGCTTCTTCCTCTGTGTGGTGATTCCACTGAACCTTGCAAAACCTTATAGTCTTGGTTCTGGTCACTCGTTCAGCTGTTTCCAAAATCTTTATAGGTTTCTCTTCATAAGTAAGATCACTTTCCAGCTGAACTTCCTCTAGGGGCACTGTATCTCTTAACGGCGTTTCTGCCATTTCTGGATGGCATTTCTTCAGCTGACTCACGTGGAAAACATTATGGACTGCTGACAAGACCTCTGGTAATTCCAGCTCATAGGCTACCTCTCCTTTACGGGACAAGATTTTGTAGGGTCCAATAAAGCGAGGTGCAAGTTTTCCCTTGATGCCGAATCTCTTTACACCACGAAGTGGTGAAACTCTAAGATAGGCTCTATCACCTACTTCATAAATGATCTCCCTTCGTTTGGAGTCAGCATAACTCTTCTGTCTAGATTGGGCAACTTTTAGTCTATCTTTGATTACTCTCACCTTCTCTTCTGCTTCCTTAATTATATCTGGTCCAAATAGACTACGCTCTCCTACACCACTCCAAAGCAATGGTGTAGTGCATTTCCTTCCATACAGGGCTTCAAATGGAGACATCTCTATACTGGCTTGGTAACTGTTGTTGTAGGAAAATTCAGCATAGGGAAGATTATCATCCCAGCTAGACTTATAGTCTAGCGCACATGCTCTCAACATATCTTCTAGGATTTGATTTACCCTTTCAGTCTGTCCATCCGTCTGTGGGTGGAAGGCAGTGCTGAATTCCAACCTAGTTCCCAACGATTCATGTAGTTGCTTCCAGAAATGAGAGGTGAATTGTGTACCTCTATCCGAAACAATCCTCTTCGGGACTCCATGTAGGCACACAATTCTCTTCATATAGATTTCAGCTAACTTGGCACTGGTATAAGTAGTTTTCACAGGCACAAAGTGAGCTACTTTTGTTAGACGATCAACTATGACCCAAATCGAATCATATCCTGATTTGGTCCTTGGTAGACCAGTGATGAAGTCCATCCCGATTTGTTCCCACTTCCATTCTGGCACGGGCAACGGTTGTAACAAACCTGCTGGCTTCTGGTGTTCGGCCTTCACACGACTGCATACGTCACATTTTGCGATATACTCAGCGATATCTCTCTTCAAACCATTCCACCAGAATCTCTCCTTAACATCCATATACATCTTGGTGTTACCTGGATGTATCGAGTAAGGGGAGTCATGAGCTTCTTGAAGTATCAACTTCCTAAGAGCTTCATCTTGCGGTACACAGATGCGTTTCTCAAACCACATGGTACCGTTTTCATCTTCCCTAAAACCTTTGGCTTTGCCTTCGCTCAAGTTCTTCCTGATTTCTTCCATCACTTTGTCACCTTTCTGTGCTTCCTTGATTTTGTCCACCAAAAGAGATTGCACTTCTAAGGATGCTAAGAACCCTTCAGGTACTACTTCCAACCTAAGGTCCTTAAATCCCTTGCATAGGTCTTCCGGCAATTCTCCGGCCGTAAGTCCGTTCACATAAGGCTTGCGACTCAGAGCATCAGCCACTACGTTGGCTTTTCCCGGATGGTATTGCAGACTTAAATCATAGTCTTTAATCAATTCCAGCCATCTCCTTTGGCGCATGTTTAGTTCTTTTTGAGTGAATATGTATTTGAGACTCTTATGGTCCGTGAATACTTCACAATGCTTTCCCCATAAATAATGTCTCCATGTCTTTAGGGCATGCACCACAGAAGCCAACTCCAGATCATGAGTGGGATAATTGACTTCATGTTTCTTGAGCTGTCTTGAGGCATAAGATACCACTTTTCCTTCTTGCATCAACACACTACCGAGACCTCGATGTGATGCGTCGCAATATACTTGGAAGTCTTTCTCCAGATCTGGTAGACATAGGACGGGTGCTGATACTAAGCATTTCTTCAATTTTTGAAAGCTCTCTTCGCAATCCTCCGTCCATTCATACTTCTTATCCTTCTTCAGCAATTCAGTCATTGGCTTGGCAATCTTGGAGAAATTCTCAATGAACCTCCGGTAGTATCCTGCCAGTCCTAGAAAACTGCGGATTTCTCCCACATTCTTGGGTGGTTCCCAGTTGGTTACGGCAGAAACCTTTTCAGGGTCCACTGCTATGCCTTCCTTGGACACCACATGTCCTAGGAATCCAACTTGTTCCAACCAAAATTCACATTTGCTGAACTTGGCATACAACTTATGCTCTCGAAGTCTTTGTAATATCAGGTGCAAATGTTCTTCATGCTCTTTGTGGCTTTTGGAGTAGACTAAGATGTCATCGATGAAAACAACGACAAACTTATCTAGAAAGTCCATGAACACTTTATTCATCATATTCATGAAGTAAGCTGGCGCATTGGTCAACCCAAACGGCATCACCGTGTATTCATAAAGACCATATCTTGTGGTAAATGCGGTCTTGGGTATGTCCATCTCTCTAACTTTCATCTGGAAATACCCTGATCGAAGATCGATCTTAGAAAAAACACAAGCACCCTCCAATTGATCAAAGAGATCATTGATTTTGGGCAGTGGGTACTTATTCTTGATGGTTTGCTCATTTAAGGCTCGGTAGTCTGTGACTAGCCTCTGCATACTATCCTTCTTCTGGACGAACAAAATTGGCGCTCCCCAGGGTGAGGAACTTGGGCGAATAAATCCTTTCTGCGGATGCTCATCAAGCTGCTTCTTGAGTTCTTTCAACTCGTCAGTGGCCATTGGGTACGGTCTCTTAGCAATTGGTCCTGTACCCGGTTTTAATTCAATGAGGAACTCCACTTCTCTATCTGGTGGCATTCCCGGTAGTTCTTCCGGAAATACATCAGGATATTCCCTCACTATGAGGACATCTCCTAGGCTAACCCCCTTAAGAGAATTAAGCCTAACTTTCTTCAATTCGAACTTCGATTTGAACTTGATCTTCTTTCCTTCTGGAGTGGTGAGAACTATCGTTCTGTTTGCACAGTCTATGATTCCTTCAAAACGAGTCATCCAATCCATCCCTAGGATAACATCTAAACCTTGGGTTTCTAGGATGATCAAGTCTGCAGGAAACTGATATTTTCCAATCCTCATATTCAACTGTCTACACCCAGAGGTTGATACCATTTCTCCGCCAGGAGAACTTACCCTAATAGGTTTCCCTATATTATCAACTGCTAGCCCATGTGTGTTTACAAAAGTTCTTGAAATGAATGAATGCGATGCTCCAGTATCAAATAACACTATTGCTGGAAAAGTATTGAGTAAGAACGTACCAATCACAGCATCGGGTTCATCATATACTTCCTCCACATTGATGTGGTTCACATGCCCCTTCTGGAAAGGGTTGGGCTTGGCAGCTCCTTCAGCCTTATTTTCTGGGCACTCTGTGGCATAGTGACCCTTGTTCTTGCACTTGTAGCAAGTCACTTGGCTGATATCTCTCTTGTGTTCTGGATTTGGGCGATGCTGGCCATGGTTATGATTATGACCAGCATGTCCATTTCCTTTGTATCCTCCATTGCTTCCCTTGGATCCACTTGAGTTGTTATGACCATGGTGTTTGTGATGACTCCCACCACTATGATGATTTCCATGTTTATGTCCATGACTTCCATCATGAGAGAAATGTTTCTTGAATGAAGGCTCTGAATGGTGTTTGTTCAGACCCAGCTTTCTCTTTCTGTTTTCAACCTTTTTGATGTTATCCTCCAAAGTGATTGCTTGATCCAGAAGGGCCTGATAGTTCGGGGCATAAGCTACTAACAGAGGAATTCTTAGCTCATCACACAACCCCTTAAGGAATTTTTCCTTCCTCTTGCCATCAGTGTCAATGTCTTCTGGAGCATAACGGGACAATGAATAGAAGTCATCCATGTACTCCTTAAGTGTCCTATTCCCTTGCTTCAGGCTTCGGAACTCTTCCTTCTTCAAGTTCATGATGCCCGATGAGATATGGGCATTACGAAAGCCTTCCTTGAAGGTTTCCCAGGTCAAGCCATTCAGAGGGTGGGTGATTTGATATGTTTCCCACCATTGAGCTGCTGGCCCCTCCAACAGATGAGCGGTGAATCTCACCATTTCAGGGTCGGTGCACTCGCAAGTTACCAGGTCCTTGTGAACAGAACGCAACCAATCATCTGCTACTATGGGCTCAGTTGCAGTGGAGAACTTGTTAGGCCTTAGCCTCAGAAATCTTGCCAGTCTGTCCACTTGAGGAGGTGGTGGTGGTGGCGGAGGTGGTGGCGGTGGCGGCGCATTCTGGTTGGCCATGAATTGAGCCATCATGGTCATCAACTGAGTTTGCGCTGCAATCATCTGTTGAAGCATTGCATCTGTGGTTGTTGTTGTTGTTGTTGTTCTCGGGATTTCGACGAGGAGGCATCTGTGGTTTAGGAATAGATGAGTATAGATAGAAAGAACTAAAGAAATATTCTACCCAAACAAACAATTAACACATTTAACAGCAATCAATCAAAAGCTCAACACAAACTTTTTGATAGAAACAAACTAATCGTTTGAGAGCAAACACACCAAGGTTCTAAAAAAAACAAGGCGATGATATTGCCACACCACAAGTTGGTAGGTCAATATGAAAACGAAAGGTAGCGTTGGAGCGAATAATAGTGGTAGTCTAGCTAGCTAGTCTACTCGACCATGACGTCCTCATCTTCCTCCACTATCTCTATGGTGATACCCTCCTTGTCAAGTGCTTGCTTGAGCTCCCTCAACTCCTTCTCCAGAGCGGAGTTCTTCTCCTGTAGTGCCCTCTTCTCAGCACGAAGTCGCTCTATGATATCGTGGTCTACCTCCAGCTCCACGACGTTGCTCTCCAGCTCCATCTTCAATTCTCTAATTTCCTTGTTCTTTGCCTGGTTCCTCTTCTCTTGGTTCTTGAACTTCGTCTCCTGCGCCTTGAACTTTTCTTCTTGGGCTTTGGCTTCTTCTTCTTGGGCCTGCACCTTCTTCTCATTCTCCGGATGGAGGAGCCTTCCGGAGGTGATTCCGGCGGCGTTTCCCCCCTCCGATCTTCTCCGGTGGCAGCCTTCTGTCTCCTGTTTCATGGTTTTTTGTTTCTTCGCCGCCTCCTCGCGAAAGCCATCGGGGGACTATTTTTATAGTCGGTTTTAGGTCAAGCCGAAGCCACGGAGACGAAAACGGACGGCATCGGAGCCACGAGGCCCAAGATGGGGGGTCCCACGCGGCCAAGGAATCTGGCCGCGTGGGCCCACCTCTTTTGGCCCTCGGGTCTCCGTTTGTTCGCTTCCTTCGCTCCTACGCTTCGTTCCTTCCAAAAAATGATCCCCGCAAAATATCAGGTCATTTGGACGTCGTTTGGGTCCCTGAAAGGTAAAAACATTGAAAAATAGGGTTTTCTGCCAGTGCAGGGTTAATTCCAGAAAAATAGGAAAATCGTGAAATCTTCCCAAAATCCTTATAAAACAATGATATAACCCTTATATGATGCAAATATGATTGAAATATGAGTATTATAATGCAAAGTTCATGTATGCATTTTACATGCATTACTAAGCATATGAGTTTTCCAAACATTAAAATTTGTGCCAACGAATATAAAAGTGTGATCATGCACTAATTCTCTAAACGACATATTTACTCTCTAGGCGGTAAAGCCTAAGAAAGAGAGCCCAGTCTCTGATACCAATTGAAAGGACAAACGATGTCGCCTAGAGGGGGGTGAATAGGCGATTAAAACTTTTCCGGTTTAAGGCTTGACAATTGCAGAATAAAACTAGGTATTTAAATTAACAAACCAACAACCTATAAACTAGGCTCACCTATGTGCACCAACAACTTATGCTAATCAAGACAAACAACAAGGTGATAGCAAGATATAAAACTTCAAGCACGAAGGCTATCACAATGTAAATTGCATAAGCAAAGAGCTCGGGTATAGAAATAACCCAAGGGTTAGGTTCACCTTCCACTAACGAAATCCTTCAAGGCGGAATCCAGAGCCTTTACAACGATCTTGGGGCACACACCCACAACTCAATCGGGGGCTCCCAAACTTTGCCCGAAGCTTCACAACTCGAAGCCTTCACGACACCACCAACCGTCTAGGGTACACAATGCACCCAAGAGGCACAAGCTCTTGGGAACACAATGCACCCAAGAGTAACAAGCTTCTCGAACTTCAATCCCACGAATCTTCGTGGAGAGCACAACCCGATGCAACTAATGCAATGGCAAGAACACAAGTGCTCAAAATCCTTCACTCTCAAATTCCAACTAAGCAACAAATGCTTTTGTGGGAATAAGAGAGAAAGAACAAAGACGAGAATCACCAAGAACTCCAAGATCAAGATCTACTAGGTTCCCCTCACTTAGAGAAGGAATGAAATGGTGGAAATGTAGATCTAGATCTCCTCTCTCTTTTCCCTCAAAAAGTAGCAAGAATTATTGGAGGGATTGAGAGAAGGCAAGCTTTTCCAAAAGTCAACAATGGAGGAGAGAGAGGGAAAACGTGCTCTAAGTGCTTGGGGCACAATGGGGAAGAAGACCCCTTAAAAGAGGCTCCAAAAAAAGGAGCCGTTGGAGGGGGAAAAAAGAGGCAGCACGACTACCCGGCCTAGGGCCAGCCACCCACCCGGCCAGGCCGGCCTCGAGCAAAGGGGAGGCAGCCAGGAGGCAGGGAGGCCGGCCTCTACCCCGGCCTGGGCCGGCCTGCGTGCACGGAAGGCCGGGGAGGTGACCGAGCCGGCCGGCCTAGAGGCCGGGCCAAGGCCAGACTCGAGAGAGGGGGGCGCCGGCCATGCACCCGGCCTTGGGCCGGTCACCGACCCGGCCAGGCCGAAGCGCCCGACCTCAGTGCCGGCCTCAGCCCGGCCGGGCCGGCCTGCCAGGGACCCCTTTTTCTCCTTTTTCTATTTTCTGTCTAAAAAGAGTCCGACACCGAAAATGCAATAACTTTTGCAAAGGAACTCCATTTTTGGTAATCTTGGACTCATTGGAATCACCACAACAAGCAATACAAGATTATGCAGAGAAACATCATTGTTCAACAATGGAGGGTAAGACCAAATGATGAAAGGTAAAACCTTTCTATTGAAAACCGGAAACACCATATCTTTTGCAAATGAAGTCCGGATGACGTGAAACCAATTTTGTTGGAAAGAGGACAACAAATGCTACCCTTGGAAATGTAGCAAACAATGGCAAAATCTCCAATACCGAAAACGCAATAGAAGACGCATACGAAATCCGTTTTCGGTGAACTTGGCCTTGTCATGACAAGCACGACAAGCACCAAGACCACACCGCGATAAGTGCCAAATAAGAACCAATAAAGTTGATGCCAATTATGCAAAGGTTTGAGCTCTCCACAAACGATACGATCAAGATACTCGGTCGAGAGGCCCTCTTGATAGTACGGCTATCTATCCTATAACCCGGTCTCTCAACTAACATCATGAGACCGGTAAAATAGAAAACCTATCAAGATCATACCTTTTGCCTTGCGCATAATCCACTTGAGCTAGATGATGATGATATTTGTATTCTCAAGTTGGACCACCTTTCTTGATTGCGCTCCGCTTGGTGACGACTCGCTAATAGCTCCCCCATACACCAATATGGGAGAGGCACTTGCTGATGTATTAAAATAAGTTGGGTGGTGCCCCAAGCGAAGGCGGAATTGCAGCTAGTAGCAGTTTTCCCGCGTTTAACGAACCGAGGTTTATCAAACCAGTAGGACTTTGAAATCAACAACGAGGTGAATGTTGAACATCTCTGGTGCTTGACCTTCAACAGACGTGTACCTGCACACACTCAACCAAAATACTTTGCCCCCAATGGCGGAAAGGTTGTCAATCTTTCCGGTCTCGCAGAAATTAAACAAAGCGGTTAATTGTATGATGAAATAGATGAAATATGAAAAGTGACCAGAGGAGTAATGATGATTAAAAGCAAGTAAATGAGGTTGTAAACAATGTAAAAAGATGGACCGGGGGCCATGGGTTCACTAGTGGAGTCTCTCAAGTAAATAAAATATGCATGTGATGGGTGAACGAATTACAGCTAGGCAATTGACAAGATCATGACACAAACCCAATTTAGCTATGACAAAAAGGACATGATAATATTTATGGAGGCATCACGAGAAGGAACAAAGACCGTTGAGTCCAACTGCGTCTTTGTCTAAAAAGTCCACCGTGGGATCGCTATCCAGCCTGTCACCCAACGGTATTAAGTTGCAAGCAACAGACAATTGCATTAATTAAAGTGCATGAAGTAAGCAATACTAATATCAAAAGAGACATTAACACCGCTGTTTTACCCTTAGTAGCAACAACACACCCTCGCCCTTAGATGTTTCTGTCACTCGTGCCCAGGAACAAAAGGGGGCATGAACCCACTATCTAGCATAAATACCCTCTCTTGGAGATGCACACAATCACTTGGCCAAAGTAACTACGCACATCGGAGAGCATGCAAGAACATAAATTACTCATATAAGAATCATGCACAATCTGAACATAACTTCATAATCCATCGGATCCCAGCAAACACATCACATAGCATTACAATAATCGATCTTGATCATGTTAGGCAGCTCACAAGATCATAAAACATGAAGCACAAGAGAGAGAGACTACCAAGTAGCTACTGCCATGGACCCGTAGTCCAACGTGAGACTACTCACAAATCATCCCGGAGGAAGGCATGACGATGAAGAGCCCTCCGGGATCAATCTCCCCTCCGGTAGAGTGTCGGGATCAGCTTCAGATTGGACCCCAAACTAGGGTTTTCGGTGAAGGCGCGTCGGGGTCGAGTTTCTGGAAAAAAATGGCCGCCTCGACGTTTTTACGGTAAAAGGCAATTTATAGGCATCGGAGGGGGCCGAGGTGAGGTCCCGCGGGCAGGGGCGGGCCCCACCCGTGGGTGACCCCCAGTCCGCGGCAGGGGGGGTGCCTCTGCCCTGTGGGCCTCCCCTTCGGCTCTCCTTCGGACTGGTACTTCGTCATGGCAAATAAAAATTCCCCGTAAATTTTCGTCAAATTCTGAGAATGCTTCCAGAAGTTAATTTCTGAAACAAAAAGACAGCAAAAACACGGAACTGGCACTTGGCATCTTGTCAATAGGTTAGTCCGACAAAATGCATAAAAATTATATAAATGACAGTAAAAACGTGTGACAATATCACAAAACTAGCATGGATCACTCAAAAATTATAGATACGTTTGAGACGTATCAGCATCCCCAAGCTTAACTCCTACTCGTCCTCGAGTAGGTAAGTGATAACAAATAATTTTTTATGAGACATGCGACCAACACATTCTTGATCAAGATAGTGATGCAAATCAAAGGATGTGAATGAAGAGATACAAAACAATTGTCTATAATTGATAGCAAGAAAACAATGAATAAAGAAGTTGAATCATCCAAGCAAAACCTTTCATAAATAGTATGTCAAAGACATGATAACAATGTGATCAACATATTTGACTAATTCACAAGGATAATAATTCCATGACAAAAGTGTTTGAGAATCAACACAAAGGAAGATGTAAGCATTAGCAAAGAGGTTCAACTTCCAACGGCTTATGTTATAGATAAAGTCAATATAAAGATTCATGTTTAATCTTGATAATGTAATATGCTCAACGATACCCAGGGTCAATGGTAGATGTTTGCTTTTGTGGAGATAGAAGGAAAAAGGGAAAACTGACTCAACATTAAAAGTAAAAGAATGGCCCTTCGCAGAGGGAAGCAGGGATTAGTCATGTGCTAGAGCTTTTTGGTTTTTAAAACAGAAGTAAAATGATTTTGAGGTATGCATGCTTTCGTCAACGACTTCACAACAGAGAAGCTATCTAGTCCCTCATGACAAGCAAGGTTTTTAGACTTGTGAGAGCAGCTGGTTCTTAGAAGAGCGAGTACGCTCTTCTTTCTCCTTGGTTTCACCATTGTCCAATGTTTGGGCTGATTTCTCAGATTTGCATTGCGCGGAGGAGAATTGTGAGTTATATTTATATTTTTGCTTAAGCTGCTCTCGGGTTGATTCAAGTGAAGACGTAATCCATCAACACCGGGTGAAAGGGGGGAAATGACCTCGCTTGTCACAAGTTATATCTAGCTCTCTACTGCTCCCTCATGAGCTTAAAACAGAGGCACAAAGAAGAAGTATTTTGAATTTTTAAAGGTAGCACATGACAAATTTACTTGGAATGGTAGGAAGTACCATGCATAGGTAGATATGGTGGACTCAGCTGGCAAGAAAGTTTGGCTTTGGGGATTGGATGCACGAGTGAACCATACACTCAGTACGAATTTTTAGGCTTAGCAAAAAAAGGTGTTTGAAGCAAACATCTAACAATAACCGGTAACAGAACAACATAAGACATTTACCGGTCATAACCATAAAAAATCTACACCGTCTCCCTTGTTGACCAAACAATTCTTTTGATGGAAAGATTAGCACTATGAATTAACAACTGTGAAAAACCACACAATTTCAAGCTTTCAACCATATTTCTTTACTAATCAATTCCACTCAAATAACCAGCAAGTTTAAGCATTCAACTTAACATCTCAAAACAATTGAGAAGCATCAAGTATCCACACCATGATCTACAAAACTATGCAGGCTTTTCATTTTATTCTATCATCACACAAACAGCATTTTGTCGCATTGACAATTCAAGCAATTTTTCAACAACAACTCTCCAACAAGTATAAGTGAAGAACAAGAGAGTTTAACTTAACAACTAGCAGCTCTAAAAAAGATAAAAGCTAAAAGTGAGAGGTTACTAGAAAACAGACAGTAGCTAAGAATACTCAAAAAAGATATAAGCGAAGCAAAGGAGTATTCAAACGAGAAAGCGGAGCGTGTCTCTCTCCCACACAAATAAAGCTAGGATCCAACAAAGATATGACTAGCAAACAACAAACAAAACTGAAAGTAAAAAGATGCTCCAAGCATAGCGCATAATATGTTAAGTGATAAAAACGAAGACGACCTTATGATAGTCGATAAAGATGAGGGGATGCCTTGGGCATCCCCAAGTTTTGACTGTTGATAGTTCTTGATATTCAGAGGGGGTGCCATGGGGGAATACCCAAGCTTGAGCTCTGATCCATCCTTGATTTCTTCATATTTGTAACGCCCCAAGATCGGTACTATGCAGATTTGAGCTTTCCAGCCAAATCCGCATAATAACGATCCTAAAGGACGCCCACCAGGCATAAAGTGCACGTCGCAACACACACGTTATGCGGGTGGAATTGTGATAACATTACAACAGTTCTCGATGGAACCCACAAAAGAACATATATATACAACAACGACTCACAGAGTCAAGAACCAAAGATACAATACAAGATCCAATTAACAACGGAAGCGGGTAGCGTCCGGCTACGGACAAGAAACAAATTGGACTAAGAGTCCTGAAGATAAGAAAAGGCACCATATCCCTGCCCAGGCCAAGCCGGAGGGATTCCCAAGCTAACGTCGTCACACTTCAAACCTGTTGGCTGCATTGGAATAGCAGCCCCGAAGGGGTCAGTACTATAAAACAGTACTGGCAAGTAATACTCACAAGATATCAAAGCTGGAATTCCGGTGGAAGAGGGTTAGCGATTGAGGCGGCAAGCAGCACTAACAACTTATAGAGACACGCTACAACTTTCGTCTATCAGAGACAAGGTAAGAGAGCGCATGAGGAGCCAACTATACTACACACCAAACAAACCCGCCCTAAAACGACTCCCTCGTATCCTCAACCCACGAGGAAGAAGTCCGGGCACTCACACGGTTGACAAGTTTTAATCAGATTATTAATCATGTAATCTATCTTACTAGTCAAGTTATTATCATCATAAGGTGCAAGTTGTCTATGATCTTTTTAGCCAGCGCATTTCACCAAGTCGTCCATAACCGCGGACACGGCTTTTCGAAAAGATTTAACCCTGCAGGGATGCACCAATGAACCCACACGCATCGAAACTCTCGCTTAGAGGTGTACCGGTGGAGGTTTCGACGCAATACTTCCCTTCAATACAAACAAGTCCAGGGAGCCACCTAGCTAGGTCTGATCCACCTTGAGAGTCCGGCCGAAGCTTCGAGGTGGGCCTAACCGTTGCGTGGACGGCTTCGGGAGGGAACACTCATACGATTGCCCCTCCTTCCACATGCGATAAACGCCACGTGCCGCAACCCTACCGTAAGTAACCACGTAACCATCATCATCTTACCTTCTCATCATCATCGTAATAAGCGCGCAAATGGAAACACCCGAACTACTTGTGGCACCTGGACAGGTTTGAGGATCCGGTAATAGATTGCGGGGAGGCCCATAGAACTCCCACATGTGGTTAGTGCGCTCAGTCTTGGATCAGCGGAAAAGAACTCGGGTCCTAGGCGACACTAGCAGAACAAATCACCACGATTGGCCTTCTGCCGGTGCCTTATCTTTAATTAAGTTATTCCATCGCAACAGAAATTAAAGATTACCATTTTAGTTGAGCCTAGCTATCATGTTAAGCACAAGACTATACAAAGAGGTAACAAGACTGAAGCAAAGCACCTAAGCATGCACTAGGACTCGCAAGGCTAACAAGGTAAACAAGCAACAGGTGATAGGATGTGGGGGTGTGGCTATATCATGGCTGCAAGGGAAACATGCATATAGGATCGAGACACAAGCATCGATACATAAGGCTAGCAAGGAACAAAAGATAGGACGAGTGAGAGACAGAAAACAAGCAAAGATAGCAAGGGAGTATCACTTGCCTGCAATCCGGTAGAGGTAGCAGAACCTGTCGTTACTCACATCAACTCAACGGCCTATTCCCGAAGAAGCAACGAACACTGGAAGGCAAAAGATGCATTTTACTTCTATGGCAAAAGAAGCGGCATGTTGATGACATGATGCATGACAAATTAAAGGTTGTCCAATTTTATTCCCTAACTCATGGCAAAACATTTTAAATGGGATCGGTGCACATATAGATGCACCGGACAAATCCCATAGTTTAGTTGATTTAATTCGACTAAATGGATAAAGGTGCGAGGTTAATTAATGATGCATGATTTTATAAGATACGGTATATATATGGCATAGGGGTTAGGGTTGGGGTCACACATCGGAAACGAGGAACTTCGGATTTGGAACCACCGTCTTCGGTCCGGAGGGGAAGTAGTCGAAGTAGTTGTCGTAGTCGAAGTAGTCGAAGTAGTCGAGGTAGTCGAGGTAGACGTTCATCCGGAGTCGGAGTAGTCGAGGTCGGGGAGGTAGTTGTACTCGGGTCGTCGTCGTGGCGGACCTTGGCGTTCCGGGCTTCGGGGTCGACGGGGTTCACGGTGGTCGGGGTACTCGGCATCGGAGAACTTGGCGGGTTCCGGTCGGGGTAGACCTTGTCATATCCACACGGTCGTCGAGGAAGATCTTGTCGGCGTCATCGGGGATCACGGACGGAGAACTCGCGCACCGGAGACATCGGGAAGCAACTCCACGACGGGGACGGGGATCGGCTTCACGGAGGCATCGGGAACCGCTGTCGGGAACACATCGGAGACGGACACGCCGGCAGCAACACGAACACGGCACACGTCGGGGTCACGGAGACGACACGCATAGCACTGAACACGCCGTGGATGGCAGTCGGGGAACCACACCGGGAACGGAGGCGTGCAGCGGCAGCAGCTGCTGCACGGGCACAACACGGGAGATGGACACCGGGAACGAGCACGACCCGGACCGGCGAGAACGGGAAAACATGAGCACATGCACGGGAGGCATCGGACAAGGGGGACAACGGACACGGCCGTAACAACACAGAAACGGAGCCGCGGACGAACACGTCAGCGGGGAGTAGAGGTCAACGGAGACCGTCGGGAACGGGCAGAGCTGAAGAGGCGGGGCGACCATGGCGTGGATGGGCTTGGAGGAGGCGCGGGGATGAGGGTGTGCGACGCGAGGTGAGCAGGCGGGGAGGAGGAGGTCGAGCGCGGCGGCGGGCCGGCGCGACAGGGGAACGGCGGGCCGGCGCGGTGCGGGCCACGGCCGGAGAGGAGGCGCGCGTGACGGAGGAGCAGGGGACAAGGACCGGCGGGGTGGAGCTGCGCGGCCGGAGGGGCGAGGACGAACCGGCGGAGGGGCGGCAGGGCGCGGGCCGGCGGGAGGACGCGGAGGAGAGGAGCCGGCCGGAGCAAGGAGGAGCGGTGGAAGGGGAGCATCGAGGCGAGCACGGGGAAGAAGGGGAGTCGACGGCGGAGGACGCGAGGATGAAGAAAAGGAAGAGGGGAGCAAGGGGAGAGAGGAGGGAGACGGCAGGGGAGCTGGCCGACGGGAGAGGAGCTTGGGGAAGCTCGGGTGCAGAGGAGAAGGAGCATGGGCGCGTGCGGGATGGGGAAGAAGCTGCGGGAGAGATGGGGAAAAGAAAAGGAGAAGAAAGAAAAGAAGAAAAGGAAGGGGAGAGAGAAAAGAGAGGGGAAAAAGAAAAGAGAGGGAGGGTGGAAGGACGTCTTCGCGAATCCGGAAAAACGAGAGAGGGCGGCTGCAAAACACAGGGGGTAGGAACAGAAAAAGACCAGGGGCTGGCTAGGGTTTGGTCTAGGGTTTGCTTGCTGGGCTTTTGGGCCTGGCTAGCTGGGCTGCTCTCTCTCGCTCAAAATTATTTTATTTTGCAAATTTAATTTTGACAAATAATTTTAGAAAACGGAGACGACTGTCTCGATAAAAATATTTTTCTGACAATTTTAGAAAAATAAAAATAGGTTTAATAAAAATAATTTTTGTTGCCAAAAACATGCAATGCGATGATGCTGATGTCATGATGATGCAAAAATAAAATAACAGGCAAATTCTAATTTGGGGAAAAACCCCGGGCATTACAACCGACACCACTAACAAGGGATCTCGCCCCGAGATCCACGCTACCGTCAGGGAGAAGAAGAGGAGGTTATTCTATCGAATCTTCTCGCACCATGTTGATCTTCTCGACACCACTAACAAGAGGTTCTTGCTCACGTCGATGGCGATGACCGTCTGTCGAGATTCTTCTGAAGATCGAACCTATTAGGATAAAAGGCAAGAGATCGTCCACCCACGAAGATGCTATAACCGGAAGATAGATGAGAGAGGATATTTAAAACACATAGAGATAAGAGGGAAATAGAATTAAGGTAAGGAATAAACAAGAGTCCTATTGAGATCTTTCCAAATAATTTTTAGTAAAATAGTTTTGACACTCTACAACAATGACCATTAGCTAGGGTATCCTACAGGCAGACTGGACCAGCGGGGTATCGAAAAACCAGAGCTCTGATACCACTTTGTAACGCCCCAAGATCGGTACTATGCAGATTTGAGCTTTCCAGCCAAATCCGCATAATAACGATCCTAAAGGACGCCCACCAGGCATAAAGTGCACGTCGCAACACACACGTTATGCGGGTGGAATTGTGATAACATTACAACAGTTCTCGATGGAACCCACAAAAGAACATATATATACAACAACGACTCACAGAGTCAAGAACCAAAGATACAATACAAGATCCAATTAACAACGGAAGCGGGTAGCGTCCGGCTACGGACAAGAAACAAATTGGACTAAGAGTCCTGAAGATAAACGAAGGCACCATATCCCTGCCCAGGCCAAGCCGGAGGGATTCCCAAGCTAACGTCGTCACACTTCAAACCTGTTGGCTGCATTGGAATAGCAGCCCCGAAGGGGTCAGTACTATAAAACAGTACTGGCAAGTAATACTCACAAGATATCAAAGCTGGAATTCCGGTGGAAGAGGGTTAGCGATTGAGGCGGCAAGCAGCACTAACAACTTATAGAGACACGCTACAACTTTCGTCTATCAGAGACAAGGTAAGAGAGCGCATGAGGAGCCAACTATACTACACACCAAACAAACCCGCCCTAAAACGACTCCCTCGTATCCTCAACCCACGAGGAAGAAGTCCGGGCACTCACACGGTTGACAAGTTTTAATCAGATTATTAATCATGTAATCTATCTTACTAGTCAAGTTATTATCATCATAAGGTGCAAGTTGTCTATGATCTTTTTAGCCAGCGCATTTCACCAAGTCGTCCATAACCGCGGACACGGCTTTTCGAAAAGATTTAACCCTGCAGGGATGCACCAATGAACCCACACGCATCGAAACTCTCGCTTAGAGGTGTACCGGTGGAGGTTTCGACGCAATACTTCCCTTCAATACAAACAAGTCCAGGGAGCCACCTAGCTAGGTCTGATCCACCTTGAGAGTCCGGCCGAAGCTTCGAGGTGGGCCTAACCGTTGCGTGGACGGCTTCGGGAGGGAACACTCATACGATTGCCCCTCCTTCCACATGCGATAAACGCCACGTGCCGCAACCCTACCGTAAGTAACCACGTAACCATCATCATCTTACCTTCTCATCATCATCGTAATAAGCGCGCAAATGGAAACACCCGAACTACTTGTGGCACCTGGACAGGTTTGAGGATCCGGTAATAGATTGCGGGGAGGCCCATAGAACTCCCACATGTGGTTAGTGCGCTCAGTCTTGGATCAGCGGAAAAGAACTCGGGTCCTAGGCGACACTAGCAGAACAAATCACCACGATTGGCCTTCTGCCGGTGCCTTATCTTTAATTAAGTTATTCCATCGCAACAGAAATTAAAGATTACCATTTTAGTTGAGCCTAGCTATCATGTTAAGCACAAGACTATACAAAGAGGTAACAAGACTGAAGCAAAGCACCTAAGCATGCACTAGGACTCGCAAGGCTAACAAGGTAAACAAGCAACAGGTGATAGGATGTGGGGGTGTGGCTATATCATGGCTGCAAGGGAAACATGCATATAGGATCGAGACACAAGCATCGATACATAAGGCTAGCAAGGAACAAAAGATAGGACGAGTGAGAGACAGAAAACAAGCAAAGATAGCAAGGGAGTATCACTTGCCTGCAATCCGGTAGAGGTAGCAGAACCTGTCGTTACTCACATCAACTCAACGGCCTATTCCCGAAGAAGCAACGAACACTGGAAGGCAAAAGATGCATTTTACTTCTATGGCAAAAGAAGCGGCATGTTGATGACATGATGCATGACAAATTAAAGGTTGTCCAATTTTATTCCCTAACTCATGGCAAAACATTTTAAATGGGATCGGTGCACATATAGATGCACCGGACAAATCCCATAGTTTAGTTGATTTAATTCGACTAAATGGATAAAGGTGCGATGTTTAATTAATGATGCATGATTTTATAAGATATCGCATATATATATGGCATAGGGGTTAGGGTTGGGGTCACACATCGGAAACGAGGAACTTCGGATTCGGAACCACCGTCTTCGGGTCGTAGTCGAAGTAGTCGAAGTAGTTGTCGTAGTCGAAGTAGTCGAAGTAGTCGAGGTAGTCGAGGTAGACGTTCATCCGGAGTCGGAGTAGTCGAGGTCGGGGAGGTAGTTGTACTCGGGTCGTCGTCGTGGCGGACCTTGGCGTTCCGGGCTTCGGGGTCGACGGGGTTCACGGTGGTCGGGGTACTCGGCATCGGAGAACTTGGCGGGTTCCGGTCGGGGTAGACCTTGTCATATCCACACGGTCGTCGAGGAAGATCTTGTCGGCGTCATCGGGGATCACGGACGGAGAACTCGCGCACCGGAGACATCGGGAAGCAACTCCACGACGGGGACGGGGATCGGCTTCACGGAGGCATCGGGAACCGCTGTCGGGAACACATCGGAGACGGACACGCCGGCAGCAACACGAACACGGCACACGTCGGGGTCACGGAGACGACACGCATAGCACTGAACACGCCGTGGATGGCAGTCGGGGAACCACACCGGGAACGGAGGCGTGCAGCGGCAGCAGCTGCTGCACGGGCACAACACAGGAGATGGACACCGGGAACGAGCACGACCCGGACCGGCGAGAACGGGAAAACATGAGCACATGCACGGGAGGCATCGGACAAGGGGGACAACGGACACGGCCGTAACAACACAGAAACGGAGCCGCGGACGAACACGTCAGCGGGGAGTAGAGGTCAACGGAGACCGTCGGGAATGGGCAGAGCTGAAGAGGCGGGGCGACCATGGCGTGGATGGGCTTGGAGGAGGCGCGGGGATGAGGGTGTGCGACGCGAGGTGAGCAGGCGGGGAGGAGGAGGTCGAGCGCGGCGGCGGGCCGGCGCGACAGGGGAACGGCGGGCCGGCGCGGTGCGGGCCACGGCCGGAGAGGAGGCGCGCGTGACGGAGGAGCAGGGGACAAGGACCGGCGGGGTGGAGCTGCGCGGCCGGAGGGGCGAGGACGAACCGGCGGAGGGGCGGCAGGGCGCGGGCCGGCGGGAGGACGCGGAGGAGAGGAGCCGGCCGGAGCAAGGAGGAGCGGTGGAAGGGGAGCATCGAGGCGAGCACGGGGAAGAAGGGGAGTCGACGGCGGAGGACGCGAGGATGAAGAAAAGGAAGAGGGGAGCAAGGGGAGAGAGGAGGGAGACGGCAGGGGAGCTGGCCGACGGGAGAGGAGCTTGGGGAAGCTCGGGTGCAGAGGAGAAGGAGCATGGGCGCGTGCGGGATGGGGAAGAAGCTGCGGGAGAGATGGGGAAAAGAAAAGGAGAAGAAAGAAAAGAAGAAAAGGAAGGGGAGAGAGAAAAGAGAGGGGAAAAAGAAAAGAGAGGGAGGGTGGAAGGACGTCTTCGCGAATCCGGAAAAACGAGAGAGGGCGGCTGCAAAACACAGGGGGTAGGAACAGAAAAAGACCAGGGGCTGGCTAGGGTTTGGTCTAGGGTTTGCTTGCTGGGCTTTTGGGCCTGGCTAGCTGGGCTGCTCTCTCTCGCTCAAAATTATTTTATTTTGCAAATTTAATTTTGACAAATAATTTTAGAAAACGGAGACGACTGTCTCGATAAAAATATTTTTCTGACAATTTTAGAAAAATAAAATAGGTTTAATAAAAATAATTTTTGTTGCCAAAAACATGCAATGCGATGATGCTGATGTCATGATGATGCAAAAATAAAATAACAGGCAAATTCTAATTTGGGGAAAAACCCCGGGCATTACAATATTCCTCTCCTTTGGAACTTAAAAACTCCCTTCACACAAAACTTCTCATAATTTGATTGGAGGGTTAGTGGTCATAAATTAAAATGCACATGTGTTCAACTCATGACAAATTGCAAACCAACTTAATTAGACATTAGCTACTGTTTACTAAGCCTCAATGTGGCACTCTACCCATAGAGTATCACATATGACGATGGTAAAGAGACAAATGCAAAATAAAAGCAGAATCTGTCAAAATCTGAACAGTCTGTAAAGATCGAATTTTTCGAGGCACTTATGCTGCTCAAATAAAAAACCTTAAACCTAATGAAAGATAGATAAAATCATCAGTCTTGTTTTAAAAAATTATCAGAAAAATATAAAATTCTGGCGAATTTAGGATTTTCGTGCAACAGGCGCACAAAATCTATTTTTGGACAGCAACACAATACCTCGCACTTTCAATGCATTAGAGGCTAAACTTGGCACAAAAAAACAAAATAAAAAGATACAATGAAGTTGCTACAGAGGTAATAACTTCATGACTCAAGAAAATCAAAAAGCAAACTGAAAATAAAAGATGGGTTGCCTCCCAACAAGCGTTTTTCTTTAACGCCTTTTAGCTAGGCGTAATGCCAAATATCAAGTTTTTCGGAGGCCTTTGCAACATCAAGAGCATAGCTTGACCTTATGATTGATTCAAAAGAAAACTTATTTCTATTTGTAGGGAAGTGTTCCATCCCTTTTTTAAGGGGGAACTGAAACCTTATATTTCCCTCTTTCATATCAATAATAGCACCAACAGTTCTCAAAAAACGGTCTTCCCAAAATAATAGGACAAGAAGCATTGCACTCAATATCCATAACAATAAAATCAACGGGAACATAATTATCATTAACAACAATAAGGACATCATCAACTCCACCCAAAGGTTTATTTTTAGAAGAATCAGCAAGATGAACATTTAAATAGCACTCTTCCAAAGGATTTAAATCAAGCATATTATAGAAACTTTTAGGCATAACAGAAACACTTGCACCAAGATCACATAAATCATTGCAATAAAAGTCATTTATTTTCATCTTAATAGTGGGTTCCCAACCATCTTCTAACTTCCTAGGGATAGAGGTTTCAAGCTTTAGTTTTTCTTCCCTAGCCTTGACAAGAGCATCGGTAATGTGTTTGGTAAAGGTAAGATTTATTTTACTAGCATCCGGTGTCTTAGCAAGTTTTTGTAGGAACTTAATGACTTCAGTAAGATTGCAATTATCCAAATCAATTTCATCATCTTTAAATAAACTAGGAGGATCCTCTTTAGTGGTTTGGATAGTATAAACTTTAACAGTTTTCCTATTCATTTCAGCAATTCTAGCTTCTTCAGCCTCTCTAGCCCACCTAGCTTTCAAGAGAGCCATCATCCTTTCATTTTCATTAATTTGAAGAGAGATAGCATTTAAAGATTCAGTATGTTTTTCTTGATTTGGAGTGGTTCTAATTTTCAAAATTTCAACATCATGAGCAAGAACGTCTACTTTAGAGACTAGACTATCCAGTTTTTCCAACTTCTCTTCAACAGTTTTGTTAAAAGCTTTTTGCGAAGTGATAAATTCCTTTAAAACATTTTCAAGATCAGAGGACACATTCTTATTAGCATTATAAGAATTACCATAGGAATTACCATAAAAGTTGCCATTATTGGGAGGATAAGGCTTATAGTTGTTACTACCAAAATTATTTCGATAAGCATTATTGTTGAAGTTGTTTCTATTAAGAAAATTAACATCAACTTGATCCTTTTCTTGTGCAATCAATGAAGCAAGTGGAACATTATTAGGATAAATATTAGACTGATTGGTAGCAAGCATAGACATAATCATATCAACCTTATCACTCAAAGAGGAGATTTCCTCGACAGAATTTACCTTCTTACCACTTGGAGCTCGTTCGATGTGCCATTGTGAATAATTTGTCATCATCACATCCAAGAGTTTAGTTGCTGCACCTAATGTTTTGGACATGAAGGTGCCTCCCGCGTCCGAGTCCAAAAGGTTCCTTGAAGAAAAATTCAAACCTGCATAAAAAGTTTGGATAACCATCCACATAGTTAATCCATGCGTGGGACAATTCTTAACCATAGATTTCATTCTCTCCCAAGCTTGAGCAACATGTTCATTAAAAAATTGTCTAAAGTTCATAATGTTACTCCTTAGTTGTATGATTTTAGTAGGTGGATAATATTTTCCAATAAAAGCATCTTTGCATTTAATCCAAGAATCAATGCTATTTTTAGGCAAAGACAATAACCATTCTTTTGCTCTCCCTCTCAAAGAGAAAGGGAAAAGTTTCAGTTTTATGATGTCACTTTCTACCTCTTTATACTTTTGCATATCACATAACTCAACAAAGTTATTTAAATGGGAGGCGGCATCATCAGTATTAGCACGAGAAAATTGCTCTTTCATAACAAGATTTAGCAAGGCAGGTTTAATTTCATAAGATTCCGCTTTAGTAGCGGGTGGAGCAATTGGAGAGCATATGAAATAATTCTTATTAGTGCTAGTAAAGTCACACAACTTGGTGTTTTCAATAGAAGACATAACGATAAGATAAAATAACAAGATAGGAATAAAGACTACACTAATTTTTTTGGGTTTTAAAATTTTGAAACAGGAAAATAAACTAAACGAGATATAAAGCAAGCAAGACAAAAACAAAGTAAAGAGATTGAGAGTGTGAGACTCCCCATGCTGTAGCTCCAAAGTCCCTGGCAACGGCGCTAGAAAAGAGCTTGCTGCTGTATTAAAATAAGTTGGGTGGTGCCCCAAGCGAAGGCGGAATTGCAGCTAGTAGCAGTTTTCCCTTGTTTAACGAACCGAGGTTTATCGAACCAGTAGGACTTTGAAATCAACAACAAGGTGAATGTTGAAGATCTCTGGCGCTTGACCTTCAACAGACGTGGACCTGCACACACTCAACCAAAATACTTTGCCCCCAACGGTGGAAAGGTTGTCAATCTTTCTGGTCTCGCAGAAAACAAAGCGGTTAATTGTATGATGAAATAGATGAAATATGAAAAGTGACCAGAGGAGTAATGATGATTAAAAGCAAGTAAATGAGGTTGTAAACAATGTAAAAAAGATGGACCGGGGGCCATGGGTTCACTAGTGGAGTCTCTCAAGTAAATAAAATATGCATGTGATGGGTGAACGAATTACAGCTAGGCAATTGACAAGATCATGACACAAACCCAATTTAGCTATGACAAAAAGGACATGATAATATTTATGGAGGCATCACGAGAAGGAACAAAGACCATTGAGTCCAACTGCATCTTTGTTTAAAATGTCCACTGTGGGATCGCTATCCAGCCTGTCATCCAACGGTATTAAGTTGCAAGCAAAGCAACAGACAATTGCATTAAGTAAAGTGCATGAAGTAAGCAATACTAATATCAAAAGAGACATTAACACCGCTGTTTTACCCTTAGTAGCAACAGCACACCCTCGCCCTTAGATGTTTCTGTCACTCATGCCCAGGAACAAAAGGGGGCATGAACCCACTATCTAGCATAAATACCCTCTCTTGGAGATACACACAATCACTTGGCCAAAGTAACTACGCACATCAGAGAGCATGCAAGAACATAAATTACTTATATAAGAATCATGCACAATCTGAACATAACTTCATAATCCATCGGATCCCAGCAAACACATCACATAGCATTACAATAATCGATCTTGATCATGTTAGGCAGCTCACAAGATCATAAGACATGAAGCACAAGAGAGAGAGACTACCAACTAGCTACTGCCATAGACCCGTAGTCCAAGGTGAGACTACTCACAAATCATCCCGGAGGAAGGCATGACGATAAAGAGCCCTCCGGGATCAATCTCCCCTCCGGCAGAGTGCCGGGATCAGCTTCAGATTGGACCCCGAACTAGGGTTTTCGGTGAGGGCGCATCGGGGTCGAGTTTCTGGAAAAAAATGGCCGCCTCGACGTTTTTAGGGTAAAAGGCAATTTATAGGCGTCGGAGGGGGCCGAGGTGAGGTCCCACGGGCAAGGGCGGACCCTACCCGCGGGTGACCCCCAGGCCGCGGCAGGGGGGCGCCTCTGCCCTGTGGGCCTCCCCTCCGGCTCTCCTTCGGTCTGGTACTTTGTCGTGGCAAATAAAAATTCTCCGTAAATTTTCGTCCAATTCCGAGAATATTTCCAGAAGTAAATTTCTGAAACAAAAAGACAGCACAAACAGGGAACTGGCACTTGGCATCTTGTCAATAGGTTAGTCCGACAAAATGCATAAAAGTGATATAAATGACAGTAAAAACATGTGACAATATCACAAAACTAGCATGGATCACTCAAAAATTATAGATACGTTTGAGACGTATCAGCACTCTTTTGGCATATCTTCACTTGGACTTGTGTGTTGATCAACCCGCACTTATCCTTGATCAATATATAATATTCTTCCCTTAGCCTTGACTCAAACATATGGAGATCAAGCAATGCTATGGACCAAACCTACAAGTATGACTCAATACAAATATTAGTCCATAGAGATAGTCATTAATTACCAAAACCACACATGGGGGCAACCATGCGCTTTCAACTTGTAATAAGCTCAACTCTAGATGACCATTTGTGTGGATCACACCTTAAATATTACTTTAGTCATCACTTTATCTTCTTCTTTCAATCTTGATACCAACATATGGTGTTCAAGCATTGTCAATGGACAAGCCCTACAAGAATAGCTCAATGCAACTATTAGTCCATATAGATTGTCATCAATTATCAAAACCACACATGGGGCCAACCATGCTCTTTCAACTTTGTCCTCACTCGTGAGAACTCGGGAAGGACTTCCCGGTCGGTCACCCATTCCAAAATTGCTCCAAGTCAAGAATGCTTAACGTCGGAATTCTTTCGAGACGAGCTTCCCAAAAAAGTTGCAACTTGTTGATATGAGTATCCTATTAAGCCCTAGGATAGGATATCACATCAACTGTGGGTTATTTATCAACCCTTTACTTACACGTGTCTAGCTTATTATCTTGGATACCTTTGCTTAGCTAGATTGTGAATTGTTATATACAACGGCGAGTCCAGGAACTAATTGGAGGGTAGGCTGAAAGTTAACAACGACTAAACTAAACACTGATTTTGAACAAAAATAGTCATTATCTAAGATGAAATGATTTAAGACAAATATATCAGTACAAAGTTTCAGGTCAAAAACATATTGTTCACACAGTAATACATCCAGTACTACAGAAGCAACAACAAAAAGATAAAAGAAATGGTATATGACATTGCTTCTTACTAGTGCTATGGTAGAAAGCCTCCAAAATTGAAACCAAAATATATAGCCCAACCGCAGCCTTGGTTGGTTTGTACTCTCATCAAATATGGTGTCGTTGCTGTCATCAAATGTGGTATCATTGCTCTCATCAATTGGGGGATCAGTTCTATCATTAGTTGAAATAGGGATTGTGTGCTCAAAATAGTTAATGGCATTGGATCTGGGTTCAGATTAGTTGTAATGCTCTTGCCGGCGGCTCCCCGGTCAACCAGTCCGCCCTTGGTTTCTTGTTGTGTGTTGCTCTGATTGCGGGAGAAGGGATATGTGTTTGTTGTCTGCGTGTGCATGTGCCGTGCGTGGCGTGCATTGTGAGTGTGTGTTATGTGTTTTGGGCTAGGAGAGTTAGCTAATGGGTTGGGGAGTTCAGCTAACGGGCTGGGACAAGATTAGTAGTAAAAAAAATAGATTTTCTGGAGGGCAGGCTTCAGCCCGTTTATGCCTGCCTAGTAGATTCGCCTTTGGTTATATAGTTTGCTCAATTCTAGTTCCATTATCTATAGAAACTATATTCCTATTTCACTTCCCTCTACCAACCTATTTTATATTTTCATCAGGTCATGACATAAAAATGGAGTACGATAAGGATGACATCAGTGCACCAGAACACAGTGCAATACCTATGCTCACGGTAGGACATCAAGCACATGTGGATAGTTGATATGTGTCAAACGTATCTATAATTTTTGAGTGGTCCATGCTAGTTTTGTGACATTGTCACATGTTTCTACTATCATTTTGTATCAATTTTATGATTTATTTGGACTAACCTATTAATAGTTGCAAAAGTGCACAATATTCTTGTTTTACACTTTGATGTGTAGAAATCGCTTGGAAATTGGCAAAAACGCAAAAGGAAACCTTGTTGGAGTCGGATTGGACTTTCCTGAAATCTGTCCCTTCTAACAGATTTCAGAGATCGTCAGTTTGAGACTGAAGACGACGTCAACTGAAGTTCTCACATCGGACATAGTTGTGGGAAATTTCCATAGCTTTCATTTAAGCCTAAGAACAGCCCAATCCGAGTCCGTACGGCCGATATATCCCCATTTTACTGAAGCCCAAAAATCTGATGACGGAAATTCGGGAAAGTATATAAAGAGAGGAAACCTAGGTCATCAAGCCCCACGAATTTTTCTCCTCCAAGGCAGCCGCCGTGAGGTGGAGAACCGCCTCCATACCAGCACCATCTCCAAGCTTGAAGGGAGGGCCAAGGGCCGCCGCCCCCAAGGGCAGCCGCCGCCGCCTCTCCAAGGGCAGCCGCCGCCCCTCTCCGAGCCGCCACTGCCTCGCCGGGCTGCTGCCCACAAGGGCAGCCTCCGCCCCTCTCCGATCTGCCACCGCCTCACCGGGCTGCTGCCCCCAAGGGCCGCCGCCGTCGCCGTCTCTCCTCCGGGCTGCACCTCTCCATCAAGCTCCCACTCACCATGGCCATGCGTGAGTAGTCTCCACCGGGGTTGAGGCTTATACAAGTAGCTATGTGGTTATCTCTCTCTCATGATGTGATCTTCGTTGTGATCATGAGATTTGTTAGTGTAGTTGAATACATGATGTTTTCCTATGTGTAATGGATATGATGTTGCTCAAGTGGTGTTATTTAGTACAATTTCCGGAGCCACCGTTGTGATCATGGTACCTCGGTGACAGGATGGGTACCGTGTGTGACTCTATGGATAATAGATTGGAAGGATCTTCATCATGAGTTTGTTCTTTATTTGTTTGATTGAATAGATCATGAGGTTTCTTGATGCTTGTGTTATTGAAGAAAAAGACTATTCAAGAAATAGGTTGTGGTGTTTGTTAGTACTATTTTTGCCCTACGCAATTCTCATCCTATTTGATCCACAAAAGAATGATCTCCGAGTAACGTCTACCACGCATGTATTTTTGTGGGAACTATCATGTGTTTAATTATGTTAATGATGTTGAGAGTAGTCACTAGTGAAAGTATGAAGCCTAGGCCTTGTTTCCAAGCATTGAAACACCGTTTTTAGTCACTTTTGTCACTTGTTTGCTTGCTGCCATTTTTATTACAGAATTACAAAATCACTTTTTACCATCCATATCACTTGCATTTTACCATCTCTTCGCCAAACTAGTGCACCTATACAACTGACAATTGTATTAGGTGTGTTGGGGACACAAGAGACTTCTTGTATCTTAATTCCAGGGTTGCTTGAGAGGGATATCTTTGACCTCTACCTCTCATGGATTCGATAAACCTTGGGTTACTCACTTAAGGGAAATTTGCCGCTGTCCTACAAACCTCTGCGCTTGGAGGCCCAACAAGTCTACAAGAATAGAAGTGTGTAGTAGACATCAAGCTAATTTCTGGCGCCGTTGTCGGGGAGGTAAGGTAAACGGTACTCACACTCCGACGACGAAGCTAATTTCTAGCATTGTTGTTGGGGAGGTGAATGCTTGAAGGTATCTTCTTTAGATCTTGCAATTAAATCTTTTTGTTTCTTGTTTTTATTTCACTAGTTCGGTTTAATGGAAAACAACAAAAAATTAGAGAGCTTTATAAAATTTATCTTGAAATTGGTCATGATGCGTTTGAAGAGAAAATTAAAAAACCTATGGAACTTTATTTGCATAATAATCATTATAGTAGCAATGTTATTAGCATGAATTCTTTGGACACTATTATTGCTAATGCTATGGAAAATTCTAAGCTTGGAGAAGCTGGTTTTGATGAATATGATCTTTTTAGTCCCCCAAGATTTGAAGAGGAAATTTGCTTTGATTATACTATGCCTCCTATATATGATGATTATTATGATGAATGTGATATTTTCAGTCCACCTACTATTGAGGAAAAAGTTTATTATGATCATGATATGCCTCCTATTTATGATGATTACAATGATGGTTATGATAGTTTTACTCCCACTATTACTAATGAGAAGGATTTTACTTATGTGGAGAGTAATAATAATACTTTTATGCATGTGAATCATGAGAAAAATGCTTTATGTGATGGTTATGTTATTGAGTTTTCTTATGATTCTACTGAAAGTTATTATGAGAGAGGGAAGCTTGGTTATATAAATTTTCATCTTATGAAATATCCCCTCTTTATGTTGAAGGTTTTAATGTTGCACTTGCTTTGCCTTCCTATGCTTAATGCTTTATGCTCCAATGATTTATTTTCTTACAAGATGCCTATGCATAGGAAGAGCGTTAGACTTAAATGTGTTTGATATTTGCTTCATGATGCTCTCTTTTACGTTCCAACTCTTATTCTTACGAGAGCACCATTAAAATTATCATGCCTAGCTAAAAGGCTTAAAAGAAAAGCGCTTGTTGGGAGGCAACCCATCTTTTACTTTCAGTTTGTTTTTGTTTTTCTTGAGTCATGGAGTTGTTGCCTCTGTAGTAACTTCATTGTATCTTTTTCTTTTGGTTTTTTGTGCCAAGTTCAGCCTCTAATGGCCTCTAATGCATTGAAAGTGCGAGGTGTTGTTTTGCTGTCCAGAAACAGATTTCTGTCCTTCATTTTTCGAAAATCTAGAAAATCCCTGAATTTTATCTTTTCTAAAAAATTTAGACAGCAAGCCTGATACTTTTACCTATCTTTCGTTAGTTTTGACTTTTCTGATTTGAGCTACAGAAGTGTCTCGAACAATTCGATCTTTACAGACTGTTCAGTTTTTGACAGATTCTGCTTTTATTTGTATTCGTCTCTTTTACTATCATCAAATGTGATACTCTTGAGGAGGAGTGCTACATTGAGGCTGAGGAAACAGTAGCTAATACCCAATAAAGTTGTTTGCAATTTGTCTTGAGTTGAACACATGTGCATTTTAATTTAAGAGCACTAACCCTCTAATCAAATTATGAGAAGTTTTGTGTGAAGAGAGTTTTTAAGTTCCAAAGGAGAGAAATATGAAGAAATTGAGGATGGGTTAGAGCCCAAGCTTGGGGATGCCCCCATGGCATCCCCTCTGAATATCAAGAACCATCAAGAGTCAAAGCTTGGGGATGCCCAAGGCATCCCCTCATCTTCATCGACTATCATAAGGTCGTCTTCGTTGAACTTCGTTTTTATCACTTTATATATTATGTGCTATGCTTGGAGCGTATTTTTACTTTTAGTTTTGTTTTGTTTGTTTGCTGGTCATATGCTTGTTGGATCCTTGCTTTGTTTGTGTGGGAGAGAGACACGCTCCGCTTTTTCATTTGAATACTCCTTTGCTTCGCTTATATTTTGTTGAGTATTCTTAGCTACTGTTTGTTTGCTAGTAAGCTCTCGCTTTTAGCTTTTATCTTGTTTAGAGCTGCTAGTAGTTGTTGTTAAACTCTCATGTTCTTCACTTATATTTGTTGGAGAGTTGTTATCGGTAAATTGCTTTGAATTGTCAAAGGGACAAAATGCTATTCATGTGATATTGGAATGAAATGAAAAGCCTGCATAGTATTGTATATCATCGTGTGGATACTTGATACTTCTCATTTGTTTTGAGATATTAGGTGTCGAGGTTGGGGCTCGGCAATTCCCAAGGTTGTGTACCCCGGGTTGATTGAGGGGGAGAAAGTATGAACGTTGGTGGCTGTGACGGCTAACAGGGGGCGAGTTTACCCAGGTTCGGCCCCTCGAGGTGAGGTAAAGACCTACTCCTGCTTGTCTGATATTATCGAGGTGGCTACAATGGCGAGATGGCAATCTCGCTAGGGTTTGCTTATGCGTTGCTTGCTTGACCTAGATGACGCACCCTCCTGGCCTTTATATCATAGGCCAGGTCTCGGGTGGACGGTGCGGATTGCACGTTACAGAATGAAGAAAATCATCACCGGCCTAACCAGCTACTTGGGCCACACGGTACACTTCATGGGCCTCTCTTGGCGTGACCCAGGTACCACCACCGTGGGGTACCCGAAAGGTAGCCCCACGACATTAGGATGAATGCTTAAACTTGCTGGTTATTTGAGTGGAACTGATTAGTAAAGAAAAACTGTTAAAAACTTGAAACTATGTGGTGTTTCGTAGTTGTTAATTCTTTAAGCTAATCTTTCCATCAAAAGAATTGTTTGGTCAACATTGGAGACGATGTGGAGCTTTTATGGTTATGATGGATAAATGTCTTATGCTACTCTGTTACCGGTTAATTTTAGATGTTTGCTTCAAATACCTTCTTTGCTAAGCCCAAAAATTCGTACTGAGTGTATGGTTCACTCGTGCATCCAAATCCCAAAGCCAAACTATATTGCCAGCTGAGTCCACCATATCTACCTATGCATGGTATTTCCTGCCATTTCAAGTAAATTTGTCATATGCTATCTTTAAAAATTCAAAATACTTCTTTTTCTGCCTCTGTTTTTAAGGTCATGAGGAAGCAGTAGAGAGCTAGATATAACTTGTGACGAGCAAGGTCATTTCCCCCCTTTCACCCGGTGTCGATGGATTACGTCTTCACTTGAATCAACCCGAGAGCAGCTTAAGCAAAATATAAATATAACTCACCATTCTCCTCCGCGCATTGCAAATCTGAGAAATCAGCTCAAACATTGGACAGTGGTGAAACCAAGGAGAAAGAAGAGCGTACTCGCTCCTCAAAAAACCAGCTGCTCTCACAAGTCTAAAAGCCTTGCTTGTTATGGGGGACTAGATAGCTTTTCTGTTGTGAAGTCGTTGACGAAAGCATGCATGTCTCAAAATTGTTTTACTTCCGTTTCATAAAAAAAAAGCTCTAGCACATGACTAATCCCTGCTTCCCTCTGCGAAGGGCCTTTCTTTTACTTTCAATGTTGAGTCAGTTTTCCTCTTCCTTCTATCTCCACCAAAGCAAACATCTAGCATTGACCCTGGGTATCATTGATCATATTGCATTATCAGATTAAACATGAATCTTTATATTGACTTTACCGTTGGAAGTTGAAGCTTTTTGCTAAAACTTGCATCTTCTTTATTTTGATTCTCAAACACTTTTGTCATGGAATTGTTAACTTTGAGAATTAATCAAATATGTGGATCACATTGCTTTCATGTCTTTAACGTACTATTTATGAAAGGTTTTGCTTGAATGATTCAACTTGGTTATTCATTGCTTTCTTGCTATCAACTATAGACAATTGTTTTGTATCACTTCATTCACATCTTATGCTTGTTTTGTATCACTTCATTCACATCTTATGCTTTACATTACTATCTTGATCACAATTGTGTTGTTTGCATGTCTCATCAAAAATTATTTTGTTATCACTTACCTAATCGAGGACGAGTAGGAGTTAAGCTTGGGGATGCTGATACGTGTCAAACGTATCTATAATTTTTTAGTGGTACATGCTAGTTTTGTGACATTGTCACATGTTTCTACTATCATTTTATATCAATTTTATGATTTATTTTTCCTAACCTATTAATAGTTGCAAAAGTGCATAATGTTCTTGTTTTACACTTTGATGTGTAGGAATCGCTTGGAAATTGGCAAAAACGCAAAAGGAAACCTTATTGGAGTCGAATTGGAATTTCCTGAAATCTCTCACTTCTAACAGATTTCAGAGATCGTCAGTTTGAGACCTGAAGACGACGTCAACTGAAGTTCTCACATCGGACATAGTTGTGGGAAATTTCCATAGATTTCATTTAAGCCCAAGAACAGCCCAATCCGAGTCCGTACGGCCGAGATATCCCCGTTTTACTGAAGCCCAAAAATCTGATGACGGAAATTCGGGAAAGTATATAAAGAGAGGAAACCTAGGTCATCAAGCCCCACGAATTTTTCTCCTCCAAGGCAGCCGCCATGAGGTGGAGAACCTCCTCCATACCAGCACCATCTCCAAGCTTGAAGGGAGGACCAAGGGCTGCCGCCCCCAAGGGCAGCCGCCGCCGCCTCCAAGGGCAGCCGCCGCTGCCTCTCCAAGGGCAGCCGCTGCCCCTCTTCGAGCCGCCACCGCCTCGCCGGGCTGCTGACCACAAAGGCAGCCACCGCCCCTCTCCGAGCCGCCACCGCCTCACCGGGCTACTATCCCCAAGGGCCGCCGCCATCGCCGTCTCTCCTCCGGGCTACACCTCTCCATCAAGCTCCCACTCACCATGGCCATGCGTGAGTAGTCTCCACCGGGGCTGAGGCTTATACAAGTAGCTATGTGGTTATCTCTCTCATGATGTGATCTTCGTTGTGATCATGAGCTTTGTTAGTTTAGTTGAATACATGATGTTTCCCTATGTGTAATGGATATGATGTTGCTCAAGTGGTGTTATTTAGTACAATTTCCGGAGTCACCGTTGTGATCATGGTACCTCGGTGACAGGATGGGTACCGTGTGTGACTCTATGGATAATATATTGGAAGGATCTTCATCATGAGTTTGTTCTTTATTTGTTGGATTGAATAGATCATGAGGTTTCTTGATGCTTGTGTTATTGAAGAAAGAGACTATTCAAGAAATAGGTTGTGGTGTTTGTTAGTACTATCTTTGGATGCGGATAGTGACAGTATGAAGTGTCCATAGATGTGGAATACGAACTTTAAGGTGTGCTTTTCGTAGCCCTACGCAATTCTCATCCTATTTGATCCACAAAAGAATGATCTCCGAGTAACGTCTACCACACATGTATTTTTGTGGGAACTATCATGTGTTTAATTATGTTAATGATGTTGAGAGTAGTCACTAGTAAAATTATGAAGCCTAGGCCTTGTTTCCAAGCATTAATACACCGTTTTTAGTCACTTTTGTCACTTATTTGCTTGCTGCCATTTTTATTACAGAATTAGAAAATCACCTTTTACCATCCATATCACTTGCATTTTACCATCTCTTCGCCGAACTAGTGCACCTATACAACTGACAATTGTATTAGGTGTGTTGGGGACACAAGAGACTTCTTGTATCTTAATTCCAGGGTTGCTTGAGAGGGATTTCTTTGACCTCTACCTCCCGTGGATTCGATAAACCTTGGGTTACTCTCTTAAGGGAAATTTGCCGATGTCCTACAAACCTCTGCGCTTGGAGGCCCAATAAGTCTACAAGAATAGAAGTATGTAGTAGACATCAATAGTAAGGAAGGGCATCAGAGTAGCAGAATGCAGTGCAAAACAAAACATATGCTCAGGAGTTGTTGCCCAACAACCAAGCCAATCAAAGACTCCTCCCTGTTGCACACTATACACTTCACCCCCAATTTTATCTTCCTTATCTGGAGTTCTTGCCCAACAGCCAAGCCATTCTTCGCTAACCTCCACACACGGACCTTAACCTTGTTCGGAACATCGGCATCCTAGAGAGCAAGCCATCCTTTATGATCATCACACGTTGAGGACGCACTAGCTCGTCCCGCCTGGAGAAGCTTGAGCTCAATTTTCAAGTGATAAGCGGATTTCACACTAAAGCACCCATTTTTGGTGTAGTTCCATGCAAGGTAGTCTCCTGTTCCAGCACGACCTACGGGAATCTTCAGAATGTCCTTCGCATCCACATCGGAAAAAAATTCTTTCACTTTCGCTTCATTCCAGCCAGCCCCACCAGGAAGCAGCAAATCATCGACTTGGACGATCACCTCATCCGTTTTCTGACCCAGCGGCTTTTGAGCACTTGCCCGGGGAATCCAGTTGTCTTCCCACACCGAAATTTTAGCTCCATCTCCAATCCGCCAAGTAAGACCCTCCTTCAGAATCTCCCTTCCATGCAATATGCTTCTCCATGTAAACGACGCCTTGCGCGGGCACATGGCCTTCATGAAATCACCCTTCGGGAAGTATCGGGCTTGAAGCACTCTTGCACACAACGAACCAGGATTTATGAGGACTCTCCACGCTTGTTTGGCTAGCAGAGCTTCGTTAAAGGGAGAGAACTCACGAAACCCCATGCCACCACGCCCTTTCGGCGCACACATACGCTCCCAACTTACCCAATGCACTTTCCTTTTGCCATCCGCATCACCCCACCAGAATTGGGACGAGATAGAGGTTAGCTTGGAGCACATGGACTCAGTCCGAACTTCTTGCAAAACCGATTTAACCAGAGCTTCCTTCCCTGCTTATGAAAGCCCTTGACCCTTCCATCCACTAACTTTACCCCATGAACATACGGATTGGTGTTTGAACGCACCATTCTTGGACGTACCAACCACTGTTGGTAGACCGAGATATTTTTTGGACAAAGCCTCACAAGCAATACCGATAGACTGTTTGAGAGCGACGCGGTCGTCATTCCCACACCCCTTTCCGAAGAAAATTGAAGATTTCTGGAGGTTAACTTTCTGGTCGGAGCTTGCTTCATATGCACAAAGTATCTCCTTTAGCGCTACCAGATTTTGCATACTTGCCTGAAGGAACACGACGCTGTCGTCGGCAAAAGCAAGTGCGTGATCATCGGGCCAGACCTCCCAAACTTCACCCCTGACACTTGATTTTCCTGTTGTGCTTGCCTGAGTAAAGCGGAAAAACCCTCCACACAGAAAAGAAACAAATATGGGGACAGGGGATCTCCTTGGCGAAGCCCACGGGATGGAGTAAAATGTTCAGACCTTCCCCCATTGAGTTTCACTGAGAAACGAACATATTTAATGCATCTCATGATCATATCAATCCATTGTTGACTAAAACCCATCGTCCCCATCATTTGTTCCAGAAAAATTCACATGACCCTATCGTATGCTTTCATCATGTCCAATTTGACTGAATGACTGCACACAAAGGTTTCTTCCTATTCCTTGTACTGATAGAATGTACACATTCATAAGCAATGAACACATTATCTGTGATAAGTCTGCCTGATACAAACGCACTCTATTCCTATGAGATTAGAATTGGGAGAATTTTCTTGAGTCTATTCGCCAGTGTTTTCGAAGCAATCTTGTACAAAACATTGCAAAGACTAATAGGCCTAAATTGAGAGAGCAGCTCCAGGGCATTTACCTTCGAGATCAGCACTAACACCGTATCATTAAAATCCCTAGGACACTCTTTCCCTCCCAGAAAGTCTCTAACTACGCGGCAAACAATTTTTTTCAAAAAGGCCACTGCCTTTGGTAAAACAAAGTCGGCAACCCATTCGGCCCAGGAGCCTTTGTTGGGCCCATTTGAAAAAGGTCCGTTTCAATCTCCAAATCAGAGAACGCTGCTATTAGCGCTTGATTCATTCTATCTGACACCAAAGCCATCAATTAACTCTAGAATCCCCTCTGAATTATTAGATCCTTCCGACATATACAATGAGTGGTAGAAGGCCAGTGCCATCTCCCGCATACCATCGTTGATGTCACACTTCGATCCATCCTCCTTGCGAAGAAATCTAACTGTATTCTTGCGTCTCCCGTGAGAAGCTCGGTTCTGATTTTGTGTGTGTTACGGTCACCATACTTCAGCCAATATTGACGCGATCTCTGTCTGAACATGATCTCCTCCCTTTCATATATCTGATGCAACTTTTGCTCAATATCTCTAACTTCTGGCGTAGATCCCGCCTCTCTCGCCGTCGAGCGGACAACATCCAGTTTAGCCCGAAGCATTTTTATTTCAACTTTTACCGAACCAAAAGAATCGAAGCTCCACTTGTGCATATCCCTCGTGACCCCTGGAGCCGTCTCCACAGGCCATTTAGCCCAGCCTCATCTCCTTCTCCTCGTGCCCAGGCCGCCTCCACCATATTATCATATTCAGCATGCTTAGTCCACATTTCTTCAAACATGAAACCACGAGGTCCCGGTCGTTGCCGATTATTCAGTTCAGACTGAACCCTGATCAAAAGAGCCATATGGTCTGAGATTTCCGTTGCAATGTGCTCAACTGAGGTGTATGGGAACATAGATAGGAACGGCGTTGTCGCTGTGCCCCTGTCTATGCGCACATGAATATTCTCATCCCCATCTCTTCTATTACTCCATGTGAAGTCGTACCCTGAAAAACCCAGATCAGTGAGCCCACAATCCATATGGCAGTCCCGGAATGCCGCCATCTGATTATCGCTATGCAAATTCCCTCCCAGCTACTCCTCCTGGCTGGTGATTTCATTGAAATCCCCCGCACATATCTAGGGTAAATCATCTTGCGTCATCAGGTAGCGGAGAACCTCCCAAGTTTTAGATCGAAGCTCTGTTTTCGGCTCGCCATATATCTTACTGAACCTCCAGACTTTACCTTCAAAACTAATCTTAGATTCAATGCAATATTGACACCAAGGTCTCACGAACACGTCCACCTCCTGTCGCCACAATAACTCTAACCCACCACTTCTGCCATCACAGTCCACCGCCACACCATGCTTAAAACCCACCCGCCACTTTACTTTGTCCATTTCTTTTGCCTTTTTCTTCATCTCACAAAGGAACACCACCACTGGATTGTAGGACCGTATCAGGTCTCGTAATTTGCCCACTGTCGCGTCCAATCCCAAACCACGGCAGTTAAGGGCTAATATGTCCATTGCTCCCGAGTCTGTCGAAAACGGACGCAGTCTTCTGCTTCTTCCCATTACCTGTCATAAAGTGCTCATCTGCAACTCTGTCCTCAACAGGCACCTATACTTGCTTAGTGCTACGCTTCCTATTGTTTGGGCCCAGTGACCATTGATTCACTTGATAACTTTCCACTGTGACATTGTCCTCGGCTTGCGAGTATAAGTGCCCCGCTTGGATTGTTTCTCCTTCACAAGTGTCGTCTCCCCAATCCTTTCATGTACACTTATCCTGTGATTTTTTATTTGGGCTACTCACCTCATCGCCCCCATACGAGAACCCACCTCACCAGTGCGAGATGAACCCGATCTAGCATGCTCCATTGTTATATTTCTCCTGAGGGGCAGGTCTCGAACATAAACCCTGTCCCGAAACCTGTTTTTAGTTTCAAAAGATCGACTCCCAAAGCTTCCGAAGCTTCCAAATGAAACTTGCGGCCTTGGCGGAAGCGGGTTCTTTATACTTTTGCCCGGAGGAGCACGCAACCACCCCCCCCCCCCCCCCCCCACTGTTGTGTTTCATCCTTCTCTCCATCACAAACCCCTGCTGGATGAACTAGTCTCCCACAAGTGAAGCAAAAATGGGGAATCTTCTCGTATTATATGTCAAAACAGCTACCCTCTTCCCGCTCATTAGACTCTTTCAGAGAGACACCACGCTGATCAATACAAATAGCAACTCTAATTCGAAGCTCCTTACCCCACGCCATCCCTTCCTCATCAACATCCACCGAGATAAACTTCCCAATCCATCCTCCTATCAGCGAGCCATAGTATTTGTTCATCTTATCCATTGGAAGGTCCAAAACCTTCACCCAAATATCCATAGTATCAAACAACATGTCAGATGGCCGAGACGCTCCATCAAACTTTTTCATGAGCAAAAGGTCGAAATCAAATTGCCACGGGCCATTATACATAACATGTTTCCAATCTCCTTCTGATCCAAATCTCACCAAAAACCGGTTATCACCAGTATCCTTGAAAAGGGCAGGTTTATGGAGACCCCAAACACGTTGCATCGCCCTCTCTAAGGCACTAATAATCAGTTTCCTTGGTGAGAAGACCTTACCAACAGCAGCCCACTTCGGCTTCGGGATCCGATCTGGTTCGACCTTGTTGATGACCAGGCCAGCAACTTCCCTCTCCGTCAGCACTAGATCACCCAGTCTAGCTGACAACCCCGCCATGACTTCCTCCGCGCCTCCCTTCACTGGTGATCTGGATGGCGTCCTCACGGATCCACCCGAAGAACCTGACCTTCTAGGCGGAGAAGCCATGCCGCCCCCCCTCCCACAGCACGCACCCGACACCGCGAGAGGGAAACAAGCGCAAAACCCAGCCGCCGGAGAATTCACGCCGTCATGATTCGTTGCGACGCCGATGAAACCGCCCTCCGAGTGATAAACCCTAGCCTAAACGCGGTCGCCTCGTGATCGCCCTAGCGTAACTACCGCGTGTGGTGGACCCTCCAGTGACACCCTAGTCGGTTTTTTCCTAGTCGGCAGGTGAGGTTGGGACCCAAAACCGGAGTTTTTTTGTAAAATATTATTTTTTACACACGAATTGCAAATATAACACGTAGATTGAAAATTTTCAAAAATAATACACCGTCGGTCGTCAGTTAGCCGAAACATTCCTTTTGGCCTTTAGTCAGTCGAAACATGCTAATTAAATTTTATTAAGAGGTAATAAGCTGGGCTTTGTACGTTTCGGCCAACCAAGGGCCGAAACACTCTTAATATACTAAATTTGTTTATTGACATAAACTGAGGCCTAGTGTACTGGTTATGTCCTATTCCTCCACCTTGGGAGACCCAAGTTCGAGTCATGCACTACTCAAAGTCCACCTTTTTCTCTTTTAAATTTCAAAAAATATATTAAACTTGTTAAATATATATTGTTTGTTCTATAAATCTAAATAATATGTCTAAAAATATCAGAAAAACATGCAAAACATTACTATTGTATCCTCATCTATGATGACATCATGTAGACTGCTCTTTACTTTCATATCACATAAATAACTAATATGGAATGTGTGTGAAATAAAATAAATGTTATCTATATTTCATTTACTCTTGAGTAGCAAAAAATTTCATGGGAGAGCTACACAAGATTAAATGGAATAATATTTTCTAGCAAAATATTTCATCGGTGAGCTACAAAAGATTAAATGGATTAGGGATAACATTTATATTATTTCCCACACATTATTTAGGTGATATGCAACTAAACAGCAAGCTACATGATGCAATCATGGATGAGGATGGCATACTAATATTCCACATGTTTTCTGATAATTTTTGATATATTATTTGTATTATTTACATTTATAGAATAAAAGATATATATTTAACAAGTTTAACATATTTTCTAAAATTTAAAAGAGAAAAGAGAAAAAAAAGTGAATTTTGCCTTCAACATGGATCAAACTTGGGTCTCCCAAGATTGAGGAGTAAGACATAACCAGTACAGTAGGCTTCATTTTATGTTAGGAGACAAATTTAGTTGATTAAGAGTGTTTCGGCCCGTGATGGGCCGAACCATGCTAAGCCCAGCCTATTAGCTCTTAATCTTTATAATTAAATTAGGATTGGTGAGTGCCTGGTGTCACACAAACAATATGGGTCAAACTCTTCCAGGTTGAGTCCGCAATGGCCTTATCGGTCACAAGAAATCCTTTTTTTATTGCGAAACAATCAGACAAGAAGTCCTGTACCCATACGAGAACCTTCATAACAAGAATCTTTAGCGACCGTACATGTATGTCACAACATTAATCGGCAGAAAAACGCACGTTACGATCGGTAAAACAGACTGGATCGGAAACGGAGTGACGATAGGATTACTAGAAAAACCGGACAAGAAAAGGACTAGCTAGATCTGCTTTTTTTTCAGCGATTAGATTCGATCTGCTTGCAAATCGACCGAGATCGATGGTATCATCACATGTAGCCCACGCACTATCCGACCGGCCCAGTTAGACAATATCAACAGTGATTGTTTCGATCGCTCAAGGAAGAAAACATGAATAGATACCGTCCACGTTTAGAGCATCTCTAGCAGAGCCCGTAAACGCAAAACCGAAAACGCGTTTTATGGTTCGCGTTTTGCGCGTTTTACGGGCTGAAAACGACTGCGGCAGAACAGAAACCGAAAACCGACCGGTAAAATAGAATATTCTAGAAAGTTAGTCAATATACACAACTTTTGGAGGGTGGAAGATCAATCTAATTACACATTCAGTGAGGGGATTGCTTGTTAAATGCTTCATGTCTATTCATGGTGATGTGAGTGCTTCTCCTTATATTTTGGACCCTGCTTAAGTTTGTCGTGCTCTTCTTCATTACTAAATCGAGTTTGCTGCTTCTGGCTTCGTTGTTCCTCTGTTTGTTTTCAGTTTTAGGGCGGAGTGTGTTCGAGCTTGTATGTGTCTCTGTTCTTCGTCTTCTCCTTTGAATGTATGCAGGTTCTTCTAAAAAAAATAAAAAAAAAATAATGCGGTTTCCTTTCAATAGGTCTTCGAAAAATATGTAAAAAGTTGGATTGCAATTGCTGCACCATTTCAAGGTCCGAACCACTTGAGCATCTACATTTTCGTGGTCTCTTATTTCAACATAAGATAAATTCTTAATATTTGTTGGATGTTATTCTTCTACAGTTGAAGTTTGATATTTATATCATTTTTACGGGGAACCTGTCAATCGTGCAATTGTGGATTATCACTGACAATTATTTGAACGCCAAAGAAGCGCTAGAGCTGTGTAGAATCTGATATGTTTACCAGTTGCATTGCTCATTCTGTAACGATTTTCAGTACCTGACATATTTCCTTAAACCATCATCTGGAGCAACTTAGGCACACTTCTTTTCGGCTTCTAAAAGAGCTTCTCCGAGAAGCTCCCCTCCTCCAGCTTCTCCCAGAAGCCCGACTTAGAATTTTGTTTAGAGTTCCAAACTACTCTTTTCAAGACTAATTTAGAAGTCTAGATGAATTTATGAGTTGGGCTTCTGGGAGAAGCTGGGGGAGGGGAGCTTCTCGGAGAAGCCCTCCTATAAGCCAAAAAGAAGTGTGCCTTAACATGGCACAGAAACTGCTATTTCATGACAAGTGCGCCTGGGTACATAAATTCTGGTCTGCTAAATGGAATATCTTTTGGAGAAGGATATCAATCAAATTTCTTTATTTCCAAATGGACAATGCATCAACTGGTATGCTTTATAGCTTGTCCATCTATGTCGATCTACTGCATGTGTTCATGTGGTCACCATGATATTGCCTTTTGAGAAAGATACGAAATGACTAATCACGAACAGCCAAGTACCACCGAGAAAACTTCCCCTCGTGTCGCTCCCCCAGGCGACGCCAGGGGCGACACCCCGCGCCGCCGCTAGCCCCTCCTTGCCAAGCGCCCCCTGCCGCTGCCGTCGGCGGCCTTCGTCCGCGGCGGTGGCGGCACCCCGTCGCTGCCGAAGGTGGTCGAGGGGGCTGTCCGCGTCGGGTGGTGGGCCGGCCCGTGGGGGCGGTGGCGGTCAGGGAGGTGGATGCCGAGCCGGCGGGCTCGGGCGGGGGCCGCGCGTGCTCGGGCGATGGCCGGCGAGTGGCCTGGGGGCGGCGGGATGTCGGCGGCGGCGCCGTCTTCTGCCCCTGCGGCGTGCTCGCGCGCCCGATGGGCTTGGGAGGGCCCCATCTGGGCCCGCCAGGGCCGGTTGGCGGTGGGCGGCGGCGCCGCGTCCTGGGCACCTCTGCTGGGTGCGGGCGCGTGCAGGTGGTGGGTACGATGCTTCTCGGCGCTTGGTCGGCGGGGAGGTGCGGCCCGGTGGCGCGGCGGCGGGGCTGTGCGCTTGGTCGGCGGGGTGGTGCGGCCCGGGGCGCTGCGGCACGGCTGGGCGCGTGGACGGCGAGGTGGTGCGGCCCGGTGGGGCTGTGCGCACGGTCGGCAGGGTGGTGCGGCCCGGTGGCGCTGCGGCGCGGCTGGGCGCGTGGACGGCGGGGTGGTGCGGCCCGGAGGCGCGGCAGCGTGGCTGGGCGCGGTCGCTGGGTTGCTGCTCGCTGCTGCTGCGGGCGTTTGCGGGCGTCTCGGCTCTGCGCCCGTTGCTGCGACAGGGGCGTGGCCGGGAGGAGGATGCCGGGGCGGCGGCTACGGCTGGGCCGTGGACGGCTTGCTGCCTGCCGTGTCAGGAGGTGACACGGTCGTTGCGGCACACGGAGATGGTGGTCTGGCCGGTCCCCGATGGGCGGTCTGCGGGGTATGCGACACATCGCCAGGCGAAAGCCTCGCCCGGGCTTTTGGCCGGGGCCGTCGACCGCGACGCCCTCGGGCGCCGCGTCCTTCTTGAAGGCGTCGTCGAGGTGGTGCTCTCGCTTCTCTGCGCCGGGTTCTCCAGGGGAAACCCTAGATCCCCGCGGATCGGGCGAGGCGGCGCTTCTGCGTCGCTTGCCTCTTGGGGCCTCGCCTTGGATGTTCCACCGGCCAGAGGGAGCTGGGAAGTGATGGTGGTCGGCGGTGGCGACCCTTCGTCATCGGCTAGGTGGTGCGCGGCCCCGGGGCCGGCGTGGATGTCGGAGCGGCGGCTCCGGAAGACTTGCGTTGAGCTTGACGCTGCCATGTTTAGTGTCGACTTTGGTTGCTAGGGCAACATGGTCGTCGGCTAGTTTCGGGGCGCGGCCTTGGGGCCGGTGTGGATGTCGGAGCGGCGGCTCCGGGGTTCTTCGTGTTGCGTTGAGTTTGTCTCCGCCGTGTTTAGTGTCAGCTATGGTTGCTAGGGTGACATGGTCGTCGACTAGTTTTGGGGCGCGGCCTTGGGGCCGGCGTGGATGTCGGAGCGGCGGCTCCGGGTTTCGTCTCGCGTGAGGTTGCCTCCGCCGTGGTAGTGCCGGCTATGGTTGCTAGGGCGACGTGGTCGTGGACTCGAGTTGTACCTTTTCTTTTTTTGGCCTTGTCCTTCCATTTGTTCCTACTATATCAATATAAAAGGCAAAGCTTTTGCCTTGTTTCTAAAAAAAAAAGATACGAAATTAGGTTTTCTGTTTCAGTTGATTGAATGCCCATCTTTTTAGAGGATAAACGTACATGCATATCTCAACAGAATTTATCTAGCTAACAGACCATCTTTTTAGAGGATGGCTAACAAACCATTGTTTATCTCAAGTTCCCAACGAACACCCACGCTAACTGTAAAGGGGAAGATGATGAAGGGCCGCCTGACACGATATAGGGTGCTGCTAGTCGAGGGAGGAGAGGCAGGAGACGGTGTCGTGCTGCAAGGTGCGGCGCCACCACCGCTGTCCCCGACACACCCACGGACCCACCCTCGCGCCGCCCGTGGCCACCACCACCACGACCATAGCCAGCATCCAGCAAGCTCAATATATGTCGTCGCCCTGCCCCACGTGTCGGGATGAAGGACCACGCCAAGATGAGCTCAACGATTACTTCCTCAAGGCCGTCGACGCCGACGCCTGCATCGCCGCGCTGCTTGAGGCACCAAGTGAGAGCTTCCCGACGCCAACCACGACCTCTCAGGCAAGACAACAAATCCACGCATCCGATTAGCTTAATCAATTAGACTGTTCTTCCTCCATCCTTCTCACATTCCGCTCGTTTCTTCACTAAGGCCGCGCTTGGATCGTCGTTTTCGGCCGGTAAATGGACCGGAAAAATATCGGTTTTGCTATTGCTCATTCGAGTGAGAATTAAGTTAGAGCTCACTCAACTCTAACCCCGTCAGATTTGCATCGCGATTCGTGCGGTATGTCATTTATGCAACTCAAATTTACTTCAGTTGCACATTGATTGTGCATAGTTGCAACTGAGATTTCTCAATTGCACATGGTATATACATGAGTTACACATGCAACTGGATGACATCACTCGAGTGAGAATTAACTTAATTCTCACTCGAGTGAGCCCTAGTTGCTCCCGAAAAATATACGGACCTGTCCGCGACCATAAAATATACGCTGTAATCCGTCGTTTATTTCTACCGGTGGGAAAAAAACAGCGATCCAAGCGGGGCATAAGGGTGCTGAGTTACGGCGTGAACTTGAAGCCGACAGGGTGATCCTGGAACGGTGGAGGAGGAGGGTATGGAAAATGCAGAGCAATTGCTTCTCCAGGTTCGACAGAGCAGACTATGGGTGTGGCGGCGAATCCTCAGCCTGTCAGCCATGCATCTACCATCGAGAGACTCTATGCCTGGTAGACGAATCTGTTTCTTGATGTCCAGATGCGTTCATCTGCAACCCGTTTTATTTTACAGTATTTACCAGCTTCAGTTTTGACTCATGGAAATATGCGGTATCTTGAACAATCAGATTCATTGAGATGTACAGAGAGGTACAGAGAGCACACAAATTCATCGGAATGTACAGCTTGGTTAGATAGATCTCAAGCAGTGAGCGTGTGTTTGTGCTTTTGAAGAGTAGTCTCCTTTTGTTGTATGCTGCTGGCAGATTGGTTATTATCATATTGTGTTCTGATGGGATATACCCACAAGGATTCAGAGGGGTGGCAATAGGTTATGTCTGATTCAGAGCCACGTGAGGTTGTGTTCTCTGAACATTATTACAATTGATATATTCCCTGATCAAATTAGTTTTAAAATTGTTCAACCCCTTTACGATTGTAAAGATATGATGTTTACGGGTCTCTGATCTTCTTCAATGAGTACTCAGAGATGTCAGCTGGAGAAACACTATAGTTTTTCAACGAATTTTGAAATTGAATGTCAGCCTGAGATGATCAGAAAACTTGACGCTATGTTGTTCAAATTCCATTCAGTGATGTCCAAGCAGGAACTCAACTTCGTAAGATGTTGTCCATCTTTTATTTTCCTGTGACCAACTCAGTATGTTTTTGCAGTTTATGCACTTGCTTTGATCACACAAAGGCAATAAGTTCGTGACTTGGCCAACTAGGAACATAGGTGAAAGAGGAAAGAAAAATTATATTTGAATGACATGGTTAATCCAAAATCCGAGTGGATATTATTCCGATTACATATCAGACGTTCCCCTCGCACAAAGTATTTACTTAATTTCGGTAAAAACAGTTGGAAAAATACCACGCCATAGATATTTGTATATGAAAGAAATAATATTTTGTAGTGGCAAGGATCGAAGGTATGATCAACACATTGATCTTTTATAGGGCACGCATACCAGAATAAGACGTCGCATGAATAAAGTGGGGGTTTCAAGGGGTACATGATAGTCGAAATGGGGCAAGCCAGAGAGACCAATCTTTCATAATGCATTTTACGTTTTGTTGTTATCACTGTAGCAATGTACGGGTATTTAGCTAGTAATATTTAATTAGTATAAATTTTCAATCTATGTGTTATATTTGCAATTCGTGTGTAAAAAAATAATATAAAAAAAACTCCCCAAAACTGCATCCCATGTTCCCCTTCCACTGCCTCCGCCACTGGGCAACGGTCAGGTGGGCCCCATCCACATCCCCACATCCACCCCAAACCCCTACCACTAAACCAAACCGAAGTGCTGCTGCTCTTCCTCCCCTCCAAGCACGAAGCAGTGGAGGTGGAGCCAGCACCGCCATGCTACCGCTTTCCTATGCGCCGCCGCACCCGCGGCCGAACCATTGCCCTAGCCACAAGCCCAAGCCGCAGCCCTTTCCCTGCGCGCTCCCCTTCCCCGACGCCCTCCGTGCGGCAGCGGCGGCGGCCGCCATCTCCCTCTCCCTCCTCGCTGGCAACGCCGCGGGTGCAGCGTCGGCGGCGGCGGCGATGGAGCAGCCCCCGGAGATATGCCGTGGCGGGGACGGCGGAAGGGATGCAGAGGTGAAGGCCGAGGCGGTGACCAACGAGCAGCTCGTGGAGGAGGCCTGGGAGGTGGTCAACGAGGGCTTCCTCCCCGATGCTGGCAACCGCCCGTGGTCGCCTGAGCTGTGGATGGTAAGTTTGTCGTGTGGCAATGCGATGAGGGATGGATGTATTCAGTGGTTCAACGTCATAAAGTCCCAAATGCACATCCTAGTGGGAATGCTTAGTTCGTATACTGTTATCCTTCTTAGATGTCGTTTCAATTCCCTTTTTTTACTTCGTGATGAGTGGTACTTAACCTTATAATTTCAATCTGATGCAGCAACGTAAGCAAGATATTCTTCAAGGCTCAGTCAAATCCCGCTCTAGAGCCCATGACATCATTACGAAAATGCTAGCTAGCCTGGGTGATCCATATACAAGATTCCTATCGCCCTCAGACGTAAGTTATTTACATGTGGGCACTATATATGCTATGCTATTGACTTCAATGGGAGAAGCACGAACCTAATACGTGACTAGAAAACGCCATCTTAAAGTCAAGTCTCGAATAATTTGGAGTGATGTTTAACTCTAAATTCAGGATGAGCTCGCAATTTGTCTCCCCAATCCACTGAGGTCATTCCTCCATGGTAGTCATTTTTTACATTTTTTTTATAATGGAAGAGAAGTTCTCCTGGAGCCATTTTACATTGCCATTAGCACCCGAGTTCCATGATATTATCAGTTGCAACCGGTACAATTGATGTAAGCCTTATTTTTTGTTTTGAGATTATCTGGAAAAACCTATTAATTTAATAAAAATTGCAATTTCATCATGTTGTGGTTCAGTTATTTCTTCTCAGTAAGTCATAGTGCCAGGTATGCTGATCTTCAAAGAGTTTTCTAGATCACATTGCTAGTTGGACAACGTTTTACAGTACCATGTGAATCAGACCTTTACTGTCAGTTATTGTTTTGTATAGTTGGTACTTGGCACACCCTCTGGGCTAAGAAACCTCTGTTTAGCCACTCTAGCAATGCAGCACCATCTTATGTTCCTCTTTTCCTTTGCTTTCCCAGTGATGATAGTAGAAAACAATATTTGTTTCCTTTCTTTGCTTTAGTGGTTTTATTTATTGCTGATATTCTTTGCCTTTTTTTTGCTTTATTCTGCATATCTTCAATCCATCTGCTAAAGTTCTCGAAGATGTCGAAATATGACATGACGGGGATTGGGTTGAACTTAAGAGAGATTCCTGATGACAATGGTTCTTTAAGGTTGATGGTATTGGGACTGATACTAGATGGGCCTGCTCACTCTGCTGGTGTTAGACAGGTATCAACTGCTAGGCATTTTATACCTTTGAATTGATAGTTTGTTTTGTTTTTGGGTAGGAATCTTGCTCTTACAACCACGTTTACAGCCTGATCATGTTCCATTTTCCGTTATGTACTTCTTGTACAAAGTTATTTCATAGCAGATAGTCAAACCGAATCATGTATGAGCAGTTACATACGGGCAGTATTTGACTATATATTCCCAATTTAAGATGCTGAAATGGTTAATTAATGTTGAGTTGTTGAGACATGTCTGTGCTTATACCTTTTGGGTCATTTTGACTTTTATCAGGGTGATGAGCTTTTGTCGGTCAATGGTATTGATGTAAGTGGTAAATCTGCATTCGACGTGTCGTCCATGTTGCAAGGCCCAAAGGAAACATTTGTTACAATTAAGGTTCTGAATAATCTGATGAACAATGTACTTAGAGTCGTCTGACATCTCTGTGCCTTATTTTCCAACTATCTTACCATATTAATATTATATCTAGGTTAAGCACAGCAACTGTGGTCCTGTTGAGTCAATGAAGGTGCAGAGACAAATGGCTGCTCGCACTCCAATTTTCTATCGTTTGGAGAAAAGAGATAATGATAATTCATCTGTTGGATATATTCGCATTAAAGAGTTCAATGCAGTGGCCAAAAAAGATTTGGTCAGTGGTGTGTTGCTGGTTTGTTAACCTTATATCCTCTGTCATTTCTAAATCTGTTTGCCATTACTTGTTAGCTGATTATTAATATGTTATTTTTTGCAAATGGCAATCTAGTGTCTGATTCTGATAAGCTGATACACATACATCTAAAGATATAAATTCTTCCTTACTGAAAATTCAAATAGAAAAGATCCTGACAACTTAGAATATTGTTCCTCTTTTGCAAACTGAATGTGCACTAATGATGACTTTTGTTTATTGTGTCTTTGGCTCACATGTTATTCTTTTGACACTACAATGTTATCAATCTTAATTGTAACTATAATTGTTGTTGTTACTTCACAACAAGCTATGTCCTAACATGACTTGTCTCTTGCAGCACTGAAACGTCTACAGAATTCAGGTGCCTCCTATTTTGTTTTGGATCTGAGGGACAATCTTGGTGGACTAGTGCAAGTATGCCTTTTTTTTTCTTTTTCTTTTTCTGCGCTCGGCTCCTAAAAAGATTGCATTATAGGATAATGTGCAATATCTAAGGAATGTATACAGAAGACTATTACCACCCTTCATCGGGCCATTTATTGCTCTTGGATGGTGTATGGGAACCAAATTTGAATGCTAGAATGATGTGTATTTGATCTGCTAGAACTAAATGGTGTTTGATGGGGGTGGGGTATCCTACTCTTATTTAGGTTTTTTAGTTGACATAAATTTCTCAAAATGGTTTGAGGCTCATCGCATGAATTCAGAAAGAAAGTGTCAAGATATAAGTTTTTTCGATGGGTTCTAGTTACACGGTCTGATATTTATGTTTATCTTGAAGGCTGGGATAGAGATTGCAAAGCTCTTCTTGAACAAAGGAGACACGGTATGGATCCTTCTTTCTTTTCAACTTGTGGTTGATTTTCTGCAATCCTTATACAACCGGTGCATATTTTTTTCTTTCGAGTTAAAGTAATTTCCTCGGGGTTTTCTAGAATGGAGGAAAAGTAGAGGAATTTTCGGAGGATTTGAAGGGTTTGAATAGGACATTAGATTTTGCTGCGTATATGTTTGCAATGAAGGATTGACAGCTTAGGATTAATTTAAATGTCCAACGGAATGACCCATTATAGAGGAAATTTCAACGAAGACAAGGGTCTGCTTGGAACACAGGAAATAATAAATGCAGGATTAGGAGAAAGACAAGAACTGGATGTCAAGTCTAGTGGATTTCTAGAGGATTCGAAGACGCAGGCGATGTTCAATATAGCTGTTGCTCTATGACTTTACAGTATTTGTTATTATATAGAGAAGATGTGAGAGAAAGAACAATCTTGCTTTGGAATGAGGTTCGGGATCATATTAACAACCCTCCAATATGTCGAGGAGAGGAAGGTTTTCCATAGAGTTCCTTGGGCCATTCCGACATTCCAAAGGCGGTCATAGAAAAAAATCCTATGGAATTTCAATCCTACAAAATTTCTCTAAAATTCCTTTTCTACAAATGGTCTAGCCTCATCGAAATTTTCATACCTTTTCTCTCTTGTATATTTCATGTGAGGCTTCAAAATAGTCATCTGAAACCATTCGTTGGTTTTGTTTCCTGTAGGACTGCACTATTCCCATGGTTTCCCTATTCTGGTGTTTTCCAATTCGTGTGTTCCAAAGTTGGTCATAAAATCCTGAGAAAATTTTGGCGTCCATTTCAGTACAAGCTTATTTTCCATGAACAGTAAGCCAAGAATTAAGCACAATGCCTGTGCTAAGAATCTTTTAATCTCGGTTAGGACATGGTTACGGAAACAACAAAATGCTAGTTTTGCTTTGATGTCGACCACTGATTTAAAATCCTGAACTAACTCCCGCAGTTTCAAATATTTTAACAACGTGAAGAAGTTGTCAGTTGTCACCATCACCACTAGGATTCATATTCTGAGTCAAGAAAACTTGTGTGTTCATTTAGCAAACGCCACGCTGTTTTCTGTTGTAATTTTGAATTTTTGATGTTTGGATCAGTATAAAAGGGAAAACACAACTATTCCACCCAAAAAGGGAACTGAATGGTGTCATTTGACCCATGAATCAACCATCTCCGTAGCAACCAGTAGCCACCGGTAAAACCGGTAACTATCGGTTACCGCTGGTTTTGGGCGGTGATAATTTTCCCCTGGTCACCAGCTTAACTCCTCTAATACAGGGTCACTATGAAAAGTCCCCTCATTGTTGAACAGTTATTAAATTTATATTCTTGTTACCTTATCATATGCTTTCGATTAAGTCTGTTAGAATTCAATAATCTTTCTGTGCATATTAGCAAGTTTGAGAGCTTCAGGTGTTTAATTGCTTAAAACATTTCTATTTTTAGTTTCATGTTGTTAACTCAACTTTGGTGGTCAAGGATTTATGCTCTGATGGAATTTTTTTCAGGTCATTTATACTACTGGCCGAGATCGTCAAGTCCAAAATACAATTGTTGCTGACAGTGGACCTTCGGTTACAACTCCGGTGATGGTAAGTTGTAGTTATGGTGATATACCTATTTTGAAATGCTTCAAGAGTTAGTAATACAAAGAGGTCTCAAGCAGATACCACTTTTCTGCTGTTGTGTTGAACCGTGGAATTGTGGATACCTGTATTACTATTTACCCATGTGCTCCTTAGTCCTTACCACACTAAAGCTGTTCAGTAACTTCAGCTCACTGATGAAATTTTGACACTTCTCTGTACTAAACTTGACAATGTGAGTACTGAGGATCCTCGAGGCGTGGATCATTTCTTGATTTAGTTGTACGAATACTCCATAGTTCTTATTTCACACCTCTTAATCAGATCGATACTATAATGGCATAATGCAGATTCAGTTTTCTGTTCTACTAGTCCCTAGTTAACCATGTACTTGTTTACTGAAATTTAGCAGATCATGCCCCATATTTGATTATGCTAGTCTAGTCAAATCTCAGAAGTCAGACTCTCATTTGTATCTCACACCTTCTGACACAGGTACTGGTAAATAATAGGACAGCAAGTGCCAGTGAAATAGTAAGTAAATACGTTGTCTCACTGGTTGGTAGTATTAAAATTCATATCAGTAAGAGCTCACCCAGATACTAATGATTTTATAGGTTGCTTCAGCACTTCATGACAATTGCAAAGCTGTTCTTGTCGGTGAAAGGACTTATGGCAAGGTTTGAAGTTTGAACCACCTAAGTAGCAGATCCTATGACAATGCCTGCTTTGATCAACAGGCTTATATTATGGCCCTTTTCATACGCAACTCAAGTGTCTGATATTGCAGGGGTTAATCCAATCAGTGTTTGAACTTCATGATGGTTCTGGTATTGTCGTCACAGTTGGCAAATATGTGACGCCAGATCACAAAGACATCAATGGAGATGGAATAGAACCAGACTACCGCCGTCTTCCTGGTGCTATTCACATTCATCGGATTTTCCTTTTGTTACTCTTATCATGCAATGTGGTTGACCGCTTGGCGGAATTAACTTTACTTTTGTGACAGATCTCAGTGAAGCCAGGGATTACCTTTTGCGTTGCCAAAGCAAGAAATTAAGTTGAGTCAAGTGCGCCATTCTGAAGCGTCTTGCACAGTAAGAAAAAACTATTTATCCTTGCATACTTTGTTCTTTGTGTTACTTTCACTATATAATAAAGAGAGAAGATCGACAGACTACTCATGCTTGACTGCTTGTAGCACTAGATGCTAATCCAGCTGGTCTAGTTTGACTACTTGCATAGTTGCATTATTGCACGTTAGTTTCTTTTCTAACTTTATATCTCATTTAGTTTTGCAAACATTGTAAAAAATGTCATAATGATTATTTAATAACTGTTCATCATAGGTTTCCATCTCATCAAATGTGTCTTTCTGGACCTAATGATCAATGTAGCTAGCTATCATAGTACCTTGAATTTCCCTCTCTTGCAGGGGACACTTAAGAATTATGGAACAGAGCGTTATGCCTGGGAGACGTTGAACTCCGTGGTGAGGAGGTCATAAGACCTGCATGGAAGAATACAAGCTTCTACAGCGAGCATAGTGAACAACTGAAGATGTTCTGCTGCTTAGCTCGGTAGAGAAATCTTTTAAATGCCCTGGAGAGCACTTGGAATGCTCTGAGTCGCACGGTACCCTAAGATTGCATTGTCTCCTGCTGAATATATACCTAGCACCAATCTGTAAATAACTTGTGACCTTGACAAGTTGACATTCTTTACAGAAATATATATACGTGCAATAACTCGAGATCAAGCATTTTGTTAAGACCCTGTATTATTATTACTTTGACTGAGTGGCCCACCAGATTATTCGTACCGAGCGATGAGCATCATTTGTAGCATGGCCGAGTCATGTCGAGTGCGGCGATATGGAGCTCGGGCTCCAAGTAGCCCTTTTTTGGAAAAATTGAAATTGATATTTTTAGGTTTCAAAAAATTGGGAAAAAAATGGGTGTAGATAATGTTGAGATCTACTGCTGTGAAAAATCTCTTTGACAAATTCGTTGTATTATGGCGTGGGCAAAAAAGATAAATGTTTAGATCTGGATCGTGAACAGTCCCAGTTTCGAGATTTTGAAATTTTATCAGAATTGTCTTTTTCGTGTAGCCCAAAGTAATACGAGTTTTGTATTAAAATTTTACACAGTTCTAGATCTTGACATAATCTAAACCTGGGTTTTTTATGAATTTTTTGACACATAAAAATACATTTTTCAAATAAATAAAAAACTTAGCTATGTGTAGCTCGGGCTCCTTTTGGACTTTCCAGAGTCATGTCCTCTTTCTTTGTAGCCTGGCCCAGAATGTAATTTGGTGCTAACACCACTTTGACTGGAACATCAGCTCAGTTTTACCTGAAAAGATGCAAATAACCCTATGCTACGGAGACATATCCTCGGACTTTATCAACCCTGATTTTTCCTGACCCATCATATGCGGGTACCACTACTTATCAGCAGTGGCGGACCTTCATAAAAAATTGCCTCATATCTGTAGCTATTTGACCCATTTGTCCACTGTAAATCAGCCTAAAACCTACTCATATAAGGTGTTTTAGGTCTCTCACATGTTGACAAGGCCTGGGGCCAAATGAGTGAATATATACACTAAAACATGTCTAAATACATGTAGACACATGTGAATATGGTCAAAAAACTAAAACATCTTACATTTCTTAACCGGAGGGAGTATTTTTTTAGCTCCCCAACCTATCCCCCGAATTTTGACTCAAGGTTCCGTTCCGCCCCTTATCTAAATAAAGAAAAACGGGAGCAATCGATTGCTCATTAGTTTAAAAGAGCAATCACCCTAATTAAGGAAACTAATTATTTCCACATGAACGGAGCCCTTCCTCACGTGCATTTAATTTTACGAGATTTTTTTTAAAAAACTCATAACTCTTAATTCGTGTGTCGAAATTGCAATCCGTTTTCACCGTTGGGTCTCTCGCGACGAGCTCTTCGAAACTAGATCCCATTTATACATGTTCTGACAATTTTTTTTTGAAAAGCAACTCTAATATTTATGCCAGCAACTTCATATTAACAGTTGCTTACAGTATCTTTTTATCTGTACTCTTGTTGCATTCCTTAAATAAGTTGACGTTGTTAGTGTTTTAGTTGGAGCCATCCTCCTGTGGGTTTCAACATGAGCATGCACAGTTGGTGCACTACTTTTTCCCCCGAAAAGCAACTCTAGCATTTAGTGAAACAACTTCATATTAAGAGGTGCTTACACTAGTTTAAAGTTGATTTTCGTGGTCTCTTAGTTGCAGTCATCCCTCACTTGGTTGCAACTAGAGAAGACACGATTGTTGGACTCTCACAAAAATAAGGTGTTGTAGGTGGTATTTTTAGTTGCGGCCATCCTCCACGGGGTTGCAACTAGAGCATGCGCAGTTGCTGCTCCTTGAATAAGTTGTGGATGCTACTGTTTTAGTTGCAGCCATCCCCATTGGGTTGCAATAGGAGCATGCATAGTTGTGCGGGGCCGTGTAGTGCGTGCCGGCGCTGTAGGAGAGAGGGTGGAGGTCGGGTGCTCCGGCGACGCCTGGTGGAGGTGAGGCACTCATTGTGACATCCCAAAAGTAATCCCCAAATCCTTTCCATGTTTGTTTTAAATATTGCATCATCATGACATCATCAATGTTGTTGCTTTTGTGGTTTTGCAAAATAAAATAAAACAAACAAAAATAAAATTGTGATTTCATGTGTCATCACATGCAAAACCTATTTTCTAAATTGCAAAAACAAAATAATTTAACAACCAAAAACTATTTTGGACAAAGCAATTAAAATGTTATTTTGGTTTTGCAATTTAACCAACATTTTATGTTGGGGAAAAATCAAAACCCTAAATCTTTACTTTTGTTTTATTCCTTTTTCTTCTTTTCTCAATTTCTGTTAAAAAGGAAAATACCAAAATCTGGAAAAAACCAGAGCTGGGCCGAAACCCAGCTCCCTTCCTCACCTTCCCTCTCTTCCTCTCTCCCTCGGACCAGCCCACCAAAGGCCCGGCCCAGCCGGCCTTTTTTCCTCCTCTCCCGCACCCCTCACTCGCATACGTCTCCAACGCCAGCGACCCCGACGCTTTTCCGTCGCCTCCTCGCCACCAGCTCCTCTATAAAACCAGCCCCGACCGATCCCCTCTCCTCCAATCCTAGCACGCCTCCCTCTTCCCTCTCCGCCGCCGCCTCTCTTCTCCTTCTCCCTCTCCGTTTCTTTTCCTTACCGAGAGCCACCACCGAAGCCAGCCGGAGGAGCGCATCGTCGCCATGGGGTAGCCGAGCTGGAGCACGTCCTCGTCGACCACGCGCAGGAGCACGTCGGCCACGGGAGCAGGAGCCAGGACGCACGCGGGAACGACAACACCAGGGTCTTCTTCCCTCTACTTCCTCTTCGGCCGAGCAACGTCGTCTACCCCATCACCGGCCGCTTCCTCGTCGACCACCTCGGCCGACCTGCTCTTCTCCGGCCTAGGGTGAGCATCACTGCCGCCGGGCACCTTCCTTCCGTCTCCCTCTTGCTCTGGGCATCACCATCGCGTGCCCTGCCAACGTGCGCTTCGTCGTCGGGACCGAACACATGCACGGGCTCGAGCTCGAACCCGAGCTCCTGCTGCTCGTGCCCTGCACCACCTCACACCCCTGCACTACACCGCACCCGCACGTGCACGCGCACGTAGGGGATGCGCCACTCGTCCTTGGTCGTCGACGGCCGCGTCCTCGCCGGCACTGTCCTCTGTCGCTGCTCTGTCCGAAACTCAGTTTCAGTTCTGGGTTCAGTTAACAGCAGCAGCGATAGTTCACCTTGTTTCAGATCTGTTACTTGACAAAAACACCGCACAGCCCGACTGGTCCTTGCCCCTGGCACACATGATCGACCCCGGGTTCGAGTCCCCCTTTGGGCAAATTAAACCCCCTTTTTTCCTTTCTTCCACAGCCACTGACATGTGGGCCAGTGGGTCCCACATGTCATACACTGGAGTAGATCTCACCCCGGTGCACTTGACCCAGATCTGGAACTTTTCCAGAAAAGCCCAGTTTTCGAATCTTTTTGCAACTAGGTCCCTACTCCTTTGGGCAAATTAAACCCCCTTTTTTCCTTTCTTCCACATCCACTGACATGTGGTCCAGTGGGTCCCACATGTCATACACTGGAGTAGATCTCACCCCGGTGCACTTGACCCAGATCTGGAACTTTTCCAGAAAAGCCCAGTTTTTGAATCTTTTTGCATCTAGGTCCCTACTAATATTTTCTGTCCTGTTTTTGCAATAATTAAATAACACATGTTTCTTTTGTCAAAAATTACAATAAAAATATGTTTTCAATTCATAAAAACAAAATCTAACCGAATATGAATTTTGTTTGATTTTCTGAACTAATTTAAATGGCTAAAATAATTAAATCTTTTGCTAATATTTTAATCTTGTAAAATTCATAACTCTTGATCTATAATTCCAAAAATTATGAATTTTATGTCAAATTGTAGCTAAAAATGTTATCTACCTGTTTATAATTTTTCATGCATTTAATAAACAATCTAACTTTCAGGATAATTAGAAATCCAATTAATTGAACTATAAAAATGCTTAAATTGCAATAGTTGTTTATTAAATTGCTAAACTCTAATTTTAACTTGCCTAATAAAATGGTTACCACTTAAAATTGCTGCAAATTTAAATTTGTCATGTCATCATCCTTGTTTGAATGCATTTGTATTGATTGCTATTTTTGGGGTTATCCGTAGACGACGACGTTGCTGAGTACCCTCACACCTCCGAGGATCTAGCCCAGTACCAGGCTACTAAGCCAACAGGCAAGCAGCCCCTCCCCAACTTTCTCATGTGATGCCTATTCCTGTCTTGTATGCTTTAGGACTTTCGTTCTGTTTGTGTCTTACGATTCCTACTAGAATTGCATAGCCTGTTAGAAGTCCAGATATTACTAATATGCCTGCCTATATCCTATGCTTGTTTTCCAGTTACTATCTACTAGCATGCTTAGGAGTTGATTGTTGTCTATCACATGTTTAGATGGTATATCTTAATAATTGAAGACTTGCGATGTGGGAATCACTTTATCATATTAAAGATAAGGCACCGGCGGAAGGCCAATTATGGTGTTTTGTTCTGCTAGTGTCGCCTAGGAAAAACCGTTCTTTTCCGCTTATCCAAGAATGAGCGCCCTACCCACACGTGGGAAGACTTATGGAACCCCCCGCAACTCAGTACCGGATCTGCTATATTGGTTAGGGAGCCACAAACTAGTTCGGGCGTTACCATTTGGAGCATAACAATAATGAAAGATGGATTAAAACTGCATATAGGTTTGCGGTACGTTCGTTTATCGAGTGTGGAAGGAGGAGCAATCATATGAGTGTTTTCCTCCCGAAGCCGTCCTCGCAACGTTTGGGCCCGCAAAGGAGTTTCGGCCGGGCTCCCCACGTGGATCAGTCTCAGATAGGTGGCTCTCTATCCAATGTAGTAGTGAAGGGGAAGGTCGTGTTGAGATACCTTTTGCCTTTGTGGCGTGTGGTTGATCGAACATGTATGGTTACATTTGGGCACCCCTGCAGGGTTAAATCTTTTCGAAAAGCCGAGTCCGCGGTTATGGACGACTTGGGTAATGTGCTGGCTAAAAAGATCATAGACATCACCGTATATCATAAATAGCTAAATTGACTAGTAAATAGCCATATTCAAATAATAACCTGCTAAAATTTGATCAACGTGTGAGTGTCCGGACTTCTTCCTCGTGGGAATATGATACGATGGAGTTATCTCAGTACGGGTTTTGCTTGGTGAGTAGTTTAGCCTAGTAGCGCAAGCGCTCTCTTCCCTTATTCTAATTAGACGCAAGTTGTAGCGTGTCTTCTGTAGTTGTTAGGTGCTGCTGCTGCAAGTCCACATACATCCCCTTTTCAACCCCAATGCATGTGCATCGTACCTTCTTTTTCTCTTGTGCGTTAGACTTGCTGAGTACCCCCGTACTCATACCATCGGGTGTCCGGTGCCCGTGTTTTCACCGATGCAGGAGCGACAGCAGAGTTCGACGATCCAGATGGTGGCTACTACGTAGAGTTCGACGCTGACTACGACGAGTAGATCGAGATCCTAGGCGGCAGTCTGAGACCACCGTGGGCGGGTCCCCTCTTTTATTTTCCGGCCTTTGGCCTTTGATGTAGTCTGTACTCAGACGAGTGTTGCTTCCGCTGTATTCGGGACGTATGATCCCCTGTGATGTAATAAAAGTATTTCGAACTATGTTTATTTATCTTTTTGTGTCGTACTTTGTGCATATGATGTAATCTAATTGTGGTTCTACTTGGCGAAATGTTTATTTCCGCTAAGTGGGTCTTACACTCATCGGCGGCTGGTGGAGGTGGGGGCACCCAATGGCCCGAGGTGGAGGTGGGAGCACCCGACAGCCTGAGGTGGAGGTGGTTCCTTTAAAGTACTATGAAGTTGCATATTGTTGATAATAAGATGACTACTTGATAGGCAATCAGTATTACAAGTTGCTGATCAGAGTACTAAAGTTGCTGGTCACAATACTAAAGTTGCTGTTCTCGGTACTAAAGTTATTTCTCGAAAATAAAGTTTGTTAAAACATATATAAATAAGATCTAGTTTTGAAGAGCTCGTCGCGAGAAGGCTAACGGTTGAAACAGATCATAATTTCGACTCATGGTTTAGGAGTTATGACTTTTTTTTATAAACCAAACAAAAAGAAATAGCCCTGAGGTCAACATCCCTCAACACGTGCGTGTACACCGGTCATCGCTGTGCGTTGTGGAATGAGCTGGCCTCGCGTCTTGATCACAAGTTAGCATCACAATTAGCATCCGTGCACTTTTTAGCAGTTGGGAAGAAAAACCGTGCGCTCCGGTCTCCATTTATTGTCCGATTGAGATCAACGTTTGCCCCTTCTGTTTTTGAATTAAAAAAACCGTGCGCCCCGGTCTCCTGTTATTCTCCGATTGAGATCAACGTTTGCACATTGTGCCAAAGTGCAACAGGAGTTGACGGCTCAAGATTGGCAGCAGCGCTAGGTGGCAAGATCTTGGTAGTGGTGGGGTGAGATCGTGATCCGTCAGAGGCAGGCAAAAAGGAGTGAGTGGCCGCGGCCCGCAAAGCGAATCCAGCGTCTGCTTCTCGAAGAAGCGCCGGCGGCTCCACTCGGCCGCTCCTCCGCGATTCGATTCCCTCGCCCCCCTGCCCTTCCCCAGGCTCCCCGCTCCTCGTTTCGAAGCTATTTTCGTTTGCTCCTCCTCCCACCCGCAGGACGGAACCACCCGAGTCGACTCGCGCGGGGTGGCAGAAGCTTGGCATGCGGCTATCGTCGGCGCACTGCCGCCGAGCTTGAGAGGTAAGGTTCGATTCTGGTGTCGGTCGGCGGCGGCGCTACTGCTCCTGTAGCTAGCCGGCGCCGTGATCTGGTTCCGGCATATGTTGCGGACCTAATCTCCTTACTCGATTTATTTTATTTTACTTTGCTTTACCGACTGCTTACATGTGCTTTCCGTTTGTACACCGAACCTCTTACGCCACGCCGCTCGCGTCATCGTAATTGCTAGTTCTGTATTACTGTGTGACCGCAGTTTTATTATCTTTACCTAACTCTCTAATCATTAGGTTTTTGTAAATCTCTATACCTAACTCTCTAATCATTATGGTATTAGCATGTATAGGTTTCCTAGTCAGTATTTGATACTTTGTACAGTAAACATATTCCATCCCTGGTACAGAGTCTATTGTATATGAGAGGGATATATATACGAGTGTGTGTCCGCCCACTGATTGCGCATGTGTTGTACTCCATGTTTTGAGAAAGTCAGTATTGACCTATGTCACATATCTCCTGATGAACGTGCATTTCCCCACGTACACGCAGGCAGGATTGAAAGGAACATGACTGATGTGAAGGGGCAGGAGCCACCTCGGATCAACAACATGTCCAAGGTGCAAGACGGTGGCGCCAAGCCAGATTTGGGCAACGAACACGTCCCGGGGAATGAGCTCTGGACCGACGGGCTCATATGCGCTTTTGAGCTCGTAAAGGGCCATAGGAAGCTGGTTCATCACAAGTCGTTGCCAACACACGGGATAGGGGCCGCTGTGCATACGAAGAAGCACATTGGTAGGAACGGGCATCACGTCGTGAGCACGACACCAAATGAGAGCAATGTGGTGGAAATCCCCTTCCCGACGGAGCTTGGTGTCGATCCTTTTGTTGTCAAGGATAGGCCACCACATGTTGGTGAGATTCTCGAGCACAAATGGGTGCCGATTGGGTGGTCTAGGATTGCCGAGCTGGTCCAGAGGGTTCAGTCAGATGCCAGCTGGGAGAATGAGCAGGCGTTGATAAGCGATAGTGAGGATGATTATACCGTGGCCGATGTTGCGGCTCCTTACTGGCAGCGTCCTGGGGGTCCTACGTGGTGGATCCATGTCACTGCAGGTAATCCTTCGGTCGACGCATGGTTGAGTAGTGCTCACTGGATGCATCCGGCTATCAGAACTGCACTGAAAGATGAAAACCGACTGATAAGTGACCGGATGAAGTACCTTCTCTACGAGGTTATCATTCTCCTTTGTTTCAGATTGCTAGAATTAATAATTATATGACGGTTATGTCTACCTGCAATCTGTGTGTGCCACAATAGCTTCTTAATTGGTTACAATGACCCTGCTGCCTGCAACCTGTAGTGTATGCACAGTTTCTTCCTGCAATTTTATAACTATGCTACTGATTCTCATGAGAGCAGATAATCTTTTGATGACCTGTTTTTTCATCTATCTGATTAGTAATGACTGTTTCCAGTATATTTGATTGTGTGGGTCAGGCTGCAGTTGTGATATAAGTGCAGAATGCACCCTAGATTTTTCAAAGCTGAAGAGCTTTCAGTGGTGTTGCACCTCAGTAATAAATAAGTAAAAAATAATACTTGGGATACATCGGATGACATTACAGTAAAGATTGCATTGACTCCTATCTAGTATATCCAACACCAGTCTGTACATATCCTGTGGTCTGGAGCGGCCTTCATGATAAAATAAATAAATATATATAGTGGAACTCGAATTCAAGTATTTTTAGCGTTTCTTTGTGGGTTTTCGTTCTTTGGTAGGTTCTGTTGAACTATTTTTGTATATTTGCAAAATATTACAAAAATATTTTCCAAACGAAGAATACGCATCTTTTCTGAAAACAGTGCTTGGAGAAGTAGGTAAATCCACATGTTTTGGTCAAACTGTTCTAAATTGGTTTTCTCTCCAAATTATAATGACTGATGTCAAAATTATTTTCTTGTCAAAATATGTTGGCAATGACTGTTTCCAGCATGTTTGATTTACCTCATCCTATGTTATGAAGAAGAGAATTAAATTTGGTGCTGATGGGTTCAGTAGTTCAATGCCTAGCATATCCTGTGTTGATATGCTCTGCGTATCAGATCTATTGTATAAATTTATGTTATATATGCAGGTCCCAGTTAGAGTTGCAGGAGGACTGTTATTTGAGCTTCTTGGTCAATCAGTCGGAGATCCAAATCGTGAAGAAGAAGACATACCCATTGTACTTCGGTCTTGGCAGACACAGAATTTCCTTTTAACTGCAATGCATGTCAAAGGTCTTTCATCCAGCATCAATGTTTTAGGAGTGACTGAAGTGCAGGTATCAACTGAAAGTTTTTTTCCTTAATTTTTTATATTTTAAGACGCTTATGGAAATCTGTTCAGGAGTTGCTTATTGCTGGTGGAAGTCAAACACCCAAAACAGTTCATGAAGTAATTGCACATTTGGTCAGTCGCCTTTCACGGTGGGATGACAGGTACCTTTGATATTGTAACATCTCTTCTTTTAACAATGTGTTAGGTTGTACGAATAATCCTTATTAACGAGCTCTATATTCTTTCATGTATAAGTGTAATCATATGTGTATTTTGGAACAAATTGGTCATGGATCTTCCTTGTTCCGTACCTGCAAGGTTGCAACTGTACTTGTTCTTATATAACTAGCATCACATTTGTGTGGGAACAGTCATGACCATCTTTATTTGTTGGAACCGCATACACATATCTTATTAGGCTATCTGCAAGAACATCAGACCAAGTGGTGAATAGTCTCTAATTTGTGTGCTATATTAATATGCAACCTGCTGTCGACTAACAAAAGAGGTTCTACAAAAGTAATTCCTAGATGGTTTTTTTGTGTCCCATTTTTAGAGTTTTTTTTACCATCCTTGATTGATAGTAAAAACACCATATTAATCGGGTAATTTCAAAATGAAATGGCGGCGTGTGGAACTTATATTCTCTCGTCTATGCCCACTTAAAAAATCATGATATAAGATATAAACTTGTAAAACTTAACTTGGTGCAAATATATAGCCACATATGCACAAAAAGGTCAAAAATTGCACCTCTGAATAGTATACAATTCACAACTCAGGTTATTACCAAGTGTATTTTTGGTGCAGGAAGCACATGGTCAGCTTTTGCACCAAAATTTAACGGTTGACATGTAATATTGATGAGATTAAGTTTCTTGTGTTTTCTTAAAAAGTATCCACAAGTTTTTAAATAGGTCATCCCCTGACCATACATCTTCTAGTCCAGCCCAAGCGTTTGCATATTTTTCGTTGTTTAGCACTCATTTGTTTGAATGACACCCCTTGATCAAAAAAGAAGTATGAACGACACCCAATCAAGTGTCATGCATCTTATTCTAAGAAACAACTGAAGAGCTATCTCTGGATTCTCTTCTTCCTTGCTTAGTAGTGCATGAAGCTTGACATGTATCAGAGCCCAAGGTCTTGAGTTCAAATCCTAGTTTTCGTAGTTTATTAAAATATTGCTGGTAGCCCCCCTTGTGTCCACGTATAGGCCTCTTGAACCATATTTCTGAGACTCGTGCGCTGTCGCTTTTCTCCGGTTGCACGTGTTGGCCACTCTGAGTCACACGTGAGAGGGAGTGTTACAATATATGTGGATTGACTAACCCTTTCCATCAGTTCTGACTTTTGGTTGCGTTTAGTGCATGAAACTTGATACCAAGCACATGCATCGCTGGCCCTCTCAGTCCTTCACGTCCTGTACAAAGAAAAAACTGACGACCCAGGTTTTAAATGTATGGATCCACATGTGTAGTTACGGAAATCTAACGGTTATATTAGATTGTTCTACTAGTTGACCTCGTATTCAACGCTCTGATCTGCACTGCCTCTGATGTCCTCCATCGAGCTGCTGATGATCTTGCAACATGGCGCCACCTGTTTTCCCGACATGTCTAGAAGCGAGATTGATCGACCCAGATATTTTTCCATTTTTGCTGTAATTGAAACTGATTGTACTCGCTTCCCAGTTCTCCCCTGTAACTTCCCTTTGTATGCTGTGACCGGATGAGTCGTGCTGAAGTAATATAATAAACCGTGATTCTCGAAAAAAAAAGATTGACGTACTAGATAAATGGATGGATGTTTTACCTTTCAGTGAGAATTTCTAGCAAGCTCTCTTTGTTCTGCTGTATTGTTCTTATATATACTACTACCTCTCCTCCTAAATATAAGACGTTCAAACAGTTCAATTACACTGCTAAACGTCTTATATTAAAAAACGGAGGGAGTATTAGATAGTAGTGTCTACATACTCACAGGTCCGTTGTGTTTGGTGTTTCTCAGATTATTCCGTAAATATGTCTTTGGGGAAGCAGATGAAATTGAATTGAAGTTTGTGAATAGGTAAGAAATCCAAACGAGCCTGTTCAACTGCCAGAAAATTTGTTTGAGCATATGCGGCAGTGATTCGATAACATTTCAATGAACTGCCATCTAATGATTACAATGTTCAAAAATCCAATTGACAGGAGAAATAGTGAAGATCTGAACCTAATCAGCATCATATTGAATCAAGAAATCAGAAGGTTAGCAACACAGGTAGAAATGTTATCCTAGCTTGCTTTTTTCTATATTTCTCTATCATAAAAGCACCCGCTGAATATTTTCTCACCAATGCATTGGAGGAGCTGTTATGCCTTAAATATTTTGTTGAAAAATAATACAACTGTTGGACCAGATAAATCCAAATTGGAAACTGGATTATATCTGGTGGCTTCTGAATGCATATTGTGTGGAAATCTAACATATGGTTAGCATATTTACCTTGATAAAGCTTTAACACACAGCATTCGTGCATGCTATTCTCCATTTGCTGATATTTCATGATTTGGAACGTACAAGAACATAAACAACGCTGCTACAGGTGATCAGGGTTAAATGGTCACTGCACGCAAGGGAAGAAATTATACTTGAGCTTCTTCGACATTTACGGGGAAACGCCACGAGAGTTATTTTAGAGCGAGAGAGGAAGTCTGCACGTGCAATGCTCGAGGAGCAGGAAGCTGTCCGTGGTCGCTTGTTCACTATTCAGGATGTTATGCAGAGCACTGTTCGTGCATGGTTACAGGTACACAAGTCCTGCCATACTTCCGTAAAGTACAGCTTATGCCTTCCTGTGTTCTTCAGGTGGATCTAAATTAATGCAATGCCAAAATCCCCCCTCTACAGGACAGAAGCCTTCGTATTACCCACAATTTGGCTATTTTTGGAGGTGGCGGTATAGTTCTATCCATAATCACTGGCCTTTTTGGAATTAACGTCGACGGTATACCAGGATCTCAGAATACGCCTTATGCTTTTGGGCTGTTTGCGGGACTTCTTTTCCTTATTGGAATCATCCTTGTTGGTGTCGGACTGATGTATCTTGGGTTGACAAATCCAATAACCAATGAGAAGGTAAAGGTGAGGAAGCTGGAGCTCCAACATCTGGTTTCAATGTTCCAGCATGAAGCAGAACAGCACGGCAAGGTCAGGGAAGGTTTCAGCCGACATGGCTTGTCATCCAATGCATCTCCTGCCTCCTGCGATGGCGATGAAAGCTACATTCTGATTTCCTGAGGGAACATATATTAAGCCGCCCTTCAAACTCTAAAAGAAAGCTTAACTAGATCATGTATGGAACCTTGGATTTCTTTTTCTTGTTACAACATGTAGTAAACTGATTATTGCGATATTTGGGTGCTCCTAATACGCCGTCAGGTAGAGAAACATACACAATGTACTTGCACAATGTTCTGAAAAGATGGTCACTGTGGAACTTGAGACAAAAAATAAATATAAATGATTAACACGATATGAATACAGGTTGGTTCTTTTTTCTTTGTGTGGCTGGCGTTTCTATTGCTTATTGTTGATGCGACTAGCGGATCGGAACCTCCAGTCTGGAACTAGATAGGGACGGAATTAACTTTGTTATCCAACCTCCAATTGGAGCGACCATTGTTGAAGCTGAATGCCCTGGCCGGCTGACAGAGCAAGGATGGTGCGTGGCAGGCTTGCACCTAGCTGCCGGCTAAAACCAGCTCTCGGAATCCAAAGTTTCTGTTTGTACCATAAAAGAATTGTGCACCTAACAATAGGAGCCTTGCTGTATAGTGCAGCAACAGAGGCACCAATGATTAATGGTTCTTTAGAAAAGGAGGGAGAAGCTGGCGAAACTTGCAAAACAAGCAGGTGATGAACATTGGCAACCTGTAATCATATGCAGGAAACAAAAATTATAATCACCGAGTGCAGTGACCCAAACAGATGCCTTTAAATTTTGGCAACCAAGATGGGAAGTTTCAAGAGTGGAAGATGCTGATGATTAGTCACTGACGTCAACTGATTTCCCAACAAGAGTAGTGTACGTCAAGTGTTCCTAGGTTCCTCAGCGCGATCCCAAGTAATAGAGCTTCTGACAAGGCACACTAACAAGGTTATGCTTTTATGGTCGAACTGAAGATTCATAAGGCTTATCTTCTGTACATGGGCAACGGAATCCGATATCTATATTCAAGCATTTCAAATCAGTTCCTCCTGGCAGCTCAAATGATACATAAAGACGAAGGGAGTGCTTCTATGCTCCCCTAAAAGTAGACAAAACAATACCAAAGTAAATGAGTTTAAGGACTCATGCACAGAAAAGAAAAGGCAAGGTGACTCTTTTAGGGGAGCATAGAAGCAATCCTTGAAAAGCAGAAACAAAAAACACGGAAATGAGCAGCTTGCTCCTAACTGGATTTAGCGCCTCCAATATTTTGCAACCAAATTGTAAACCTGTTTCACTCGCTCTATTGAAACTATTGAACATTGATGTAATCAGCCTTTACTATCAAATGACTTAAGGTGTCCTATTTCCTCTGTGCTTCTTCAGAATTATAGCTTCAGGCATCAGCACCGTTTGACAGCTCCTCTAATGACTGCTGTGACTCTAGATCGACGCTTCCCATCTGGCTGTGCTTCTTCAGATCCTTCCATAACAAAAGAAGCACATAGTTAGTTGCGCAGTAAAAATAAAAGCTCCAAGAAGGATCAGAATTTAGATGGTCAAAGACACATGAGAACACAGATAAGAAATGTACTTCTTGATATGCTTTCTGAACCGCTTCAAGCATTTGGACGACATGGCTCATCTTTGGCCTCTTGTCCGCATCAGGATCAACACACTTCAGGCCAACCAAAATCGCCCGCTTAAGAGCACGCTTAGGTGGTTTAATCTCGAGGCTTGGGTCCACGACCTCCTCCGTCCGCTTAGTGCTAACCATCATTTTAAGCCACTCTACAAGATTTGCCTGAAGCAACAGAAAAGGAGGTTTAAGGACTAACAGAAAGGGTGATTAGATCAAACTGCTTCAAATGGGAAATGCTCCAGGCTCTACCTCATCTGCAGGCTTACTGTAATCAACTGGATCCCTAGCTGTCACGCATTCCAATAACACAACTCCAAAACTGTAAATATCACTCTTTTCATTCAGCATCCCACTATTCGCGTATTCAGGTGCAACATATCTATCATCAGGTTAAGAAGAAAATTAGGAGTTGTGTTTCCAAATGAACAGAATTATTAGAGTGGGGGCAAACATGAAGGGGGGAAGAAAGAGAGCTATATACCCGTATGTTCCCATCACTCTTGTATTGATATGGCTTGCATCGGAATCCAGAAGTTTCGCTAACCCAAAATCAGAAACCTTACTATTGAATTCAGTGTCAATTAAGATATTACTTGACTTAATATCTCGGTGTACGACTTTGGGGTCTATGGCTTCATGAAGGTATGCAAGCCTGGAAAATCATGAAATGGCGTGCATCAGCATGTAATAGTCAACAGTCCCATGTGACATTCTGTTTCTTTAACATGATATCAGTAGATAATCGTGAAAGAAGCCCACAATCCGAACTTACGCTTTCGCTGTCCCAAGGAGAATCTTCATACGGCTTTCCCAATTAAGGATACCATGCTGACTCATGGCCCCATGAAGCCATTGTTCTAGGTTGCCATTGTTTACATACTCATAGACAAGCATCCTGCAGTTGAGAAGAGCTATGCTTGTTGTAGGTTGGAGTCGTTTATGCGGTAAAGAATAATTAACTATGTAACCAGGCGAGAGGGAGAACACAAACTAGCATTATGCAAAAGGAAGGAACACACATAATTTCTTTCTCGTGCTGTTGATTATCCATTTATCACTGTGATACTTCTGGCACATGGATGCATTATGCATACAAGCTAGTTCTAGTAGCTTCTGTAATACATGAAGGTGAAAGCAAAATAAAAGAAAGAAATGTCTTACCTATGTATCCCTTCAACACAGTAGCCCAGAAGTCGCACCAGATTCTTATGTCGAACATGACCAATGGCTTCAACTTCAACTCTGAATTCCTTTTCTGCCTGCCCTCTAGAAACCCAATTAACAAATCTTAGTTCTAATTTAACATCATAGTGGAAAACCAATTAACAAATCTTAAGTCTATGGTAACATCACAGTAAATTCAATAAGATAAACATACACTTACACATTGTTAAGGATCTTCTTCACAGCTACCTCAGTTCCATTCACGAGTCGACCTTTGTAGACAACTCCATAGCCACCCTCTCCAAGGATATTACTCTTTGCAAACCGATTTGTTGCAAACTCCAGGTCCCTCAAGGTGAACCAGTGTCCCCAGCCCAAATGCGATAGCTCAGGCAGGCCAACGAGCGGTGAACCGGATGCATATCCATATGGCGAACTGCCTGCCCTCTTCGGACCTGAGCTGTTGTAATCTTCAGAGTATGAGCTTCCAGCCTTCTCTATGTTGTACAATGAGCTGCATTGGCTGAATGCATCGACATCGAGAGATCTAGTCTCTGCCAAAGGTGCTACGTTCTTCATCTGTGTATACTTATCATGCACTGGCATGAAGGGCACTTCACAGTCATTCCTACTCTGTGCATGAACTCCTTTGTCAACGTTGATTTCCTTGGACACAACAGGTATCTCTGTTTGCGATGTACTGTCCAATCCCTTCTCTGTCTTATTTTTCCTTCTGATGGAAAGCCACAATACCAAGATGAACAAAACTGCCATGAGGATCCCAATGCCAATGGCAATCAAGACCCATACTCTCAAATTAAAGACGGGTGTTGTCCGTGACAATGCTGCACTGATGTCGGGTGACGACATATTCTCTGTAGCCGGTCTGATGAACAGATGGATGAGATGGTTCGCGTGATTCAGAATCCTGTGACGGTTTGCCAGAAGAATTTACAAACTTATCCTGATGAATTATATATCTGTATAATAAAAGGTACATTAGCCAAGCCTGGAATCCAAAGCAGCACATGCACAAAACTACAAAAGTAAAGGGTCAATCTGTCTCTGCAATAACAAGTGCGGCACATGATGGCGCAATTCTTCCAATCCGAGGTGATAATTATCACTTGCATAGTAGTGGACAGAAGGTTTCGAACACGCAAACCAATCAAACAGCAACATGAATGGTCATCGCAAGATGGGAGACCACCCACCAAGTACTCGTGATGAACTGTGAAGCCTGGACTGTTAATCCACCAACCACGCATAAAAGAACATTTTCAAAAATAGATCAAACTAAGCGCAGGGCGCCTGAAGCAATCTGGACAATGTACAAGGAATTTTGATTCCGCGGGCATAATACAGCATAGTACCATAAACGACAGGATTCAGAATTTCAGAGGAACAAGTCAAATCCATGGAGACAGATGCGGATGGGCCCAAGAAACGTGAAGGGGGAAAAGAGGTTACCTTCACAGGACGTCCAATCCAGCGCCATTGGACACGGATTCCATCAAGAGCTCCAGCTCCTTTCCCCTCAGAAGTTAGGACTAGAAGAACCCGGTGCTTGCTGGGCGCTGCTCACGCTTGTGTGGAGTGGCACAAGAATGGGGAGTCGGGAGAAAGGGCAAGTGACCTTTGCTTCTCGGCGAGAGAGAGGAAGCCGGAAAGACGAACACAGCTCACACATGCACACATGAAGGGAGAGAGAGAGAGAGAGAGGAAGAGAGTAAAGGGGAAGCAAAGGGGGAAGAGGGAGAAGAAGAGGTTGCAGTGTTCGGAATTAAAGGTGAGGTGGGGTGAGGAAAAAAGATGGAATCCATTAAAAGGGAGGGGTAGTTATTAAGGAAAATAAGAATGGGAGGAAGGAGGAAATTAATGCTGGACTGCATGTGGCCGGTGAGGCGAGGAGATAGAGGAAAGTCAAACGTCCGGGGGCTTTGCTTCGCTGGCTCTTGATGGAAATGCAAATCCTATTGCAAAACCACACTATGGGATTAATCGACTACTTTCTTTAGGGCATGCACAATGGTAGAGATGGTAGTATTTTCTTAGCCCTCCACGTCATTAAGATAAGACAATAAATATAATTATCTTATAATGTCATACCTAATAATTAATAATAAAAAACAATTTCATCTCTTCTCTCGCAGGAGCTAGGCGGCGGCGGAGAAAACCTCACCTGATCTCCCCCAGTTGGCGTGCCACAACGACATGTGTCTCGCTGCGTGCAGCTGGCCTATTCATGACTCACAAAGTCCCATTGACGTTGGTGCTTTCTTAGATCTTATAATGGTGGAGACTCGACGTCTCTTCCGGCGTTCGTCTCGGCAGCGTTGGAGTTGGGCGGGGGCCGCTCGCTACGGTGGTTGTAGGAAACCCTAGTGATCGTTTTGTATTTATGGATCCCTTAGGATTTTATCTGCAAATTCAGGATAATCATTTTATCCCGGTCTGTCTTTTTAGTTTTCGCATGTGTTGCTTATTGTAACTTGATTTTTGATTAATAAAATATGTGGTTCTCTCAAAATAATTAATTAAAGTTTGGTGGAAATTTTCATTAATAAAAGAATGCATATGGTATAATAGAGAAATAGTCTTCTCTTAATTGCTAAGAGACCATCTCTTAAGTTAAAGGGAAGCCAACCTATTTTTTTCTCAAATCTCTCAATTTTGGTGGAAGCAAGAGTAACATTTTCTCAACTTTAAGGGTTTCATAAAGGGCAAGATAGTTGGTGCCCGGAATAAGATCAAGGGAACACAGAATCTCTACCACGACTATCCAAACCCAATCTGGTATTCCACGAGGGGGTATTCGGTGTCGCTTCCGGAATGAGCTGTCATTTGTTCCGACGCATTGTAGATGTTGTGAAGAAGCATGATCCCTACTTCACGCAAAGGAAATATTGTCGCGGACGACTGTCCTTCTGTTCTATGCAAACGAATGCACAATAACTTTGAGGATGCTTGTGTATGGTAAATCTACCGATGTTGCTGATGAGTATGTCTGGATGGGGGAAAACACATGCATTGAGGCCATGGAGAAATTTGCCTACACTATGGTCAATGTTTTTGGATGGAAGTATTTGTGAGAACCAACCACCAAGGACACCAAAAAGAGACTGGCAATTGGAGCAGGAATTTTGTTTGCGTACATGCATTTGATTCTACCGACACCTTAATTTATGCAAACACCCTCTTAATTAATACTGCAGTTTCCCTATCATACATAATAGATAGGAAAACACAAAAAAAACATCTTCACCTTTTTCACTTTTGAGAGGTTGGTAATGATCTTGCGCCATTCATCGGAATATCCTAAACCACTTAAGCAAACAGTTAGCCAACAAATTATGTGTCCATTAACACCAAAACCAATTAGGGAGGAAAATATCCTTTCACCGGGGACAAATGCGATGTAAGTGTGGCGGCGACGACCATCATGTGGTGGTATTCACAATTACTCTGTTTCTGTGTCTACAACATGCCCATGACGAGAAGGTTACCGTCGACATCGACATGCCCGTTTGTGAGGACGACATTAGCGAGCTCGTTTGCAAGGACATCACCAACAATACTATTTGTAAGGACGATGTCGACGAGCCCCCACGTCTTCAACCTCGATGGCTCCACGGGCCTCCTGCTCCTCTCCCCTCGGAGATCACCAACGACCAGGCCACGACGAAGGCGCAACATGCCCCATGAGAGCCGAGCAGTTCATCTAGCGTCCCCTCTCCATGTGCGGCTCTGCTTCAACCTTTGAGAAGGTCAGCCGCCTTATCTATTTGTGAAAAATTAAGAAACAATAATTTAAATATTAATCTTCTTATTCTTATTTTGTTTGACGAGAGTTAAAAAAAACCACTTGGCGTCTCCATCCGTGTCTTTACTTTTTTCCGAGCACTCGAATTGACACTTGATAAAGTGTTTGCCGAGTGCTCAATCGACAAAAACTCGTTTGTCGTATTGGTGTAATTATCAAACTTTTCAAATAATTCTCAAAGAACTATTGTAGTTCAACAATGTTCGCTGACTATTATGAAATTGCTTGAGACCTCTTTATTACCAGTTCAAAAGGTTGTCACTTTCCTGTTAGATTCTGCAATTTTGACTAGCCTTATAAAAGTTTTGCTCACCTTTAGCTAGATTGAGCCAAAATTTTCAAACATGTCAAATAGAATCTGAAGAAATTTCAGTAACTGTAAAAACGGACCGTCATTATTATCTGAGAAAATAAGAAAATTTAGAGAAGTTAATTAGTGACAAAATGAAAATTGAATTTCAGTTTAGGTTGGTGTTTTGCAGAGAAGAACTCACCATAGAGTGGTGGTTTGTTCGATGTCCTCTTGCGGCCCCAATTGTGAGATTCACCGTTAGTCGAGCGAATCCAAGATTTAGATCTATCTGCAGCGAATTATTTAAAAGATCACGGCTTCTCCAAAACCTCTACCGTTTCTGTTCTAGCATACGTATCACCAAAGTGTAGTGGTTTGTGGAAATTCCTCTTTTGCCAAAGGCAGAGTGATGAGCGATTGGGTTGGGGTACGTGTGTCTCGTGGGCCGCATGCGTACTTGTACCGCAAGCTACTTCCCATGAGTGATCAGTCGAGTCCGGTGGAGTACGTAGGGCACTGTGTTCTCATGATACGTACGTACAAAGTACAAACTGTGGCGGTTAGTACAGTAGGCATCTTTCGGTGCGCCTTGATCAGCTCTCCTTTCACATCACCAATTCACCACCCTTTGCCTGCCTGCCATCGATCGATCGATCGATCACACAACGCAACGCAGATCGCGACCAGCTCTCTCAAGCTCGGAGCACCACCTTTTTTTTCTTTTGTCTCGGCGGTTGCACGCGCATCCAAGAGGCGGTCGACAAATGTCGCCGTCGCATGGAAAGTTGAGTTAAGGTTGGTCGCATTCATAGCCGCGCGCCTCGATCGATCACGCTCCTCCTATGCTACTACCTGCCCTCGATCACTTTATTCTAGCTAAGCTAGACTATTCATGCATCTGATCTAGGGATGGTAATTGGTAGGGTATGGGCAGGGTAGAGCAATACCATACCCATACTTATATAATCTATGATACAAAATTCTATCCATACCCTTACCCGCAGGGATGAAATCATACCCATACCCATACCTTGCGGGTACCCGTACCCATTAGGTACCCGTTGGATAGATCAAATAGTACACAAAATTTTCATATTTTTATATTTGTTGATGGAACATTTGACAAAAAAATCAATTATCTCAACTCAATAACAGGTAGATGAATACATGACAATTATCTAATTTTGGAAATCATAATCTCATAATCATATCTAGTAAGTCAACTGAGTAATGTCCATATGTTAGTATAAATGGATAGGGTATGGATATACCCATTGGTACAGGGTTGTACCCATGCCCTACCCACGACTTGGCGGGTAGGATATGGATACTGCCCATGGATATAAAAATATGCCCCTACCCTCCCCATACGGGTATGGTACCCGCGGGTACCCGTACCCATGAATAAATTGCCATCCTTAATCTGATCCATGCTTGCTTGCTTAGAGTTAGTTACTTACTATTCCCATCATGATGATTAATCATAGCGATAACTTGCAGTGCGATGGTACTTAATTAGTCCCAAATGCAATGAGATAATGCCGATAAAAAGGGGGATATCACAGATCACGGGGATCGATGGCCCATGCATATGTCGCGTCGCCTTTCTGGCTAGCTAGTTAGCCTAATCATCGTCTCCTCGAAAGAGAATTAGCACTAGCGGGTAGCAGCCTATTAGCAGTTAGTAAACTCCAGCTAGCCCAGAGATAACAATCGCTTGATTATTATTCTGTTCATCTGGTTCACGTGGTTTATATGGTTATAATGTGGGGGCATGGCACACACATCAGGACCCGACCTGGTCCTTGATCTGGACTCGTATTTCCGTTATGGAAAATGTGGGCTGGCCAACGTCGGTCGTCATGGATTGCGGGAGTTGGCTATTTGTTTATGCGCCGACCGACAGAAATCACGTACGAAATGGATTCCAACACACATAGTATAGTAGAAATAATCACAATCGATGTGGGCGACATGTCGCACGCGATCGATCCGCGTAGACATCGTGCACGGGCTCTATTCCAGCACGGATACATTACGGCCAGCTGAACGCATATAATGCGTGATGCTGCACACATCGATCTCGGCTTGATCATTAGCTAATTTTTTATGCACAGCCGCCGCTAATTTCTGTATGTACTTCGGTAGCTTATCCGCCGACGGTTGAGCAACTATACTCTACTAGCAAATTCTTCCCAAGCTAGAAGCATTGTTTAGGCAAGGGAAGAAGAGGACTGGCAAGCAACCTAGTTTCGGTTAGGTGCGCCGTGCATTCTTATTTTTCTTTGTGAATTTTCCGATAGTACAACAATTTTAATAGATTTACTTGCCGCCAAGGAAAACAGTTTGCAGCCAGCTGACAGTTTCATCACTAGTCTATGGAAACATGGACCGGGAGCCAGTTATATAACCCCGGCCGCGCCTTTGTTTTATGTGTTATGAGCTTTCTCGGCATGCATGTGACTGGGGAATTTTTCAGCTTGTCTGGGTCTTCACATGTCATGCACTAGTTAGTTGGAGTTGCGTTGTTTTGTTTATGCACCACTTGACCTACATACAACAACTTGAGTGAGTTCCGAACGAAAAAAAGGTGTACAACTCGAGTAAATTAGTACTAGTAGATACTCCTTTTTTTAACTTGATCATCTTTTTTTTTCGAGAGTACGCCAATGGCGTACCATATTTTTATAGAAGGCAGAATTTTGAGTACAAGACGACTACAGCCCGTTGCGAACAATGAGCGCAGTACGAACTCCACACCGGCTAGTCCGAGGACAGCCACACCAACAACATTACAACTACACACAAGATTCTCAAGGTTGAGGTTCTCGGCTCTTCTCCGGCGTGTCCGTGGGATTTCTCGCTTGTTTGTTGCTGTGAAGTCGAAGCTGCGGCAACGGTCCCGATAGTGTACGATGACTGGTGACAGGAAGCGGAGCTACTCGGGGGTTGGTTTCTTCATCTACGTTGGAGTGTCCCGTATCTGCTCCTCCAATAGCAGTTTACGTCTTCTTCGCTCCGGCAAGGGTGGAAGGCTGGCCGGATCTTTGCGGTGTGGTGTTATCAAGGTTGTGTGGGCTCTGCCCGTGGTGTTGGTGTTCGTTGTATGGTTTTCGTCCGGTTTCTCCCGCCAATAAACCAGACACCTTCTTCTTAATTAATAGAAAAGGCAAAGCTTTTGCCTTCGTTTCGAAAAACTACACACAAGAGAGCCTATCCTAAGCTAAGCAACAGAGCCGCATCTCGACCGACGCCGGTCACCTCCGAAGATCAGCAGCCTCCAAGGACTCCCCTTGTCGACGCACCATCTACCTTTGATGCCGGAAAGGAGGTAGCAAGTAGATGGAGGGACTTGGTCGGCCTAAGAAAGGCACCGTCTTGGACTCCCCGACAACAGCGTACATTGCGCCTCTGAAGATCAACCTCGGACAACGGCGAGCACCGGAGGAAAGCAACAGGGAACTCCAACCGTGTCTCCAAATGCGTTGCTCCCAATGGAGGGACGATGTCGAGGACGCCGCCATCACGCCGGTCCAACTCCGGACCTAGGCTTTCACCCGGAGACATCAACCAAACCGAGAGAGTGAGAGAGATGCCGACACACCTCCGTGACGCCTCCAAGGAGGGGAACGACACCCACGGGCGTCGTTGCCACTGACACCGACCAAGTCGGGCAAGACTTTCGTCCGTATCGCCGCGCACCTCCCTCCCCTGCTCATCGGAATGAGGCAAACATCCATGTTGTCCACACCGCCGCCACCGCAACACCTTGCCATTGTAGCTATAACGTCATGGTCCACCTGCGACCCGCACGGACGAGAGCACACCTTCTTCCACCTCCGACATGGCCGACCTGCCACAGCCCCCGCCATTCTTCCACCTCCGACATGGCCGAGAACCCACCACACCGCTGCTGTCACACTCCGGACAGCTGCGCTACAACCGGCCCTCAGGCCCAAATCAGGCCCAAGAAAGACCAGATCTGACCCGCACTGCCACCAGCTTCGTCTCCTCCGCAGCCAACGTCGCCTCCAGGATCCGCCGCCGGCAGCAACACCTCGCCACCAGCTTTGCCTCCAGGACCAGGGGCGGCCCACTCCAGCGTCTCTAGGTTGCGCGAGCGCCTCCAGATCGCGCCCGCCGCCAGGGACCCGCGCCAGCTCCTCCAGGTCGCGTCGCTGCCTCCGGCCCCCCACCGGCCTTGCTGCTGCTCTCCTTGCCGTGCTCCGCCGCTCCTCCTCGCCACCCGCCGTGCGCCGCCGCTGAACTCCTCCGCCGTCCGCAGCCGCCCATGATGCCTCTCCCCACGCGTAGGAGGCTCGTTGGGGCGCCGCCCCTTCCCTGTCCGCCTCCTTTGTCGGCCGGGCGTCGCCACCACCGCCGGCGGCGGCGGCAGTGGCCAGGAGAGCTCGAGATTGGGGGGGGGGGGGGGGGGGGTCGAGCGGCTAGGGTTTTAGCCCTTCGGGTCGCCACGCGCGTGCAACCCGGGTGGGGAGGGGAAAGTTTTAACTTGATCATCACGAGAAATTCACTTTAAAACTTGGGAGTATATGCTCCTGCCACATGAATAAACATTTTGAATGTCATAAAATTTCGAACAAAAAATTGGCGCGTACATCTCGCCGTTCTATGCGCACACGATATGTTTCACGAAAATCCGATATTTTTTATGGTCTGTGTGAAAAATACAAAAAAATGTCTCGTAAAAACCCTTTTTTATCATCAAAATTTGTTTTTTAACACAGGACACAAAAAATATCAGTTTTACGTGAAACGGTTCCGTGAGCATATAGAGTGTCAAAATGTACGCACATAACTCTTTTTTTTAAGTTTCATATTTTTCTTCAAATGCATTTTAAAAACCGAAAGCATATGCTTCCGGGTGCTAAAACTCCACCCCCGATCATCACTTGCTACTTAACCTTGGTGTGGAATTTACATGTGTATTAACCGGGATAGCATGCATCCAAGTAGTATATTAACACGATGAAATCCCATTGATTTTGTTTTGTTTTTTAGACTCCCCATCCTGATTCCTTTTTGTTATTTTCTTTTGTTGAGGGGAACCTTTTTGTTATTTGAGAGAGAGAAACCCCATCCTGATTTCGGAACACTAGATAGAGATCAACGACAAACAAGCCCATGCAGAAGCCCACAGCCCATGAGGCCGCACGCCCGCACCCAGTCCACCGCGTCAGTTTTTTGCTTTTGTTTTTGTTTCTTGCAAGTCGCGTCAGATTTCGCACGGCCGTACTATCATGGCGTCAGATTCCCGCGCACGGTTTCGTCTGTTCCGGCAGCTCGCCAACAAAGCACTGCACAACTCGCATCGTCGGGGGGATTTGCTGGATCACAAGAAGACTAGCGTTACGTTTCATGGGTTTTTTGGCGTCTCGCGATCTGCAGGGGAGCCAGCGCCTCGACCGCTGGGCGCGTGGTGGCGCTGTTAGACTTAATTCCTCATTAGTGAGGAGCATAAACTCAAAATGATCACCCATTAGTGCACCTAATTAACATTAACAGAGGGATTAGGGAGTGCTTACAAGAATTGATGTAGACGTGATTGCCTGCGTGATGCAGGCAGTACGTGGGAGTTGTTGGAGTGGTGGATGACGAGCTGCTGGACGAGGCAGTCGTCGTCGGAGCGTCGGAGACGAGGAGGAAACCCATGGACGCCGGCACACCCTCCTGGTGGCCGGCGGTGGAGATCGGTCTTCGCCTCCCTTGCACTTCTTTAGGATCGGTTGTTTTTGGGTGGAGACCTTACCGTGTCAATCGTTAGGTCGTACACTAGGGTGTCCCTATTCCTTATATAATTGTTAAGTGCTGGGTAGACGGGACCGAGTCCAAGAGTTGGTTAGCACCCCCCGACCAGGGTGCGTTTCTTTACGTACGTGAGGTTCCGAACGTGGTTCGTGGGCCTCTGCTTTAAACATTCTTTTGTCTCGGTCTAAACCTGACAGATCAACCCAACAGGCGCCGCCGGGGAGATGCCGGGGAGATGCCGCCGTGTGCTGCGCGTCGGCGCACTTCAGCGCCGAGACGATGCAGTGGGTGTCCGTCGGGGCCGCCGCGTGAGTACTCGAATGAAACCACTCTATGTGCACGCCTTCATGTTTATTACAAATACGTCAGGAGTAGTAATTACGATCACGAGTATATCTGTTTGTGGACAGAGTTGCAATTTATAAGAGTTAATTGTTGATGCTATGGTTTCTGTCTTTCACAACTTCAGAGTTCAGACTATGCAATTAATTCAACATGTGGATGAACAATGAAAAATGATAGTGTCACATGAAAATGATATGTGTCAATTTGGATCTCAGCTTTAAGCATGGTTCCATTAACTCTGACTGCAAAACTGTAATCTGTACGGTTCTAATTCCAAGACGAGATGTGTTGTTTGTGTCCTGTGTATGCAGTTTATTGATGCTTGCTAACGGTACGGCCGTACACAAATCTTTCCTTGTCCCTTTCGTTGCTCTACAAGCACTTCCTGGCGTCATCACGTGGATCAAGTAAGGTGCCAGCATTTGGCAGAAGATTTTCACTTACACATCGGTCACACGGTACTATCTGCTGAGACGTGCTTGATTTGTGATATCAACGTTCACTGTCAGAGGTGATCATGGTCAATGGACCGCTTTTCTTGGGCTTCTTCTGCGTCTGCTATACTTCATTCCAGGTATATATAGGAGCGGAGTAAGAAAGTTAGTAATGCAGATATTATTTGAAAATTTCCTTCCTGCAGCTATAGTGAAATTTTCACTAGAAAAGTTTTGTTATCATGTTTTCTTGATGATATTGTTATTGCCTTTCGTCAGCGTTGGTTTGACAAAATCTAGATGCATGACTTTGTTATACTATCTGCATCTTTCCTGTTGCAGGTGAACTGGAGCTTCCATTATCGACGATGTTGTTCATTAGCATAGCTCCTCAGCAGTTTATGAACTTGAGGTAAGAGAGATTATTGTACTTACATCTAAAGAACGAGGTTAGTGACAGTAATTCTGGTGCCATAACTTGTTTACAAAGAGCTTCAGAGATGTATGGAATCACGGTTGCTATTGTCTACGCAAAATTGTGTTTGCCAGTTCACGGTTTCTCCACATAGCTTTTGTAATCTCTGTACAGGGGGACTCAAGACTCTGCAGTATTGTCCTTGGTGATTGCAGCCTATCTCGCGATCCAGCATTTCACGGGGGCCGGAGGAGTGAGGAAGGCCTTCGATCGTGGAGCTATAGTTGCAACCTTGTCCGTCATCTGCATCACTCTTATCCCTCTCTTGTTCTTGTTCTGATTCCCATCAGGCCGCTGAATCTTTGATCTTGTGTTGCAAGACCCTACCATAACTTTGAAGCCTTTTCCGTGTTAAAAGCAGCTTCTGATTCACCTACTGGTTTTAGCCTTTAAGCATTCCATGTACATATAGACGTAGTATGATGTGATAATGTTAATTGAACTTTTAAATGCACGGTTCAGTATAGCTGTGTCAATATGTCTGCAGAACGCTAATTTTTCAAATATTTGGAAGAGAACATGGTACCAAGGCGGCAGAGACTAATAATATAAAGTTTATAGTGTTTTTTGCGAGCAAAGTGTTTTGAAGTATTCCAAGAAACCATGGTTTCTGAAAATACTATTGTTTTAAATACTTTGAGGTGTTTGGCTTTAACAGAAGTTGTAGTTATATATATTAAAAAACATTAATTTTGCTCATGGCTTAATTTATGAGAGATTGAACGTGGGAGTTCAGACTCGAACTCCCACCATTTTAATAAGAGGGGAGTGGAAATTGAAAGGGAATTGTTTTGCGGAGAACATCTCAACCGTTCATCAAAGTTTATGTTCTCATCCCTTCTATAATCCCTTGAGAATCCCCTATCAATAAGAGATGGCTCACCTGCTCCCGTTTTTTCGGGAGCATAAAAAAATTTAAAAAACTTTTCAAAAAATTCCGAAAAAAATCATGCACGTACCTGAGTATGCTATGCACCACCGTAACAAATTTCGCGCCGAAATGACATCGTATGCGGCCTGTGCAAAAATGACAAAATTCTGACAGAAAATGAGATCCAAAATTTTGAATTTCTGTCAGAATTTTGTCATTTTTGCACAGGTAGCATACGGTGTCATTTCGGTGCGAAATTTGTCACGGTGGTGCGGAGCATACTCAGGTACGTGCATGATTTTTTCGGAATTTTTCGAAAAGTTTTCAAATTTTTTTATGCTTCCGAAAAAAACGGGAGCAGGTGAGCCCGGGCTCCAATATGAATTTCCGAGAAGATACCTCTTTCTCAAATTCAAAGGCATAATTTCCACAGATACCACACGAAGGTTTGATATATCTCATGTCCAATTTCTATACACCTCTTCCTTCAAACCATTACGAAGGAAAACAAGGCTTTTTCAAAAAAATAAAAAACAATCCTATACTCTAAGATATGTACCTCTTAATATTTCTAAACTATTACATAGTTTAATGTAATTATTACCAAATTTGAAAGACAAGTGTTGTGTCCTGCTTCTAAAGATGCCTGGCGCATGGCGAGCTGCCCTTCCACTTGTACTGATGTTCCCATATGACATATGCGGTATAGAAATGCATGGAAGGAAAAGTACTCCAGAACATTACATAGAGCCCTCTATTACCAACCAGTCGCATTCCCTCCAAGATTCAACTTATTCTACATACTTTAATAAGGATTCAAATGTACCAACTGTGAAGATATTACTTGAAGGAGCTCTCTATGTCGATTACAAACCGGTACCTGACATCCCTTTTGACAAGCCTCTCGAGAGCATCATTGATGTAATCTATCTTTATCAACTCAATATCTGGGTAGATTTTGTTCGCCGCACAGAAGTTTATCATCTCCTGGGTGTCCTCTGTGCCTCCGGTTACGCTGCCAGATAAACTCCGCGCACCTGCAGAAGTTCAGATTAATTATTTTTCGATGGAAGGCCGAAACCTGGTTACATTATATACTGAAACATAGGTAACAAATGCTGTAGACCCTCAGCAGCTCAGCTCGTCACCAAGTTTTGAACCAAGAAACCAACTATGGTCTGTTTTATGGCCTACAGTCTCATACAACCATATATAGAGACAACAGACCTAACTACTTCTTGCTGAAACAAACTTTTCACTCAGAATCAATTTCAACTGCATTGGTAATAAAAAAAGGTATTTTACCAAGGTTAAGTGTTGCAGGATGCACTCTGATTTCTCCTGGAAAGCTCAGCAGGGCCATTACACCACCAACTTTCAGAAGCGCGAGATACGGATCGAATGGGTGGTTACCAGAGGCAGTATCGACGATGAAGTGAAGGGAATTTTTCAGGGACTGCAAAGTAAATCATTTTGTTATTCTCACTCCAGTGTATAAGCAAAGTGGGAAGAATAACAGACATAATTCAGCTCTACGAATTCATTTTGCGAGAGACATTCTGCTATAGGTGCTGCCAGAACAATGTGCCAAATAAATTCAAGGCAACTCTATGCATATGCCATAAGATATACATTGTACATGTATATTACAAAAATAAAAAATAATTAATATCTTGTGTTGGTGAAAATTATTCTCAAGGAAAACGAAAAGAAGAGATCTTTCAAAAAAAAAAAAAGAGAACCCTTCGAACAAAAGAGGAAGAGACATTCAAACAGTTTCTTTTCAATCTCCTCCGCTATTTCTCTCAACTGTTATTCGCACAAAAAGTGGAACGCTCGCTCAGGAGAAACTCGTGACATATGAAATGGTAAAACACATTCTATGACCAGGATTGACGCCACACTTTGCTACCGCAATTCTGTTATCCCTTTGCAATTATGTATAAAACTTTTTTTGTGTTAGTGTGTGGATGAAGTGTTTAGTGGATGCATTGAACAAATTAGTAAAGCACACAAACTGTGGAAAATTTACTTGCATGTTCCATTTTAACTGTACTATTTTCAAATATGCAGTAGGTTACTAGGTTCTACATTTTAATACGGTTCAGCTGGAATCCAACAAAGGTAAGGAGACACATACTTATGTTGTGGTTTATTATAAGTTGTTTCAACACATCCTTAAAGGAGAATTAAGGATGTTCAATACCTCCATCTTTTTTTCATCAGATGATATCACAAAATTATCTGCACCAAGAAAGGTTGATAGCTTCATCTCTCTTTGATTCACTTGTACTAAAAACTGTCACCTTCAGTCCAAAGGCTTTCCCAAATTTTACTGCCATGTGACCCAACCCACCAAGACCAACGACACCAAGTGACTTTCCCGGTTGGTTCATGTTATGTCGCTTCATTGGAGTATACACAGTGATTCCAGCACAAACTAAAGGTGCTGCCTTTTCCAGTGGGTAGCCATCAGGTATTTTGTAGCAGTACCTGTAATGAAAATGAATTAACAGGAAATGTAATATCCTTTACATGCCACGATTAGTTGTCCAAAGAAAACCTACGCCAAAGTATTTCTGGACTGAATTTGCAGTTCATGTCATCACCAATTTTAGAAGTTGCATAGCAGTAGTTTGTCTATTCTAAACACCCAGAAGAAAATGCATCCATACCGTTCATGAACTACAATGTGACTGGAATATCCTCCCTTTGTAACAGCACCGTCTGTATCAACACCATTGTAAGTGAAAACAAATTTTGAGCAGTGGTTCTCCATGAAGCTATTACAGTTCTCGCAGTCACGGCATGAATTCACATATGTCCCAACACCCACATGGTCCCCCACTTTGAAGCCTTTGACGTCTGAACCAACCTCAGTTACAACTCCAGCAATCTCATGCCTGTACCATATTGAATTGTAGGCATCCGACTTAGCATGTAAACCTTTACTTATACAGTACATTAGTAACTAATTGAGACAATGATAACAGAAAAAATGCATTATTTTTCCCCCCAAATACAACAGTCTATAGAACTTACCCAGGGACTAAAGGGTACATTGAGTCATTGTGCATATTTCTCGTCCAGATAAGATCAGCATAACAGACTCCGCAGTGTGTGATCCTCAAAGAAATGTCATCAGGTTGTACAGTCCTGGTAATCAATCAGGTAGCAAGTATGCATAAGAACTAGTTATAAGACAAACTAACCAGTTAACTTTGCAAGAAACAGCCATACTAATCAGCAGCCATTGTTCATTGTCTTCAGTGAACATCTAAGGCATTTTTATAAATGAGCTCTGCTGAATATATTTATATTGCAAATAAGTGTGCAAGCAGGTGAAAGCTTATGTTCACCATTCAGGGAGGCGGAAACTAGTACATTCTGCAATACGGAATACTGTTGTAAAAGAAACCATCGACAGCTAGGAACTACTCTTTGCTCCGATAAAAGAGCGACTTCGTGGGGATAGTCCCTCTGCCCCTTCCCCTCTTCTCTGGGGAAATAAATAATACCGCAGCCAGTATAGTTTCACCTCTCGTTCAAAACTGCAGTGCACTACCATTATACAAGTGCCTTATCTTTTCACCCAATCCCATCAAATCCCCAAAATCCAGTAGGGAGGGGTAGTGTATTGGGTATTGAAGAAAATATATTAGTGTTTGGGAAATTATGGGTAAAGTGGAGATAAACAGATTAAATACACTAGAACCAAACGGTCTTTTGGAAATAGGTGAGGTTTGGGTTAGGCCAGAATAATCCTCACCAATCCCGAAAAATACACGAGAACGATGCAATGCTACAGGTAAAAGTTTTCCTGCCAGCCTAGTGCACATCCTTCGCGCTTCGACCACTGCTCTTCCCAATCCGTCTGCCATGACTCCTCGTTCACCTCCTCCATCCCCTTCTAATCCTTGTGGATCTTGTGGGCATGCTGTGATGTGCCTCTCGCATTCCCATCTAAAATTTCATCTAAGTGTCGTACACCTGAACGAATTTCATCTCTGGTAATGAAGGCATTTCCACTCACCTTTGACCAATTTGAGGAAATGAGCATGCGTGTGATCCCTGCTTGTACATCGATAGTTGCTAGATGATAATAAGTTGCATAGTAAAAAACAATATGATTAAGCTGCTTATTACGACATGATGAGGTAGATTGCTACAAATAGCATAGGGTTTAATTTGTTTTACATAGTTTGAGGTTATGTTTGATTCATACCACTGCATGCCTTACCTATTTTTTTTCCAAATCTTGGCTAGACAAAAGATGCTAGAGATTTTTGACCCTTTGCTGGTAAATTATTTTGGAAAGAATTGTGAAGCGATGTGAGTAGATTAAGTAAGTTCTCATAGGTACACAAAATTCTTCCCAACCTAGAAGCATTGTTTAGGCAAGCAGGGAAGAAGAGGACGGGCAAGCAACCAAGGTTCGGTTAGGTGCGCCGTGCATTCTTATTTTTCTTTGTGAATTTTCCGATAGTACAACAATTTTAATACGTAGATTAACTTGCCGCCAACGAAAACAGTTTGCAGCCAGCTGACAGTTTCATCACTAGTCTATAGAAACATGGGCTGGGAGCCAGTTATATAACCCCCGGCCGCGCCTTTGTTTTATGTGTTATTAGCTTTCTCGGCATGCATGCGACTGGGGAATTTTTCAGCTTGTCTGGGTCTTCACATGTCACGCACTAGTTAGTTGGAGTTGCGTTGTTTTGTTTATGCACCACTTGACCTACATACAACAACTTGAGTGAGTTCCGAACGAAAAAAAGGTGTACAACTCGAGTAAATTAGTACTAGTAGATACTCCTTTTTTAACTTGATCATCTTTTTTTTCGAGAGTATGCCAATGGCGTACCATATTTTTATAGAGGCAGAATTTTGAGTACAAGACGACTACAGCCCGTTGCGAACAACGAGCGCAGTACGAACTCCATACCGGCTAGTCCGAGGACAGCCACACCAACAACATTACAACTACACACAAGATTCCCAAGGTTGAGGTTCTCGCTCTTCTCCGGCGTGTCCGTGGATTTCTCGTTGTTTGTTGCTGTGAAGTCGAAGCTGCGGCGACGGGTCCCGATAGGTAACGATGACTGGTGACAGGAAGCGGAGCTTACTCGGGGGTTGGTTTCTTCATCAACGTTGGAGTGTCCCGTATCTGCTCCTCCCATAGCAGTTATACGGCTTCTTCGCTACGGCAAGGGTGGAAGGCTTGGCCGGATCTTTGCGGTGTGGTGTTCTCAAGGTTGTGTGGGCTCTGCCCGTGGTGTTGGTGTTCGTTGTATGGTTTTTCGTCCGGTTTCTCCCGCCAATAAACCGGACACCTTCTTCTTAATAATAGAAAGGCAAAGCTTTTGCCTTCGTTTCGAAAAACTACACACAAGAGAGCCTATCCTAAGCTAAGCAACAGAGCCGCGTCTCGACCGACGTCGGTCACCTCCGAAGATCAGCAGCCTCCAAGGACTCCCCTTGTCGACGCACCATCTACCTTTGTTGCTGGAAAGGAGGTAGCAAGTAGGTGGAGGGACTTGGTCGGCCTAAGAAAGGCACCGTCTTGGATTCCCCGACAACATCGTACATTGCGCCTCTGAAGATCAACCTCGGACAACGGCGAGCACCGGAGGAAAGCAACAGGGAACTCCAACCGTGTCTCCAAATGCGTTGCTCCCAATGGAGGGACGACGTCGAGGACGCCGCCATCACGCCGGTCCAACTCCGGACCTAGGCTTTCACCCGGAGACATCAACCAAACCGAGAGAGTGAGAGAGATGCCGACACACCTCCGCGACGCCTCCAAGGAGGGGAACGACACCCACGGGCGTCGTTGCCACCGGCACCGACCAAGTCGGGCAAGACTTTCGTCCGTATCGCCGCGCACCTCCCTCCCCCGCTCATCGGAATGAGGCAAACATCCATGTTGTCCACATCGCCGCCACCGCAAATGCCCGAGATGGCGCCTAGAGGGGGGGGGGGGGGGAATAGGCGATTAAAACATTTTCTAATTAGGGGCTTGATAATTGCGGAATAAAACTATGTGTTTAAATTAACAAGCCAACAACCTAAAATGCTAGGTTCACCTATGTGCACCAACAACTTAAGCTAAGCAATAAAAGCAACAAGGTGATAGTAAGATATGAACTTCAAGCACGAAGGCTATCACAAAGTAAATTGCATAAGTAAAGCTCGGGTATAGAAATAACCGAGGCACGCGGAGACGAGGATGTATTCCCGAGTTCCTCCTTGTTAAGGGAGTACGTCTCGTTGGAGGGGTGTGAGCTCGCCACAAGAGGCCTACTCAAGATGCCACAAAGGCCTCACCCTATTCTCCGATGAACCTCACCCAAGGGATTGGTTCACCTTCCACTATCGGAATCCTTCGAGGCGGATTCCGGAGCCCTTTACAACTCTTCTTGGGGCACACAACCCACAACTCAATTGGGGGCTCCCAAATTCGTGCCGAAGCTTCACAACTCGAAGTCTTCACGGCACCTCCAACCGTCTAGGGTACACAATGCACCCAAGAGGCAACAAGCTCTTGGGAACACAATGCACCCAAGAGTAACAAGCTTCTCAACCTTCAACTTCACGTATCACCGTGGAGAGAGCAACCCAATGCAACTAATGCAAGAGGCAAGAACACACAAGTGATCAAGTCCTTCACTCTCAAATTCCAACCAAGCAACAAATGCTTTGGGGGAATAAGAGAGGAAGAACAAAGGAGATGAACACAAAGTAACCCCAAATCTAGATCCACTAGGTTCCCCTCACTTAGAGGAGAATTTGATTGGTGCAATGGTAGATCTAGATCTCCTCTCTTGAATCCCTAAGTTTGGGCAAGAATCATTGGAGGGATGGAGAGGAATCAAGCTCACAAGGTTAGCAACAATGGAGGAGAGAGAAAAGCAAGTGAGCAAGACAAGCAACCAGCACTTGGGGAAGAAGGGGGCTATTTATAGCCTCCCCCAAAAACTAGCCGTTGAAAACCGCAGGGCCGGAAATTCCGGGTTAAAGGGCCGGAACTTCCGGCCGGGGGCCGATATTCCGGGGCATACACCGGAATTCCGGTGCCCGGAAATTTCCGGAGCAAACCTCCGGTGCAAAGTTCCGGACCCCCACCCGAGAGAAAACGCGAAAATGACTTAGCCAAATTTTCCTTGGGCCGGATATTCCGACCAAAGACCGGAAATTCCGGACCCCCCGGAAATTTCCGAGGAAACTTCCGAGGCAAAATTCCGGACCCCCTCCAGAGAGAAAAGCAAAAAGACTTAGCCAAAAAGGATCAGATGAAAATATGGGCCGGATATTCCGGTGCAACGGCCGGAACTTCCGGGGCCGGAATTTCCGGACCCAGGGCTGGAATTTCCGCCCCGGGCCGGAATTTCCGCCCCGGGCCGGAATTTCCGGACCCGGGCCGGAATTTCCGCCCCTCAGAAAAACTGCAGAATGAGCAATATGAAAACGGGCATAATCTTTTGCATCCGGACTCCGTTTCGATGATCTTAGGCTCGTTGGACTCGCAACGAAAAGCTCTACAAGATCATGCAGAGAAACATCATTGTCCATCATGTGAGGAGGATGTCACAAGGAGAGCGTTTGACCTATGTAAAAAGGACACGCCGGGAAAACCTCCTTTTGAAAAACGGAAATGCCGTATCTTTTGCAAATGAAGTCCAAATGACATGAACCAATTTTTGTTGGAAAGAGGACGACAAATGCAACCTTTGTAAATGGCAAACAAGTAATGGGGATTTTTGCAAAGAAATGGAAGAGATAAATCTTCCGCACAGATGAACCGGCAAAATCTCCAATACCGAAAACGCAATCGAAGACGCATACGAAAACCGTTTTTGGTGAACTTAGCCTTGTCATGACGAGCACGACAAGCACCAAGATCACACCACGATAAGAGGCAAATAAGAACCAATAGAGATGATTACAACATGGATGCAAGGTTTGTGCTCTCTACGACGATACGATCCCGATATCCGGTCGAGAGCCCCTCTTGATAGTACGGCTATCTATCCTATAACCCGGTCTCTCACTAAACATCATGAGACCGGTAAAATGAAAACCCTATCAAGAACATACCTTTGCCTTGCGCATTAATCCACTTGAGGTCGATGGAGACGATCTTCATTTCCTCAAGACAAACCATCTTCTTGATTGCGCTTTGCTTGGTGAAGATTCACATGTGGCTCCCCCATACCCCAAGATGGGAGAAGCACCTCTTCGGCATATCTTCACTTGGTCTTTGTCTTGATGACGAACACCTTGGCCTTGATCAACCAATGATCTTTTTCCCTAAAACCTTGACTCCAACATATGGAGAACAAGCAAGACCTTGACTCCAACAAATGGAGACAAGCAAGCAAATGGACACCTACAAATATAGCTCAATGCAAATATTAGTCCATGCATGGGATCAACCATGCACTTTCAGCAACACCTTGCCATTGTAGCTATAACGTCATGGTCCACCTGCGACCCGCACGGACGAGAGCACACCTTCTTCCACCTCCGACATGGCCGACCTGCCACAGCCCCGCCATTCTTCCACCTCCGACATGGCCGAGAACCCACCACAACCGCTGCTGTCACACTCCGGACAGCTGCGCTAAACCGCCCTCAGGCCCGAATCGGGCCCAAGAAGGACCAGATCTGACCCGCACTGCCACCAGCTTCATCTCCTCCGCAGCCAACGTCACCTCCAAGGATCCGCCGCCGGCAGCAGCACCTCGCCACCAGCTTTGCCTCCAGGACCAGGGGCGGCCCGCTCCAGCGTCTCTAGGTTGCGCGAGCGCCTCCAGATCGTGCCCGCCGCCAGGGACCCGCGCCAGCTCCTCCAGGTCGCGCCGCCGCCTCCGGCCCCCCCACCGGCCTTGCTGCTGCTCTCCTTGCCGTGCTCCGCCGCTCCTCCTTCGCCACCCGCCGTGCGCCGCCGCTGAACTCCTCCGCCGTCCGCAGCCGCCCATGATGCCTCTCCCCACGCGTAGGAGGCTCGTTGGGGCGCCGCCCCTTCCCTGTCCGCCTCCTTTGTCGGCCGGGCGTCGCCACCACCGCCGGCGGCGGCGGCAGTGGCCAGGAGAGCTCGAGATTGGGGGGGGGGGGGGGGGTCGAGCGGCTAGGGTTTCAGCCCTCCGGGTCGCCACGCGCGTGCGACCCGGGTGGGGAGGGGAAAGTTTTAACTTGATCATCACGAGAAATTCACTTTAAAACTTGGGAGTATATGCTCCTGCCACATGAATAAACATTTTGAATGTCATAAAATTTCGAACAAAAAATTGGCGCGTACATCTCGCCGTTCTATGCGCACACGATATGTTTCACGAAAATCCGATATTTTTTATGGTCTGTGTGAAAAATACAAAAAATGTCTCGTAAAAACCTTTTTTATCATCAAAATTTATTTTTAACACAGGACACAAAAATATCAGTTTTACGTGAAACGGTTTCGTGAGCATATAGAGTGTCAAAATGTACGCACATAACTCTTTTTTTTAAGTTTCATGTTTTTATGCATTTTAAAAACCGAAAGCATATGCTTCCGGGTGCCAAAACTCACCCTCGATCATCACTTACTACTTAACCTTGGTGTGGAATTTACATGTGTATTAACCGGGATAGCATGCATCCAAGTAGTATATTAACACGATGAAATCCCATTGATTTTGTTTTGTTTTTTAGACTCCCCATCCTGATTCCTTTTTGTTATTTTCTTTTGTTGAGGGGAACCTTTTTGTTATTTGAGAGAGAGAAACCCCATCCTGATTTCGGAACACTAGAGATCAACGACAAACAAGCCCATGCAGAAGCCCACAGCCCATGAGGCCGCACGCCCGCACCCAGTCCACCGCGTCAGTTTTTTGCTTTTGTTTTTGTTTCCTGCAAGTCGCGTCAGATTTCGCACGGCCGTACTATCATGGCGTCAGATTCCCGCGCACGGTTTCGTCTGTTCCGGCAGCTCGCCAACAAAGCACTGCACAACTCGCATCGTCGGGGGGATTTTGCTGGATCACAAGAAGACTAGCGTTACGGTTTCATGGGTTTTTTGGCGTCTGGCGATCTGCAGGGGAGCCGTGCCTCGACCGCTGGGCGCGTGGGGGCGCCGCCGGGGAGATGCCGCCGTGTGCTGCGCGTCGGCGCATTTCAGCGCCGAGACGATGCAGTGGGTGTCCGTCGGGGCCGCCGCGTGAGTACTCGAATGAAACCACTCTATGTGCACGCCTTCATGTTTATTACATCGGATTTGCTAATTCTCAGGCGCCTGATTTTTTCTTATGTCTCAGTCACCCACAAAAATATGCTTGAGTTGTACTTTTCTGGGAGAAATGTGCAATTGCACTTTTCTGTCAGAAAAGTGCAATTCGTTCTAGTTGCACTTTTTTTTAAACTGCAGTTGCACTTTTTCTGAGGTGATTTAGACTTAAGAAATTCTCAGGCGCCTGATTTTTTCTTATATCTCAGTCACCCACAAAAATGTGCATGAGTTGCACTTTTCTGCCAGAAAATTGCAACTCGTTCGATTTGCACTGTTTTTTAAACTGCAGTTGCACTTTTCTAGGTGATTGAGACTTAAAAAATTCTCAGTCAACTGAGACATAGTCAAACCCTTATTACATATACATCAGGAGTAGTAATTACGATCACGAGTATATCTGTTTGTGGACAGACTTGCAATTTATAAGAGTTAATTGTTGATGCTATGGTTTCTGTCTTTCAGAACTTCAGAGTTCAGACTATGCAATTAATTCAACATGTGGATGAACAATGAAAAATGATAGTGTCACATGAAAATGATATGTGTCAATTGGATCTCAGCTTTAAGCATGGTTCCATTAACTCTGACTGCAAAACTGTAATCTGTACAGTTCTGATTCCAAGACGAGATGTGTTGTTTGTGTCCTGTGTATGCAGTTTATTGATGCTTGCTAACGGTACAGCCGTACACAAATCTTTCCTTGTCCCTTTCGTTGCTCTACAAGCACTTCCTGGCGTCATCACGTGGATCAAGTAAGGTGCCAGCATTTGGCAGAAGATTTTCACTTACACATCGGTCACACGCGCGGTACTATCTGCTGAGACGTGCTTGATTTGTGATATCAACGTTCACTGTCAGAGGTAATCATGGTCAATGGACAGCTTTCTTGGGCTTCTTCTGCGTCTGCTATACTTCATTCCAGGTATAGGAGCAGAGTAAGAAAGTTAGTAATGCAGATATTATTTGAAAATTTCCTTCCTGCAGCTATAGTGAAATTTTCACTAGAAAAGTTTTGTTATCATGTTTTCTTGATGATATTGTTATTGCCTTTCGTCAGCGTTGGTTTGACAAAATCTAGATGCATGACTTTGTTATACTATCTGCATCTTTCCTGTTGCAGGTGAACTGGAGCTTCCATTATCGACGATGTTGTTCATTAGCATAGCTCCTCAGCAGTTTATGAACTTGAGGTAAGAGAGATTATTGTACTTACATCTAAAGAACGAGGTTAGTGACAGTAATTCTGGTGCCATAACTTGTTTACAAAGAGCTTCAGAGATGTATGGAATCACGGTTGCTATTGTCTACGCAAAATTGTGTTTGCCAGTTCACGGTTTCTCACATAGCTTTTGTAATCTCTGTACAGGGGGACTCAAGACTCTGCAGTATTGTCCTTGGTGATTGCAGCCTATCTCGCGATCCAGCATTTCACGGGGGCCGGAGGAGTGAGGAAGGCCTTCGATCGTGGAGCTATAGTTGCAACCTTGTCCGTCATCTGCATCACTCTTATCCCTCTCTTGTTCTTGTTCTGATTCCCATCAGGGCCGCTGAATCTTTGATCTTGTGTTGCAAGACCCTACCATAACTTTGAATCCTTTTCCGTGTTAAAAGCAGCTTCTGATTCACCTACTGGTTTTAGCCTTTAAGCATTCCATGTACATATAGACGTAGTATGATGTGATAATGTTAATTGAACTTTTAAATGCACGGTTCAGTATAGCTGTGTCAATATGTCTGCAGAACGCTATTTTTTCAAATATTTGGAAGAGAACATGGTACCAAGGCGGCAGAGACTATAATAATATAAAGTTTAGAGTGTTTTTTGCGAGCAAAGTGTTTTGAAGTATTCCAAGAAAACCATGGTTTCTGAAAATACTATTGTTTTAAATACTTTGAGGTGTTTGGCTTTAACAAAAGTTGTAGTTATATATATTAAAAAACACTAATTTTGCTCATGGCTTAATTTATGAGAGATTGAACGTGGGAGTTCAGACTCGAACTCCCACCATTTTAATAAGAGGGGAGTGGAAATTGAAAGGGAATTGTTTTGCGGAGAACATCTCAACCGTTCATCAAAGTTTATGTTCTCATCCCTTCTATAATCCCTTGAGAATCCCCCTAATCAAATAAGAGAAGATACGGGAGCGCCGTTTTGGCTCCCGGGCTCACCTGCTCCCGTTTTTTCGGGAGCATAAAAAAATTTAAAAAACTTTTCGAAAAATTCCGAAAAAAATCATGCACGTACCTGAGTATGCTATGCACCACCGTAACAAATTTCGCGCCGAAATGACATCGTATGCGGCCTGTGCAAAAATGACAAAATTCTGACAGAAAATGAGATCCAAAATTTTGAATTTCTGTCAGAATTTTGTCATTTTTGCACAGGTAGCATACGGTGTCATTTCGGTGCGAAATTTGTCACGGTGGTGCGGAGCATACTCAGGTACGTGCATGATTTTTTCGGAATTTTTCGAAAAGTTTTCAAATTTTTTTATGCTTCCGAAAAAAACGGGAGCAGGTGAGCCCGGGCTCCAATATGAATTTCCGAGAAGATACCTCTTTCTCAAATTCAAAGGCATAATTTCCACAGATACCACACGAAGGTTTGATATATCTCATGTCCAATTTCTATACACCTCTCTCCTTCAAACCATTACGAAGGAAAACAAGGCTTTTTCAAAAAAAAAAAAATCCTATACTCTATAAGATATGTACCTCTTAATATTTCTAAACTATTACATAGTTTAATGTAATATTACCAAATTTGAAAGACAAGTGTTGTGTCCTGCTTCTAAAGATGCCTGGCGCATGGCGAGCTGCCCTTCCACTTGTACTGATGTTCCCATATGACATATGCGGTATAGAAATGCATGGAAGGAAAAGTACTCCAGAACATTACATAGAGCCCTCTATTACCAACCAGTCGCATTCCGTCCAAGATTCAACTTATTCTACATACTTTAATAAGGATTCAAATGTACCAACTGCGAAGATATTACTTGAAGGAGCTCTCTATGTCGATTACAAACCGGTACCTGACATCCCTTTTGACAAGCCTTTCGAGAGCCTCGTTGATGTAATCTATTTTATCAACTCAATATCTGGGTAGATTTTGTTCGCCGCACAGAAGTTTATCATCTCCTGGGTGTCCTCTGTGCCTCCGGTTACGCTGCCAGATAAACTCCGCGCACCTGCAGAAGTTCAGATTAATTATTTTTCGATGGAAGGCCGAAACCTGGTTACATTATATACTGAAACATAGGTAACAAATGCTGTAGACCCTCAGCAGCTCAGCTCGTCACCAAGTTTTGAACCAAGAAACCAACTGTGGTCTGTTTTATGGCCTACAGTCTCATACAACCATATATAGAGACAACAGACCTAACTACTTCTTGCTGAAACAAACTTTTCACTCAGAAACAATTTCGACTGCATTGGTAATAAAAAAAGGTATTTTACCAAGGTTAAGTGTTGCAGGATGCACTCTGATTTCTCCTGGAAAGCTCAGCAGGGCCATTACACCACCAACTTTCAGAAGCGCGAGATATGGATCGAATGGGTGGTTACCAGAGGCAGTATCGACGATGAAGTGAAGGGAATTTTTCAGGGACTGCAAAGTAAATCATTTTGTTATTCTCACTCCAGTGTATAAGCAAAGTGGGAAGAATAACACACATAATTCAGCTCTACGAATTCATTTTGCGAGAGACATTCTGCTATAGGTGCTGCCAGAACAACGTGCCAAATAAATTCAAGGCAACTCTATGCATATGCCATAAGTTATACATTGTACATGTATATTACAAAAATAAAAAAAATTAATATCTTGTGTTGGTGAAAATTATTCTCAAGGAAACGAAAAGAAGAGATCTTTCAAAAAAAAAAAAAAAAAAAAAAAGAGAACCCTTCGAACAAAAGAGGAAGAGACATTCAAACAGTTTCTTTTCAATCTCCTCCACTATTTCTCTCAACTGTTATTCGCACAAAAAGTGGAACGCTCGCTCAGGAGAAACTCGTGACATATGAAATGGTAAAACACATTCTATGACCAGGATTGACGCCACACTTTGCTACCGCAATTCTGTTATCCCTTTGCAATTATGTATAAAACTTTTTTTGTGTTAGTGTGTGGATGAAGTGTTTAGTGGATGCATTGAACAAATTAGTAAAGCACACAAACTGTGGAAAATTTACTTGCATGTTCCATTTTAACTGTACTATTTTCAAATATGCAGTAGGTTACTAGGTTCTACATTTTAATACGGTTCAGCTGGAATCCAACAAAAGGTAAGGAGACACATACTTATGTTGTGGTTTATTATAAGTTGTTTCAACACATCCTTAAAGGAGAATTAAGGATGTTCAATACCTCCATCTTTTTTTCATCAGATGATATCACAAAATTATCTGCACCAAGAAGGTTGATAGCTTCATCTCTCTTTGATTCACTTGTACTAAAAACTGTCACCTTCAGTCCAAAGGCTTTCCCAAATTTTACTGCCATGTGACCCAACCCACCAAGACCAACGACACCAAGTGACTTTCCCGGTTGGTTCATGTTATGTCGCTTCATTGGAGTATACACAGTGATTCCAGCACAAACTAAAGGTGCTGCCTTTTCCAGTGGGTAGCCATCAGGTATTTTGTAGCAGTACCTGTAATGAAAATGAATTAACAGGAAATGTAATATCCTTTACATGCCACGATTAGTTGTCCAAAGAAAACCTACGCCAAAGTATTTCTGGACTGAATTTGCAGTTCATGTCATCACCAATTTTAGAAGTTGCATAGCAGTAGTTTGTCTATTCTAAACACCCAGAAGAAAATGCATCCATACCGTTCATGAACTACAATGTGACTGGAATATCCTCCCTTTGTAACAGCACCGTCTGTATCAACACCATTGTAAGTGAAAACAAATTTTGAGCAGTGGTTCTCCATGAAGCTATTACAGTTCTCGCAGTCACGGCATGAATTCACATATGTCCCAACACCCACATGGTCCCCCACTTTGAAGCCTTTGACGTCTGAACCAACCTCAGTTACAACTCCAGCAATCTCATGCCTGTACCATATTGAATTGTAGGCATCTGACTTAGCACGTAAACCTTTACTTATACAGTACATTAGTAACTAATTGAGACAATGATAACAGAAAAAATGCATTATTTTTTCCCCCAAATACAACAGTCTATAGAACTTACCCAGGGACTAAAGGGTACACTGAGTCATTGTGCATATTTCTCGTCCAGATAAGATCAGCATAACAGACTCCGCAGTGTGTGATCCTCAAAGAAATGTCGTCAGGTTGTACAGTCCTGGTAATCAATCAGGTAGCAAGTATGCATAAGAACTAGTTATAAGACGAAACTAACCAGTTAACTTTGCAAGAAACAGCCATACTAATCAGCAGCCATTGTTCATTGTCTTCAGTGAACATCTAAGGCATTTGTATAAATGAGCTCTGCTGAATATATTTATATTGCAAATAAGTGTGCAAGCAGGTGAAAACTTATGTTCACCATTCAGGGGAGGCGGAAACTAGTACATTCTGCAATACGGAATACTGTTGTAAAAGAAATCATCGACAGCTAGGAACTACTCTTTGCTCCGATAAAAGAGCGACTTCATGGGGATAGTCCCTCTGCCCCTACCCCTCTTCTCTGGGGAAATAAAAACAAAAAAATACCGCAGCCAGTATAGTTTCACCTCTCGTTCAAAACTGCAGTGCACTACCATTATACAAGTGCCTTATCTTCACCCAATCCCATCAAATCCCCAATCCAGTAGGGAGGGGTAGTGTATTGAGTATTGAAGAAAATATATTAGTGTTTGGGAAATTATGGGTAAAGTGGAGATAAAACAGATTAAATACACTAGAACCAAACGGTCTTTTGGAAATAGGTGAGGTTTGGGGTTAGGCCAGAATAATCCTCACCAATCCCGAAAAATACACGAGAACGATGCAATGCTACAGGTAGAAGTTTTCCTGCCGCCTAGTGCACATCCTTCGCGCTTCGACCACTGCTCTTCCCAATCCGTCTGCCATGACTCCTCGTTCACCTCCTCCATCCCCTTCTAATCCTTGTGGATCTTGTGGGCATGCTGTGATGTGCCTCTCGCATTCCCATCTAAAATTTCATCTAAGTGTCGTACACCTGAAACGAATTTCACTCTGGTAATGATGGCATTTCCACTCACCTTTGACCAATTTGAGGAAATGAGCATGCGTGTGATCCCTGCTTGTACATCGATAGTTGCTAGATGATAATAAGTTGCATAGTAAAAAACAATATGATTAAGCTGCTTATTACGACATGATGAGGTAGATTGCTACAAATAGCATAGGGTTTAATTTGTTTTACATAGTTTAGGTTATGTTTGATTCATACCACTGCATGCCTTACCTATTTTTTTTCCAAATCTTGGCTAGAAAAAAGATGGCTAGAGATTTTTGACCCTTTGCTTAAATTATTTGGAAAGAATTGTGAAGCGATGTGAGTAGATTAAGTAAGTTCTCATAGGTACACAAAATTCTTCCCAACCTAGAAGCATTGTTTAGGCAAGCAGGGAAGAAGAGGACGGGCAAGCAACCAAGGTTCGGTTAGGTGCGCCGTGCATTCTTATTTTTCTTTGTGAATTTTCCGATAGTACAACAATTTTAATACGTAGATTAACTTGCCGCCAACGAAAACAGTTTGCAGCCAGCTGACAGTTTCATCACTAGTCTATAGAAACATGGGCTGGGAGCCAGTTATATAACCCCGGCCGCGCCTTTGTTTTATGTGTTATGAGCTTTCTCGGCATGCATGCGACTGGGGAATTTTTCAGCTTGTCTGGGTCTTCACATGTCACGCACTAGTTAGTTGGAGTTGCGTTGTTTTGTTTATGCACCACTTGACCTACATACAACAACTTGAGTGAGTTCCGAACGAAAAAAAGGTGTACAACTCGAGTAAATTAGTACTAGTAGATACTCCTTTTTTTAACTTGATCATCTTTTTTTTTCGAGAGTATGCCAATGGCGTACCATATTTTTATAGAAGGCAGAATTTTGAGTACAAGACGACTACAGCCCGTTGCGAACAACGAGCGCAGTACGAACTCCATACCGGCTAGTCCGAGGACAGCCACACCAACAACATTACAACTACACACAAGATTCTCAAGGTTGAGGTTCTCGGCTCTTCTCCGGCGGTCCGTGGGATTTCTCGCTTGTTTGTTGCTGTGAAGTCGAAGCTGCGGCGACGGGTCCCGATAGTGTACGATGACTGGTGACAGGAAGCGGAGCTACTCGGGGGTTGGTTCTTCATCAACGTTGGAGTGTCCCGTATCTGCTCCTCCCATAGCAGTTTACGGCTTCTTCGCTCCGGCAAGGGTGGAAGGCTGGCCGGATCTTTGCGGGGTTGTGTTCTCAAGGTTGTGTGGGCTCTGCCCGTGGTGTTGGTGTTCGTTGTATGGTTTTCGTCCGGTTTCTCCCGCCAATAAACCGGACACCTTCTTCTTAATTAATAGAAAGGCAAAGCTTTTGCCTTCGTTTCGAAAAACTACACACAAGAGAGCCTATCCTAAGCTAAGCAACAGGCCGCGTCTCGACCGACGTCGGTCACCTCCGAAGATCAGCAGCCTCCAAGGACTCCCCTTGTCGACGCACCATCTACCTTTGTTGCTGGAAAGGAGGTAGCAAGTAGGTGGAGGGACTTGGTCGGCCTAAGAAAGGCACCGTCTTGGATTCCCCGACAACATCGTACATTGCGCCTCTGAAGATCAACCTCGGACAACGGCGAGCACCGGAGGAAAGCAACAGGGAACTCCAACCGTGTCTCCAAATGCGTTGCTCCCAATGGAGGGACGACGTCGAGGACGCCGCCATCACGCCGGTCCAACTCCGGACCTAGGCTTTCACCCGGAGACATCAACCAAACCGAGAGAGTGAGAGAGATGCCGACACACCTCCGCGACGCCTCCAAGGAGGGGAACGACACCCACGGGCGTCGTTGCCACCGGCACCGACCAAGTCGGGCAAGACTTTCGTCCGTATCGCCGCGCACCTCCCTCCCCCGCTCATCGGAATGAGGCAAACATCCATGTTGTCCACATCGCCGCCACCGCAACTGAAAGAACAAACAATGCCCGAGATGTCGCCTAGAGGGGGGGAGGGGTGAATAGGCGATTAAAACATTTTCTAATTAGGGGCTTGATAATTGCGGGATAAAACATGTGTTTAAATTAACAAGCCAACAACCTAAAATGCTAGGTTCACCTATGTGCACCAACAACTTAAGCTAAGCAATAAAAGCAACAAGGTGATAGTAAGATATGAACTTCAAGCACGAAGGCTATCACAAAGTAAATTGCATAAGTAAAGCTCGGGTATAGAAATAACCGAGGCACGCGGAGACGAGGATGTATTCCCGAGTTCCTCCTTGTTAAGGGAGTACGTCTCGTTGGAGGGGTGTGAGCTCGCCACAAGAGGCCTACTCAAGATGCCACAAAGGCCTCACCCTATTCTCCGATGAACCTCACCCAAGGGATTGGTTCACCTTCCACTATCGGAATCCTCGAGGCGGATTCCGGAGCCTTTACAACTCTTCTTGGGGCACACACCCACAACTCAATTGGGGGCTCCCAAATTCGTGCCGAAGCTTCACAACTCGAAGTCTTCACGGCACCTCCAACCGTCTAGGGTACACAATGCACCCAAGAGGCAACAAGCTCTTGGGAACACAATGCACCCAAGAGTAACAAGCTTCTCAACCTTCAACTTCACGTATCACCGTGGAGAGAGCAACCCAATGCAACTAATGCAAGAGGCAAGAACACAAAAGTGATCAAGTCCTTCACTCTCAAATTCCAACCAAGCAACAATGCTTTGGGGGAATAAGAGAGGAAGAACAAAGGAGATGAACACAAAGTAACCCCAAATCTAGATCCACTAGGTTCCCCTCACTTAGAGGAGAATTTGATTGGTGCAATGGTAGATCTAGATCTCCTCTCTTGAATCCCTAAGTTTGGGCAAGAATCATTGGAGGGATGGAGAGGAATCAAGCTCACAAGGTTAGCAACAATGGAGGAGAGAGAAAGCAAGTGAGCAAGACAAGCAACCAGCACTTGGGGGAAGAAGGGGGCTATTTATAGCCTCCCCCAAAAACTAGCCGTTGGAAAACCGCAGGGCCGGAAATTCCGGGTTAAAGGGCCGGAACTTCCGGCCGGGGGCCGGATATTCCGGGGCATACACCGGAATTTCCGGTGCCCCGGAAATTTCCGGAGCAAACCTCCGGTGCAAAGTTCCGGACCCCCACCCGAGAGAAAACGCGAAAATGACTTAGCCAAATTTTCCTTGGGCCGGATATTCCGGACCAAAGACCGGAAATTCCGGACCCCCGGAAATTTCCGAGGAAACTTCCGAGGCAAAATTCCGGACCCCCTCCAGAGAGAAAAGCCAAAAAGACTTAGCCAAAAAGGATCAGATGAAAATATGGGCCGGATATTCCGGTGCAACGGCCGGAACTTCCGGGGGCCGGAATTTCCGGACCCAGGGCCGGAATTTCCGCCCCGGGCCGGAATTTCCGGACCCCGGGCCGGAATTTCCGGACCCCGGGCCGGAATTTCCGCCCCTCAGAAAAACTGCAGAATGAGCAATATGAAAACGGGCATATCTTTTGCATCCGGACTCCGTTTTCGATGATCTTAGGCTCGTTGGACTCGCAACGAAAAGCTCTACAAGATCATGCAGAGAAACATCATTGTCCATCATGTGAGGAGGAGGTCACAAGGAGAGCGTTTGACCTATGTAAAAAGGACACGCCGGGAAAACCTCCTTTTTGAAAAACGGAAATGCCGTCTTTTGCAAATGAAGTCCAAATGACATGAAACCAATTTTGTTGGAAAGAGGACGACAAATGCAACCTTTGTAAATGGCAAACAAGTAATGGGGATTTTGCAAAGAAATGGAAGAGATAAATCTTCCGCACAGATGAACCGGCAAAATCTCCAATACCGAAAACGCAATCGAAGACGCATACGAAAACCGTTTTTGGTGAACTTAGCCTTGTCATGACGAGCACGACAAGCACCAAGATCACACCACGATAAGAGGCAAATAAGAACCAATAGAGATGATTACATGGATGCAAAGGTTTGTGCTCTCTACGACGATACGATCCCGATATCCGGTCGAGAGCCCCTCTGATAGTACGGCTATCTATCCTATAACCCGGTCTCTCACTAAACATCATGAGACCGGTAAAATAGAAACCCTATCAAGAACATACCTTTGCCTTGCGCATTAATCTACTTGAGGTCGATGGAGACGATCTTCATTTCCTCAAGACAAACCATCTTCTTGATTGCGCTTCGCTTGGTGAAGATTCACATGTGGCTCCCCCATACCCCAAGATGGGAGAAGCACCTCTTCGGCATATCTTCACTTGGTCTTTGTCTTGATGACGAACACCTTGGCCTTGATCAACCAATGATCTTTTTCCCTAAACCTTGACTCCAAATATGGAGAACAAGCAAGACCTTGACTCCAACAAATGGAGACAAGCAAGCAAATGGACACCTACAAATATAGCTCAATGCAAATATTAGTCCATGCATGGGATCAACCATGCACTTTCAGCAACACCTTGCCATTGTAGCTATAACGTCATGGTCCACCTGCGACCCGCACGGACGAGAGCACACCTTCTTCCACCTCCGACATGGCCGACCTGCCACAGCCCCCGCCATTCTTCCACCTCCGACATGGCCGAGAACCCACCACACCGCTGCTGTCACACTCCGTACAGCTGCGCTACAACCGGCCCTCAGGCCCGAATCGGGCCCAAGAAGGACCAGATCTGACCCGCACTGCCACCAGCTTCGTCTCCTCCGCAGCCAACGTCACCTCCAGGATCCGCCGCCGGCAGCAGCACCTCGCCACCAGCTTTGCCTCCAGGACCAGGGGCGGCCCGCTCCAGCGTCTCTAGGTTGCGCGAGCGCCTCCAGATCGTGCCCGCCGCCAGGGACCCGCGCCAGCTCCTCCAGGTCGCGCCGCCGCCTCCGGCCCCCCACCGGCCTTGCTGCTGCTCTCCTTGCCGTGCTCCGCCGCTCCTCCTCGCCACCCGCCGTGCGCCGCCGCTGAACTCCTCCGCCGTCCGCAGCCGCCCATGATGCCTCTCCCCACGCGTAGGAGGCTCGTTGGGGCGCCGCCCCTTCCCTGTCCGCCTCCTTTGTCGGCCGGGCGTCGCCACCACCGCCGGCGGCGGCGGCAGTGGCCAGGAGAGCTCGAGATTGGGGGGGGGGGGGTCGAGCGGCTAGGGTTTCAGCCCTTCGGGTCGCCACGCGCGTGCAACCCGGGTGGGGAGGGGAAAGTTTTAACTTGATCATCACGAGAAATTCACTTTAAAACTTGGGAGTATATGCTCCTGCCACATGAATAAACATTTTGAATGTCATAAAATTTCGAACAAAAATTGGCGCGTACATCTCGCCGTTCTATGCGCACACGATATGTTTCACGAAAATCCGATTTTTTATGGTCTGTGTGAAAAATACAAAAAATGTCTCGTAAAAACCTTTTTTTATCATCAAATTTATTTTTAACACAGGACACAAAAATATCAGTTTTACGTGAAACGGTTTCGTGAGCATATAGAGTGTCAAAATGTACGCACATAACTCTTTTTTTTAAGTTTCATGTTTTTATGCATTTTAAAAACCGAAAGCATATGCTTCCGGGTGCCAAAACTCCACCCTCGATCATCACTTACTACTTAACCTTGGTGTGGAATTTACATGTGTATTAACCGGATAGCATGCATCCAAGTAGTATATTAACACGATGAAATCCCATTGATTTTGTTTTGTTTTTTAGACTCCCCATCCTGATTCCTTTTTGTTATTTTCTTTTGTTGAGGGGAACCTTTTTGTTATTGAGAGAGAGAAACCCCATCCTGATTTCGGAACACTAGAGATCAACGACAAACAAGCCCATGCAGAAGCCCACAGCCCATGAGGCCGCACGCCCGCACCCAGTCCACCGCGTCAGTTTTTTGCTTTTGTTTTTGTTTCCTGCAAGTCGCGTCAGATTTCGCACGGCCGTACTATCATGGCGTCAGATTCCCGCGCACGGTTTCGTCTGTTCCGGCAGCTCGCCAACAAAGCACTGCACAACTCGCATCGTCGGGGGGGATTTTGCTGGATCACAAGAAGACTAGCGTTACGGTTTCATGGGTTTTTTGGCGTCTGGCGATCTGCAGGGGAGCCGTGCCTCGACCGCTGGGCGCGTGGTGGCGCCGCCGGGGAGATGCCGCCGTGTGCTGCGCGTCGGCGCATTTCAGCGCCGAGACGATGCAGTGGGTGTCCGTCGGGGCCGCCGCGTGAGTACTCGAATGAAACCACTCTATGTGCACGCCTTCATGTTTATTACATCGGATTTGCTAATTCTCAGGCGCCTGATTTTTTCTTATGTCTCAGTCGCCCACAAAATATGCTTGAGTTGTACTTTCTGGGAGAAATGTGCAATTGCACTTTTCTGTCAGAAAAGTGCAATTCGTTCTAGTTGCACTTTTTTTTTAAACTGCAGTTGCACTTTTTCTGAGGTGATTTAGACTTAAGAAATTCTCAGGCGCCTGATTTTTTCTTATATCTCAGTCACCAACAAAAATATGCATAATTGCACATTTCTCCCAGAAAAGTGCAACTCGTTCGAGTTGCACTGTTTTTTGAACTGCAGTTGCACTTTTCTAGGTGATTGAGACTTAAAAAATTCTCAGTCAACTGAGACATAGTCAAACCCTTATTACATATACATCAGGAGTAGTAATTACGATCACGAGTATATCTGTTTGTGGACAGACTTGCAATTTATAAGAGTTAATTGTTGATGCTATGGTTTCTGTCTTTCAGAACTTCAGAGTTCAGACTATGCAATTAATTCAACATGTGGATGAACAATGAAAATGATAGTGTCACATGAAAATGATATGTGTCAATTTGGATCTCAGCTTTAAGCATGGTTCCATTAACTCTGACTGCAAAACTGTAATCTGTACAGTTCTGATTCCAAGACGAGATGTGTTGTTTGTGTCCTGTGTATGCGTTATTGATGCTTGCTAACGGTACAGCCGTACACAAATCTTTCCTTGTCCCTTTCGTTGCTCTACAAGCACTTCCTGGCGTCATCACGTGGATCAAGAAGGTGCCAGCATTTGGCAGAAGATTTCACTTACACATCGGTCACACGCGCGGTACTATCTGCTGAGACGTGCTTGATTTGTGATATCAACGTTCACTGTCAGAGGTAATCATGGTCAATGGACAGCTTTTCTTGGGCTTCTTCTGCGTCTGCTATACTTCATTCCAGGTATAGGAGCAGAGTAAGAAAGTTAGTAATGCAGATATTATTTGAAAATTTCCTTCCTGCAGCTATAGTGAAATTTTCACTAGAAAAGTTTTGTTATCATGTTTTCTTGATGATATTGTTATTGCCTTTCGTCAGCGTTGGTTTGACAAAATCTAGATGCATGACTTTGTTATACTATCTGCATCTTTCCTGTTGCAGGTGAACTGGAGCTTCCATTATCGACGATGTTGTTCATTAGCATAGCTCCTCAGCAGTTTATGAACTTGAGGTAAGAGAGATTATTGTACTTACATCTAAAGAACGAGGGTTAGTGACAGTAATTCTGGTGCCATAACTTGTTTACAAAGAGCTTCAGAGATGTATGGAATCACGGTTGCTATTGTCTACGCAAAATTGTGTTTGCCAGTTCACGGTTTCTCACATAGCTTTTGTAATCTCTGTACAGGGGGACTCAAGACTCTGCAGTATTGTCCTTGGTGATTGCAGCCTATCTCGCGATCCAGCATTTCACGGGGGCCGGAGGAGTGAGGAAGGCCTTCGATCGTGGAGCTATAGTTGCAACCTTGTCCGTCATCTGCATCACTCTTATCCCTCTCTTGTTCTTGTTCTGATTCCCATCAGGCCGCTGAATCTTTGATCTTGTGTTGCAAGACCCTACCATAACTTTGAATCCTTTTCCGTGTTAAAAGCAGCTTCTGATTCACCTACTGGTTTTAGCCTTTAAACATTCCATGTACATATAGACGTAGTATGATGTGATATGTTAATTGAACTTTTAAATGCACGGTTCAGTATAGCTGTGTCAATATGTCTGCCAGAACGCTATTTTTCAAATATTTGGAAGAGAACATGGTACCAAGGCGGCAGAGACTATAATAATATAAAGTTTAGAGTGTTTTTTGCGAGCAAAGTGTTTGAGTATTCCAAGAAAACCATGGTTTCTGAAAATACTATTGTTTTAAATACTTTGAGGTGTTTGGCTTTAACAAAAGTTGTAGTTATATATATTAAAAAACACTAATTTTGCTCATGGCTTAATTTATGAGAGATTGACGTGGGAGTTCAGACTCGAACTCCCACCATTTTAATAAGAGGGGAGTGGAAATTGAAAGGGAATTGTTTTGCGGAGAACATCTCAACCGTTCATCAAAGTTTATGTTCTCATCCCTTCTATAATCCCTTGAGAATCCCCTAATCAAATAAGAGAGATACGGGAGCGCCGTTTTGGCTCCCGGGCTCACCTGCTCCCGTTTTTTCGGGAGCATAAAAAAATTTGAAAAACTTTTCGCAAAATTCCGAAAAAAATCATGCACGTACCTGAGTATGCTATGCACCACCGTGACAAATTTCGCGCCGAAATGACATCGTATGCGGCCTGTGCAAAAATGACAAAATTCTGACAGAAAATGAGATCCAAAATTTGAATTTCTGTCAGAATTTTGTCATTTTTGCACAGGTAGCATACGGTGTCATTTCGGTGCGAAATTTGTCACGGTGGTGCGGAGCATACTCAGGTACGTGCATGATTTTTTCGGAATTTTTCGAAAAGTTTTCAAATTTTTTTATGCTTCCGAAAAAAACGGGAGCAGGTGAGCCCGGGCTCCAATATGAATTTCCGAGAAGATACCTCTTTCTCAAATTCAAAGGCATAATTTCCACAGATACCACACGAAGGTTTGATATATCTCATGTCCAATTTCTATACACCTCTCCTTCAAACCATTACGAAGGAAAACAAGGCTTTTTCAAAAAAAAAAAATCCTATACTCTATAAGATATGTACCTCTTAATATTTCTAAACTATTACATAGTTTAATGTAATTATTACCAAATTTGAAAGACAAGTGTTGTGTCCTGCTTCTAAAGATGCCTGGCGCATGGCGAGCTGCCCTTCCACTTGTACTGATGTTCCCATATGACATATGCGGTATAGAAATGCATGGAAGGAAAAGTACTCCAGAACATTACATAGAGCCCTCTATTACCAACCAGTCGCATTCCGTCCAAGATTCAACTTATTCTACATACTTTAATAAGGATTTCAAATGTACCAACTGCGAAGATATTACTTGAAGGAGCTCTCTATGTCGATTACAAACCGGTACCTGACATCCCTTTTGACAAGCCTTTCGAGAGCCTCGTTGATGTAATCTATTTTTATCAACTCAATATCTGGGTAGATTTTGTTCGCCGCACAGAAGTTTATCATCTCCTGGGTGTCCTCTGTGCCTCCGGTTACGCTGCCAGATAAACTCCGCGCACCTGCAGAAGTTCAGATTAATTATTTTTCGATGGAAGGCCGAAACCTGGTTACATTATATACTGAAACATAGGTAACAAATGCTGTAGACCCTCAGCAGCTCAGCTCGTCACCAAGTTTTGAACCAAGAAACCAACTATGGTCTGTTTTATGGCCTACAGTCTCATACAACCATATATAGAGACAACAGACCTAACTACTTCTTGCTGAAACAAACTTTTCACTCAGAAACAATTTCGACTGCATTGGTAATAAAAAAAGGTATTTTACCAAGGTTAAGTGTTGCAGGATGCACTCTGATTTCTCCTGGAAAGCTCAGCAGGGCCATTACACCACCAACTTTCAGAAGCGCGAGATATGGATCGAATGGGTGGTTACCAGAGGCAGTATCGACGATGAAGTGAAGGGAATTTTTCAGGGACTGCAAAGTAAATCATTTTGTTATTCTCACTCCAGTGTATAAGCAAAGTGGGAAGAATAACACACATAATTCAGCTCTACGAATTCATTTTGCGAGAGACATTCTGCTATAGGTGCTGCCAGAACAATGTGCCAAATAAATTCAAGGCAACTCTATGCATATGCCATAAGTTATACATTGTACATGTATATTACAAAAATAAAAAAAATTAATATCTTGTGTTGGTGAAAATTATTCTCAAGGAAACGAAAAGAAGAGATCTTTCAAAAAAAAAAAAAAAAAAAAAAAAGAGAACCCTTCGAACAAAAGAGGAAGAGACATTCAAACAGTTTCTTTTCAATCTCCTCCACTATTGCTCTCAACTGTTATTCGCACAAAAAGTGGAACGCTCGCTCAGGAGAAACTCGTGACATATGAAATGGTAAAAACACATTCTATGACCAGGATTGACGCCACACTTTGCTACGCAATTCTGTTATCCCTTTGCAATTATGTATAAAACTTTTTTTGTGTTAGTGTGTGGAATGAAGTGTTTAGTGGATGCATTGAACAAATTAGTAAAGCACACAAACTGTGGAAAAATTTACTTGCATGTTCCATTTAACTGTACTATTTTCAAATATGCAGTAGGTTACTAGGTTCTACATTTTAATACGGTTCAGCTGGAATCCAACAAAAGGTAAGGAGACACATACTTATGTTGTGGTTTATTATAAGTTGTTTCAACACATCCTTAAAGGAGAATTAAGGATGTTCAATACCTCCATCTTTTTTTCATCAGATGATATCACAAAATTATCTGCACCAAGAAGGTTGATAGCTTCATCTCTCTTTGATTCACTTGTACTAAAAACTGTCACCTTCAGTCCAAGGCTTTCCCAAATTTTACTGCCATGTGACCCAACCCACCAAGACCAACGACACCAAGTGACTTTCCCGGTTGGTTCATGTTATGTCGCTTCATTGGAGTATACCCAGTGATTCCAGCACAAACTAAAGGTGCTGCCTTTTCCAGTGGTAGCCATCAGGTATTTTGTAGCAGTACCTGTAATGAAAATGAATTAACAGGAAATGTAATATCCTTTACATGCCACGATTAGTTGTCCAAAGAAACCTACGCCAAAGTATTTCTGGACTGAATTTGCAGTTCATGTCATCACCATTTTAGAAGTTGCATAGCAGTAGTTTGTCTATTCTAACACCCAGAAGAAAAATGCATCCATACCGTTCATGAACTACAATGTGACTGGAATATCCTCCCTTTGTAACAGCACCGTCTGTATCAACACCATTGTAAGTGAAAACAAATTTTGAGCAGTGGTTCTCCATGAAGCTATTACAGTTCTCGCAGTCACGGCATGAATTCACATATGTCCCAACACCCACATGGTCCCCCACTTTGAAGCCTTTGACGTCTGAACCAACTCAGTTACAACTCCAGCAATCTCATGCCTGTACCATATTGAATTGTAGGCATCTGACTTAGCACGTAAACCTTTACTTATACAGTACATTAGTAACTAATTGAGACAATGATAACAGAAAAAATGCATTATTTTTTCCCCCAAATACAACAGTCTATAGAACTTACCCAGGGACTAAAGGGTACACTGAGTCATTGTGCATATTTCTCGTCCAGATAAGATCAGCATAACAGACTCCGCAGTGTGTGATCCTCAAAGAAATGTCGTCAGGTTGTACAGTCCTGGTAATCAATCAGGTAGCAAGTATGCATAGAACTAGTTATAAGACGAAACTAACCAGTTAACTTTGCAAGAAACAGCCATACTATCAGCAGCCATTGGTCATTGTCTTCAGTGAACATCTAAGGCATTTGTATAAATGAGCATCTGCTGAATATATTTATATTGCAAATAAGTGTTGCAAGCAGGTGAAAACTTATGTTCACCATTCAGGGGAGGCGGAAACTAGTACATTCTGCAATACGGAATACTGTTGTAAAAGAAATCATCGACAGCTAGGACTACTCTTTGCTCCGATAAAAGAGCGACTTCATGGGGATAGTCCCTCTTCCCCTACCCCTCTTCTCTGGGGAAATAAAAAATACCGCAGCCAGTATAGTTTCACCTCTCGTTCAAAACTGCAGTGCACTACCATTATACAAGTGCCTTATCTTCACCAATCCCATCAAATCCCAATCCAGTAGGGAGGGGTAGTGTATTGAGTATTGAAGAAAATATATTAGTGTTTGGGAAATTATGGGTAAAGTGGAGATAAAAACAGATTAAATACACTAGAACCAAACGGTCTTTTGGAAATAGGTGAGGTTTGGGGTTAGGCCAGAATAATCCTCACCAATCCCGAAAAATACACGAGAACGATGCAATGCTACAGGTAGAAGTTTTCCTGCCAGCCTAGTGCACATCCTTCGCGCTTCGACCACTGCTCTTCCAATCCGTCTGCCATGACTCCTCGTTCACCTCCTCCATCCCTTCTAATCCTTGTGGATCTTGTGGGCACGCTGTGATGTGCCTCTCGCATTCCCATCTAAAATTTCATCTAAGTGTCGTACACCTGAAACGAATTTCATCTCTGGTAATGATGGCATTTCCACTCACCTTTGACCAATTTGAGGAAATGAGCATGCGTGTGATCCCTGCTTGTACATCGATAGTTGCTAGATGATAATAAGTTGCATAGTAAAAAACAATATGATTAAGCTGCTTATTACGACATGATGAGGTAGATTGCTACAAATAGCATAGGGTTTAATTTGTTTACATAGTTTGAGGTTATGTTTGATTCATACCACTGCATGCCTTACCTATTTTTTCCAAATCTTGGCTAGACAAAAAGATGGCTAGAGATTTTTGACCCTTTGCTGGTAAATTATTTTGGAAAGAATTGTGAAGCGATGTGAGTAGATTAAGTAAGTTCTCATAGGTACACAAAATTCTTCCCAACCTAGAAGCATTGTTTAGGCAAGCAGGGAAGAAGAGGACGGGCAAGCAACCAAGGTTCGGTTAGGTGCGCCGTGCATTCTTATTTTTCTTTGTGAATTTTCCGATAGTACAACAATTTTAATACGTAGATTAACTTGCCCGCCAACGAAAACAGTTTGCAGCCAGCTGACAGTTTCATCACTAGTCTATAGAAACATGGGCTGGGAGCCAGTATATAACCCCGGCCGCGCCTTTGTTTTATGTGTTATGAGCTTTCTCGGCATGCATGCGACTGGGGAATTTTTCAGCTTGTCTGGGTCTTCACATGTCACGCACTAGTTAGTTGGAGTTGCGTTGTTTTGTTTATGCACCACTTGACCTACATACAACAACTTGAGTGAGTTCCGAACGAAAAAAAGGTGTACAACTCGAGTAAATTAGTACTAGTAGATACTCCTTTTTTTAACTTGATCATCTTTTTTTTTCGAGAGTATGCCAATGGCGTACCATATTTTTATAGAAGGCAGAATTTTGAGTACAAGACGACTACAGCCCGTTGCGAACAACGAGCGCAGTACGAACTCCATACCGGCTAGTCCGAGGACAGCCACACCAACAACATTACAACTACACACAAGATTCTCAAGGTTGAGGTTCTCGGCTCTTCTCCGGCGTGTCCGTGGGATTTCTCGCTTGTTTGTTGCTGTGAAGTCGAAGCTGCGGCGACGGGTCCCGATAGTGTACGATGACTGGCGACAGGAAGCGGAGCTACTCGGGGGGTTGGTTTCTTCATCAACGTTGGAGTGTCCCGTATCTGCTCCTCCCATAGCAGTTTACGGCTTCTTCGCTCCGGCAAGGGTGGAAGGCTGGCCGGATCTTTGCGGTGTGGTGTTCTCAAGGTTGTGTGGGCTCTGCCCGTGGTGTTGGTGTTCGTTGTATGGTTTTCGTCCGGTTTCTCCCGCCAATAAACCGGACACCTTCTTCTTAATTAATAGAAAAGGCAAAGCTTTTGCCTTCGTTTCGAAAAACTACACACAAGAGAGCCTATCCTAAGCTAAGCAACAGAGCCGCGTCTCGACCGACGTCGGTCACCTCCGAAGATCAGCAGCCTCCAAGGACTCCCCTTGTCGACGCACCATCTACCTTTGTTGCTGGAAAGGAGGTAGCAAGTAGGTGGAGGGACTTGGTCGGCCTAAGAAAGGCAACCGTCTTGGACTCCCCGACAACATCGTACATTGCGCCTCTGAAGATCAACCTCGGACAACGGCGAGCACCGGAGGAAAGCAACAGGGAACTCCAACCGTGTCTCCAAATGCGTTGCTCCCAATGGAGGGACGACGTCGAGGACGCCGCCATCACGCCGGTCCAACTCCGGACCTAGGCTTTCACCCGGAGACATCAACCAAACCGAGAGAGTGAGAGAGATGCCGACACACCTCCGCGCGCCTCCAAGGAGGGGAACGACACCCACGGGCGTCGTTGCCACCGCACCGACCAAGTCGGGCAAGACTTTCGTCCGTATCGCCGCGCACCTCCTCCCCCGCTCATCGGAATGAGGCAAACTCCATGTTGTCCACATCGCCGCCACCGCAACTGGAAAGAACAACAATGCCCGAGATGGCGCCTAGAGGGGGGGGGGGGGGGGTGAATAGGCGATTAAAACATTTTCTAATTAGGGGCTTGATAATTGCGGGATAAAACTATGTTGTTTAATTAACAAGCCAACAACCTAAAATGCTAGGTTCACCTATGTGCACCAACAACTTAAGCTAAGCAATAAAAGCAACAAGGTGATAGTAAGATATGAACTTCAAGCACGAAGGCTATCACAAGTAAATTGCATAAGTAAAGCTCGGGTATAGAAATAACCGAGGCACGCGGAGACGAGGATGTATTCCCGAGTTCCTCCTTGTTAAGGGAGTACGTCTCGTTGGAGGGGTGTGAGCTCGCCACAAGAGGCCTACTCAAGATGCCACAAGGCCTCACCCTATTCTCCGATGAACCTCACCCAAGGGATTGGTTCACCTTCCACTATCGGAATCCTTCGAGGCGGATTCCGGAGCCCTTTACAACTCTTCTTGGGGCACACACCCCACAACTCAATTGGGGGCTCCCAAATTCGTGCCGAAGCTTCACAACTCGAAGTCTTCACGGCACCTCCAACCGTCTAGGGTACACAATGCACCCAAGAGGCAACAAGCTCTTGGGAACACAATGCACCAAGAGTAACAAGCTTCTCAACCTTCAACTTCACGTATCACCGTGGAGAGAGCAACCCGATGCAACTAATGCAAGAGGCAAGAACACACAAAGTGATCAAGTCCTTCACTCTCAAATTCCAACCAAGCAACAAATGCTTTGGGGGGAATAAGAGAGGAAGAACAAAGGAGATGAACACAAAGTAACCCCAAATCTAGATCCACTAGGTTCCCCTCACTTAGAGGAGAATTTGATTGGTGCAATGGTAGATCTAGATCTCCTCTCTTGAATCCCTAAGTTTGGGCAAGAATCATTGGAGGGATGGAGAGGAATCAAGCTCACAAGGTTAGCAACAATGGAGGAGAGAGAAAGCAAGTGAGGCAAGACAAGCAACCAGCACTTGGGGAAGAAGGGGGCTATTTATAGCCTCCCCCAAAAACTAGCCGTTGGAAAACCGCAGGGCCGGAAATTCCGGGTTAAGGGCCGGAACTTCCGGCCGGGGGCCGGATATTCCGGGGCATACACCGGAATTTCCGGTGCCCCGGAAATTTCCGGAGCAAACCTCCGGTGCAAAGTTCCGGACCCCCACCCGAGAGAAAACGCGAGAAATGACTTAGCCAAATTTTCCTTGGGCCGGATATTCCGGACCAAGACCGGAAATTCCGGACCCCCGGAAATTTCCGAGGAGAAACTTCCGAGGCAAAATTCCGGACCCCCTCCAGAGAGAAAAGCCAAAAAGACTTAGCCAAAAAGGATCAGATGAAAATATGGGCCGGATATTCCGGTGCAACGGCCGGAACTTCCGGGGGCCGGAATTTCCGGACCCAGGGCTGGAATTTCCGCCCCGGGCCGGAATTTCCGCCCCGGGCCGGAATTTCCGGACCCCGGGCCGGAATTTCCGCCCCTCAGAAAAACTGCAGAATGAGCAATATGAAAACGGACATATCTTTTGCATCCGGACTCCGTTTTCGATGATCTTAGGCTCGTTGGACTCGCAACGAAAAGCTCTACAAGATCATGCAGAGAAACATCATTGTCCATCATGTGAGGAGGAGGTCACAAGGAGAGCGTTTGACCTATGTAAAAAGGACACGCCGGGAAAACCTCCTTTTTGAAAAACGGAAATGCCGTATCTTTTGCAAATGAAGTCCAAATGACATGAAACCAATTTTGTTGGAAAGAGGACGACAAATGCAACCTTTGTAAATGGCAAACAAGTAATGGGGATTTTGCAAAGAAATGGAAGAGATAAATCTTCCGCACGGATGAACCGGCAAAATCTCCAATACCGAAAACGCAATCGAAGACGCATACGAAAACCGTTTTTGGTGAACTTAGCCTTGTCATGACGAGCACGACAAGCACCAAGATCACACCACGATAAGAGGCAAATAAGAACCAATAGAGATGATTACATGGATGCAAAGGTTTGTGCTCTCTACGACGATACGATCCCGATATCCGGTCGAGAGCCCCTCTTGATAGTACGGCTATCTATCCTATAACCCGGTCTCTCACTAAACATCATGAGACCGGTAAAATAGAAACCCTATCAAGAACATACCTTTGCCTTGCGCATTAATCCACTTGAGGTCGATGGAGACGATCTTCATTTCCTCAAGACAAACCATCTTCTTGATTGCGCTTGCTTGGTGAAGATTCACATGTGGCTCCCCCATACCCCAAGATGGGAGAAGCACCTCTTCGGCATATCTTCACTTGGTCTTTGTCTTGATGACGAACACCTTGGCCTTGATCAACCAATGATCTTTTTCCCTAAACCTTGACTCCAACATATGGAGAACAAGCAAGACCTTGACTCCAACAAATGGAGACAAGCAAGCAAATGGACACCTACAAATATAGCTCAATGCAAATATTAGTCCATGCATGGGATCAACCATGCACTTTCAGCAACACCTTGCCATTGTAGCTATAACGTCATGGTCCACCTGCGACCCGCACGGACGAGAGCACACCTTCTTCCACCTCCGACATGGCCGACCTGCCACAGCCCCCGCCATTCTTCCACCTCCGACATGGCCGAGAACCCACCACACCGCTGCTGTCACACTCCGTACAGCTGCGCTACAACCGGCCCTCAGGCCCGAATCGGGCCCAAGAAGGACCAGATCTGACCCGCACTGCCACCAGCTTCGTCTCCTCCGCAGCCAACGTCACCTCCAGGATCCGCCGCCGGCAGCAGCACCTCGCCACCAGCTTTGCCTCCAGGACCAGGGGCGGCCCGCTCCAGCGTCTCTAGGTTGCGCGAGCGCCTCCAGATCGTGCCCGCCGCCAGGGACCCGCGCCAGCTCCTCCAGGTCGCGCCGCCGCCTCCGGCCCCCCACCGGCCTTGCTGCTGCTCTCCTTGCCGTGCTCCGCCGCTCCTCCTCGCCACCCGCCGTGCGCCGCCGCTGAACTCCTCCGCCGTCCGCAGCCGCCCATGATGCCTCTCCCCATGCGTAGGAGGCTCGTTGGGGCGCCGCCCCTTCCCTGTCCGCCTCCTTTGTCGGCCGGGCGTCGCCACCACCGCCGGCGGCGGCGGCAGTGGCCAGGAGAGCTCGAGATTGGGGGGGGGGGGGGGTCGAGCGGCTAGGGTTTCAGCCCTCCGGGTCGCCACGCGCGTGCGACCCGGGTGGGGAGGGGAAAGTTTTAACTTGATCATCACGAGAAATTCACTTTAAAACTTGGGAGTATATGCTCCTGCCACATGAATAAACATTTTGAATGTCATAAAATTTCGAACAAAAAATTGGCGCGTACATCTCGCCGTTCTATGCGCACACGATATGTTTCACGAAAATCCGATATTTTTTATGGTCTGTGTGAAAAATACAAAAAAATGTCTCGTAAAAACCTTTTTTTATCATCAAAATTTATTTTTTAACACAGGACACAAAAATATCAGTTTTACGTGAAACGGTTTCGTGAGCATATAGAGTGTCAAAATGTACGCACATAACTCTTTTTTTTAAGTTTCATATTTTTATGCATTTTAAAAACCGAAAGCATATGCTTCCGGGTGCCAAAACTCCACCCTCGATCATCACTTACTACTTAACCTTGGTGTGGAATTTACATGTGTATTAACCGGGATAGCATGCATCCAAGTAGTATATTAACACGATGAAATCCCATTGATTTTGTTTTGTTTTTTAGACTCCCCATCCTGATTCCTTTTTGTTATTTTCTTTTGTTGAGGGGAACCTTTTTGTTATTTGAGAGAGAGAAACCCCATCCTGATTTCGGAACACTAGAGATCAACGACAAACAAGCCCATGCAGAAGCCCACAGCCCATGAGGCCGCACGCCCGCACCCAGTCCACCGCGTCAGTTTTTTGCTTTTGTTTTTGTTCCTGCAAGTCGCGTCAGATTTCGCACGGCCGTACTATCATGGCGTCAGATTCCCGCGCACGGTTTCGTCTGTTCCGGCAGCTCGCCAACAAAGCACTGCACAACTCGCATCGTCGGGGGGGATTTTGCTGGATCACAAGAAGACTAGCGTTACGGTTTCATGGGTTTTTTGGCGTCAGGCGATCTGCAGGGGAGCCGTGCCTCGACCGCTGGGCGCGTGGTGGCGCCCCGGGGAGATGCCGCCGTGTGCTGCGCGTCGGCGCATTTCAGCGCCGAGACGATGCAGTGGGTGTCCGTCGGGGCCGCCGCGTGAGTACTCGAATGAAACCACTCTATGTGCACGCCTTCATGTTTATTACATCGGATTTGCTAATTCTCAGGCGCCTGATTTTTTCTTATGTCTCAGTCGCCCACAAAAATATGCTTGAGTTGTACTTTTCTGGGAGAAATGTGCAATTGCACTTTTCTGTCAGAAAAGTGCAATTCGTTCTAGTTGCACTTTTTTTTTAAACTGCAGTTGCACTTTTTCTGAGGTGATTTAGACTTAAGAAATTCTCAGGCGCCTGATTTTTTCTTATATCTCAGTCACACACAAAAATGTGCATGAGTTGCACTTTTCTGCCAGAAAATTGCAACTCGTTCGATTTGCACTGTTTTTTAAACTGCAGTTGCACTTTTCTAGGTGATTGAGACTTAAAAAATTCTCAGTCAACTGAGACATAGTCAAACCCTTATTACATATACATCAGGAGTAGTAATTACGATCACGAGTATATCTGTTTGTGGACAGACTTGCAATTTATAAGAGTTAATTGTTGATGCTATGGTTTCTGTCTTTCAGAACTTCAGAGTTCAGACTATGCAATTAATTCAACATGTGGATGAACAATGAAAAATGATAGTGTCACATGAAAATGATATGTGTCAATTTGGATCTCAGCTTTAAGCATGGTTCCATTAACTCTGACTGCAAAACTGTAATCTGTACAGTTCTGATTCCAAGACGAGATGTGTTGTTTGTGTCCTGTGTATGCAGTTTATTGATGCTTGCTAACGGTACAGCCGTACACAAATCTTTCCTTGTCCCTTTCGTTGCTCTACAAGCACTTCCTGGCGTCATCACGTGGATCAAGTAAGGTGCCAGCATTTGGCAGAAGATTTTCACTTACACATCGGTCACACGCGCGGTACTATCTGCTGAGACGTGCTTGATTTGTGATATCAACGTTCACTGTCAGAGGTAATCATGGTCAATGGACAGCTTTTCTTGGGCTTCTTCTGCGTCTGCTATACTTCATTCCAGGTATAGGAGCAGAGTAAGAAAGTTAGTAATGCAGATATTATTTGAAAATTTCCTTCCTGCAGCTATAGTGAAATTTTCACTAGAAAAGTTTTGTTATCATGTTTTCTTGATGATATTGTTATTGCCTTTCGTCAGCGTTGGTTTGACAAAATCTAGATGCATGACTTTGTTATACTATCTGCATCTTTCCTGTTGCAGGTGAACTGGAGCTTCCATTATCGACGATGTTGTTCATTAGCATAGCTCCTCAGCAGTTTATGAACTTGAGGTAAGAGAGATTATTGTACTTACATCTAAAGAACGAGGTTAGTGACAGTAATTCTGGTGCCATAACTTGTTTACAAAGAGCTTCAGAGATGTATGGAATCACGGTTGCTATTGTCTACGCAAAATTGTGTTTGCCAGTTCACGGTTTCTCACATAGCTTTTGTAATCTCTGTACAGGGGGACTCAAGACTCTGCAGTATTGTCCTTGGTGATTGCAGCCTATCTCGCGATCCAGCATTTCACGGGGGCCGGAGGAGTGAGGAAGGCCTTCGATCGTGGAGCTATAGTTGCAACCTTGTCCGTCATCTGCATCACTCTTATCCCTCTCTTGTTCTTGTTCTGATTCCCATCAGGCCGCTGAATCTTTGATCTTGTGTTGCAAGACCCTACCATAACTTTGAAGCCTTCTCCGTGTTAAAAGCAGCTTCTGATTCACCTACTGGTTTTAGCCTTTAAGCATTCCATGTACATATAGACGTAGTATGATGTGATAATGTTAATTGAACTTTTAAATGCACGGTTCAGTATAGCTGTGTCAATATGTCTGCAGAACGCTATTTTTTCAAATATTTGGAAGAGAACATGGTACCAAGGCGGCAGAGACTATAATAATATAAAGTTTAGAGTGTTTTTTGCGAGCAAAGTGTTTTGAAGTATTCCAAGAAAACCATGGTTTCTGAAAATACTATTGTTTTAAATACTTTGAGGTGTTTGGCTTTAACAAAATTTGTAGTTATATATATTAAAAAACACTAATTTTGCTCATGGCTTAATTTATGAGAGATTGAACGTGGGAGTTCAGACTCGAACTCCCACCATTTTAATAAGAGGGGAGTGGAAATTGAAAGGGAATTGTTTTGCGGAGAACATCTCAACCGTTCATCAAAGTTTATGTTCTCATCCCTTCTATAATCCCTTGAGAATCCCCCTAATCAAATAAGAGAAGATACGGGAGCGCCGTTTTGGCTCCCGGGCTCACCTGCTCCCGTTTTTTCGGGAGCATAAAAAAATTTAAAAAACTTTTCGAAAAATTCCGAAAAAAATCATGCACGTACCTGAGTATGCTATGCACCACCGTAACAAATTTCGCGCCGAAATGACATCGTATGCGGCCTGTGCAAAAATGACAAAATTCTGACAGAAAATGAGATCCAAAATTTTGAATTTCTGTCAGAATTTTGTCATTTTTGCACAGGTAGCATACGGTGTCATTTCGGTGCGAAATTTGTCACGGTGGTGCGGAGCATACTCAGGTACGTGCATGATTTTTTCAGAATTTTTCGAAAAGTTTTCGAATTTTTTTATGCTTCCGAAAAAAACGGGAGCAGGTGAGCCCGGGCTCCAATATGAATTTCCGAGAAGATACCTCTTTCTCAAATTCAAAGGCATAATTTCCACAGATACCACACGAAGGTTTGATATATCTCATGTCCAATTTCTATACACCTCTCTCCTTCAAACCATTACGAAGGAAAACAAGGCTTTTTCAAAAAAAAAAAAAAAATCCTATACTCTATAAGATATGTACCTCTTAATATTTCTAAACTATTACATAGTTTAATGTAATTATTACCAAATTTGAAAGACAAGTGTTGTGTCCTGCTTCTAAAGATGCCTGGCGCATGGCGAGCTGCCCTTCCACTTGTACTGATGTTCCCATATGACATATGCGGTATAGAAATGCATGGAAGGAAAAGTACTCCAGAACATTACATAGAGCCCTCTATTACCAACCAGTCGCATTCCGTCCAAGATTCAACTTATTCTACATACTTTAATAAGGATTTCAAATGTACCAACTGCGAAGATATTACTTGAAGGAGCTCTCTATGTCGATTACAAACCGGTACCTGACATCCCTTTTGACAAGCCTTTCGAGAGCCTCGTTGATGTAATCTATTTTTATCAACTCAATATCTGGGTAGATTTTGTTCGCCGCACAGAAGTTTATCATCTCCTGGGTGTCCTCTGTGCCTCCGGTTACGCTGCCAGATAAACTCCGCGCACCTGCAGAAGTTCAGATTAATTATTTTTCGATGGAAGGCCGAAACCTGGTTACATTATATACTGAAACATAGGTAACAAATGCTGTAGACCCTCAGCAGCTCAGCTCGTCACCAAGTTTTGAACCAAGAAACCAACTATGGTCTGTTTTATGGCCTACAGTCTCATACAACCATATATAGAGACAACAGACCTAACTACTTCTTGCTGAAACAAACTTTTCACTCAGAAACAATTTCGACTGCATTGGTAATAAAAAAAGGTATTTTACCAAGGTTAAGTGTTGCAGGATGCACTCTGATTTCTCCTGGAAAGCTCAGCAGGGCCATTACACCACCAACTTTCAGAAGCGCGAGATATGGATCGAATGGGTGGTTACCAGAGGCAGTATCGACGATGAAGTGAAGGGAATTTTTCAGGGACTGCAAAGTAAATCATTTTGTTATTCTCACTCCAGTGTATAAGCAAAGTGGGAAGAATAACACACATAATTCAGCTCTACGAATTCATTTTGCGAGAGACATTCTGCTATAGGTGCTGCCAGAACAATGTGCCAAATAAATTCAAGGCAACTCTATGCATATGCCATAAGTTATACATTGTACATGTATATTACAAAAATAAAAAAAATTAATATCTTGTGTTGGTGAAAATTATTCTCAAGGAAACGAAAAGAAGAGATCTTTCAAAAAAAAAAAAAAAAAAAAAAAAAGAGAACCCTTCGAACAAAAGAGGAAGAGACATTCAAACAGTTTCTTTTCAATCTCCTCCACTATTTCTCTCAACTGTTATTCGCACAAAAAGTGGAACGCTCGCTCAGGAGAAACTCGTGACATATGAAATGGTAAAACACATTCTATGACCAGGATTGACGCCACACTTTGCTACCGCAATTCTGTTATCCCTTTGCAATTATGTATAAAACTTTTTTTGTGTTAGTGTGTGGATGAAGTGTTTAGTGGATGCATTGAACAAATTAGTAAAGCACACAAACTGTGGAAAATTTACTTGCATGTTCCATTTTAACTGTACTATTTTCAAATATGCAGTAGGTTACTAGGTTCTACATTTTAATACGGTTCAGCTGGAATCCAACAAAAGGTAAGGAGACACATACTTATGTTGTGGTTTATTATAAGTTGTTTCAACACATCCTTAAAGGAGAATTAAGGATGTTCAATACCTCCATCTTTTTTTCATCAGATGATATCACAAAATTATCTGCACCAAGAAGGTTGATAGCTTCATCTCTCTTTGATTCACTTGTACTAAAAACTGTCACCTTCAGTCCAAAGGCTTTCCCAAATTTTACTGCCATGTGACCCAACCCACCAAGACCAACGACACCAAGTGACTTTCCCGGTTGGTTCATGTTATGTCGCTTCATTGGAGTATACACAGTGATTCCAGCACAAACTAAAGGTGCTGCCTTTTCCAGTGGGTAGCCATCAGGTATTTTGTAGCAGTACCTGTAATGAAAATGAATTAACAGGAAATGTAATATCCTTTACATGCCACGATTAGTTGTCCAAAGAAAACCTACGCCAAAGTATTTCTGGACTGAATTTGCAGTTCATGTCATCACCAATTTTAGAAGTTGCATAGCAGTAGTTTGTCTATTCTAAACACCCAGAAGAAAATGCATCCATACCGTTCATGAACTACAATGTGACTGGAATATCCTCCCTTTGTAACAGCACCGTCTGTATCAACACCATTGTAAGTGAAAACAAATTTTGAGCAGTGGTTCTCCATGAAGCTATTACAGTTCTCGCAGTCACGGCATGAATTCACATATGTCCCAACACCCACATGGTCCCCCACTTTGAAGCCTTTGACGTCTGAACCAACCTCAGTTACAACTCCAGCAATCTCATGCCTGTACCATATTGAATTGTAGGCATCTGACTTAGCACGTAAACCTTTACTTATACAGTACATTAGTAACTAATTGAGACAATGATAACAGAAAAAATGCATTATTTTTTCCCCCAAATACAACAGTCTATAGAACTTACCCAGGGACTAAAGGGTACACTGAGTCATTGTGCATATTTCTCGTCCAGATAAGATCAGCATAACAGACTCCGCAGTGTGTGATCCTCAAAGAAATGTCGTCAGGTTGTACAGTCCTGGTAATCAATCAGGTAGCAAGTATGCATAAGAACTAGTTATAAGACGAAACTAACCAGTTAACTTTGCAAGAAACAGCCATACTAATCAGCAGCCATTGTTCATTGTCTTCAGTGAACATCTAAGGCATTTTGTATAAATGAGCTCTGCTGAATATATTTATATTGCAAATAAGTGTGCAAGCAGGTGAAAACTTATGTTCACCATTCAGGGAGGCGGAAACTAGTACATTCTGCAATACGGAATACTGTTGTAAAAGAAATCATCGACAGCTAGGAACTACTCTTTGCTCCGATAAAAGAGCGACTTCATGGGGATAGTCCCTCTGCCCCTACCCCTCTTCTCTGGGGAAATAAAAAATACCGCAGCCAGTATAGTTTCACCTCTCGTTCAAAACTGCAGTGCACTACCATTATACAAGTGCCTTATCTTCACCCAATCCCATCAAATCCCCAATCCAGTAGGGAGGGGTAGTGTATTGAGTATTGAAGAAAATATATTAGTGTTTGGGAAATTATGGGTAAAGTGGAGATAAAACAGATTAAATACACTAGAACCAAACGGTCTTTTGGAAATAGGTGAGGTTTGGGGTTAGGCCAGAATAATCCTCACCAATCCCGAAAAATACACGAGAACGATGCAATGCTACAGGTAGAAGTTTTCCTGCCAGCCTAGTGCACATCCTTCGCGCTTCGACCACTGCTCTTCCCAATCCGTCTGCCATGACTCCTCGTTCACCTCCTCCATCCCCTTCTAATCCTTGTGGATCTTGTGGGCATGCTGTGATGTGCCTCTCGCATTCCCATCTAAAATTTCATCTAAGTGTCGTACACCTGAACGAATTTCATCTCTGGTAATGAAGGCATTTCCACTCACCTTTGACCAATTTGAGGAAATGAGCATGCGTGTGATCCCTGCTTGTACATCGATAGTTGCTAGATGATAATAAGTTGCATGCGAATCATCGGCTCCTCCGCCGCCGCCTGCTTCGAGCCTACCTGCTCCTCGCCTGCCTTCGATCATCATCGGCTCGCTACCAATCTTCACGCGTGGCATGCGAATTGATGACGCGACAAGGGTGGCTATCGAGGAATGCCCTAGCAGGAGTGCTTGGGGCTTGGCCGGCACCACCACCGCCACTGTTGAGGTTGATCGAAGCCAAGTCCAGACCGAGCACGACACTGGGCGCAAGGTGCCAGTGAACTGGGAAGAAGAAGAGGGGCATGAGGCCTGGTCCGAGACTGTTGCGGCTGCGGATGCTGCGCAGAAAACTTTTGGAGGCCATGCGGATGATGAGCTGCAAGCCGAGGTAGCTGAGCTGGGAAATGGTGATGAGGAGCACGACAAGACGTTCATGACGAAGGGCACCATGGCGGTCAGCACCGATCATGTGGAGGCGGTCGACACCGACACGTCGCCCCTGCTCGATGCCACGCGCACGGCTGCGACGTCGGCCCTGCTTCGGGACGCACACACTTGCGACGACGCGACGATCGCTGACATGGAGGACGCCCTGGGTGTCCAGGGGCTCGCCGGTCTGGTCGACGACACCGACGATGTGGGGCCTGGGGGGCCGGTGCAGCGCCTCTTCGCCAAGCCCGACGTGCCACTGCTGCCTAGGCCTCTCCCTCCGGTGCCTCGGGCTGATGCGGTCACATTGGTGGTGCGGCGTAGCCCGCGGATTCAGGTGAAACCGAAGATGAAGACGATGGACAAGGCAATCCGGGTGCTTAACTTGAAGATGGGCATTGACACGGTGGAGGAGATGCCACTCATTCTTGCTCACCGGCAGTTCTGTGCCTCCTACAAGAAAATGATGCCTGACAACGTGGCTCAGGGCCTAAACGTGCTATTCAAGCTGAACATGCCCTGCTTTGACGCTGCTACTGATGCACTGGTGGCCATGGCTGGGCCTGGGGGCACGGAGTTCGCCCCGTCTGCTGAGCAGGAGGTCATTGTCTGATCTGTCTCCGCACTCCGCTAATTACGACCTGCGCTTCAACTTCTACCGCGTCTACCTTTCATCCGTGACCCTCGACCAAAGCTAAGCCCCACTTCAATGTCTGATCTTGTCCTCGACATCGCCGACTGGAACACCCGTGGCCTAAATGATCAGGCTCGCAAAGACACGGTACACGACATGTTCGCCAGCACCCCCTGCCACATTGCCTGCCTGCAAGAGACAAAGCTTGACTACATTGATCATCAAACTGCGGCTTACATCGGGGGCTATAAGCTCCGTTCTTTCGCTCACAGACCAGCAACGGGAACTAGGGGGGGAATTTTGATCCTCTGGAACGAGGACTATGTGTCCCTCACAAACATTCATATTGGGACTCATTTGATATCCGCTGACGTCTGTATCAGAGCCTGTGGCACCACCTTCAAACTCACCAACGTTTATGGCCCCTCCACTGATGCCGAGAAGAGAGCTTTCCTGGATGAAGCTATTGCAAATGCCCCCCCAAACGACGAAAAGTGGTTGATTATTGGCGATTTCAACCTCATCTATCAGGCCTCGGACAAGAACAACTCAAACTTGAACTTCAGGATCATGGGACAATTTCGCCAAGCTCTAAATGCATGTCATCTCAAGGAAGTCAAACTGCAAAACCGAAAATTCACTTGGAGCAATGAGAGAGATGATCCTACCCTGGTCAAGCTCGACAGGGCCTTCTGCAATCCTGGTTGGGAGCTTGCCTTTGGAAATCACGTGCTGACAGCCCTTTCATCGTCCTTATCAGATCACTGTCCACTAATGTTGTCAAGTCAGAATAGCCCCAGACGCCCGCCCTCCTTCCGGTTCGAAAATTTCTGGACCAAGATGCCGGGCTTTCAGGAGGTGGTCCTTGCGGCATGGAACGAGCCGACCACGCACACTCAGCCGGTGCATGTCTTCAATCACAAACTCAAGCACACAGCAAGGAAGCTCCGTGCCTGGAGCAGGGGCCTCTTCTCCGACCATAAGCTACAGCTCATCATGGCTCTCGAAGTCATCCTACAGCTGGACATTGCGCAAGAATCGAGGACTCTGTCGATAATTGAGAAGAATTTGCGATCGGGTCTAAAGAAACGAGTCATGGGCCTAGCTGTCCTAGAGCGCGCCAGGAAAAGACAAGCATCAAGGATAACCAATCTTCGGGTGGGTGACGCAAACACCAAGTATTTCCACCTTCGCGTAAACTCCCGCAGAAGGAAAAACCACATTCAGAGGCTGCAGCAAAATGGTGGCTGGGTGACTGCTCATGATGATAAAGCTTCGGTGGTTCTTGACCACTTCACCCGCACCCTTGGCCAACCACCTCCACGGCAGATCGACCTAAATTGGGAGGCTCTAAACACCGGTTCCATGGACCTCGATGACCTGGCCCTGCCGTTTTCTGAAGATGAAATCAAGATCGCCATTGAGGACATGCCAAAGGACAAAGCCCCTGGGCCTGATGGTTTCACCACGGCCTTCTTCTCCTCATGTTGGGACATCATCCACCATGACCTTATGCAGGTCATTGACACGTTCTCCGAGCTGTCCGTGAACAACTTCCACATCATCAACTCAGCTAACATCGTCCTGCTGCCAAAAAAAGATGGGGCTGACTCGATTAGTGACTATCGCCCCATCAGCCTGATCCACATCATTCCGAAGATCATCGCCAAGGCTATGGCTCGGCGTCTAAGCCCCAAGATGAATGACCTTGTTTCCCACTGTCAGAGCGCCTTCATTAAATCCAGGAGCATCCATGACAACTTCATGTATGTCAGGAATACCGCAAGGCGCCTCCACCGTGCTCGCTCACCTACGCTTCTCCTCAAGCTTGACATCGCCAAGGCGTTCGACTCCATGCGCTGGGACTATCTTCTTGACGTCTTGCGGCGCCGGGGTTTTCCCCCCAGGTGGAGGGCGTGGGTCTCCTTGCTCTTCTCCACCGCTTCTTCTCGGGTCCTGCTTAACGGCGTCCCGGGACTGGAGATCCTCCATGGCAGGGGCCTCAGGCAAGGGGATCCGCTGTCCCCCTTGCTCTTCGACATTGGCATCGATCCCCTCAACAGAACCCTTGAGCTTGCCACTGAGGAGGGTCTTCTACAGCCTTTACCGGACCATTTAGCAAAGCTCAGAGTCTCCCTATATGCTGACGACGCTGCAATTTTCCTTGTGCCAACGGCTGATGACATCACGAACCTTGCTTACACCTTACGGGGGTTCGGTGACGCGACGGGTCTGGTTACAAACTTCACCAAGAGTTCCTTCTCCCCAATTCGCTGCGAGGGCATCGACTTGGCTACAATTATGACGGAGTTCCCGGCCTCAGTCGCCCAGTTCCCCATTAAGTACCTGGGACTTCCGCTTGCCCTGGGCAGACTACGGCGAGCTGATCTCCAACCTTACATTGACAAGACCGCCTCTCGTCTGCAACCTTGGAAGGGTAAATACATCAACAGGGCGGGCTGTACGGAGCTCGTCAAGTCTGTGCTCTCCTCTATGCCCATTTTCCTTCTCACGGCCATCAAAGCGGATAAACGAACTATCAAGGCTTTCGACAAGATTCGCAGAGGAATGCTATGGAATTGCAGCGAAAAGGTCAGCGGCGGCAAGTGCAAGGTGGCTTGGGACAAGGTGTGTCGTCCTAAGGCCATGGGCGGGCTCGGAATCCTAAGCCTGGAGAAATTTTCAAGGGCCCTTAGGCTGCGATGGTTGTGGCATGAGTGGGCCTCCCCAGATAAGCCTTGGGTGGGCACTGAAACGCCGAACGACTGCATCGACAAGAGCCTCTTCAGTGCTGCAACCCGGGTGACGGTGGGCGATGGTCGCAAAGCTTCCTTCTGGGAGTCGTCTTGGCTTGACGGGCTGCCCCCTAAGATCATTGCCCCCGACCTCTTTGTGGCCTCCAAGCGGAAGAACAGAAACGTCTCTGAGGCTCTTGCTAACTACAAATGGATCTCGGACCTGGTCGTCGACAACTTCACGCTCGCTCACATCTCCCAGTTCGTCAATCTCTGGACCCTCACTCAGGGGATCATCCTGTCCCCCGGAACTGCCGACACCATCACTTGGACCCTCTCGTCCTCTGGGGTTTACTCGGCCAAGTCGGCTTACAAAGCGCAGTTCATCGGCGCCTCCTCCTGCTCCTTCAAAAACATCGTTTGGAACAATTGGGCCCCTCCTAAGTGCTCCTTCTTCGCATGGCTTGCTGTCCAAAACCGTCTATGGACGTCGGACCGTCTCGCCGTCAGGGGATGGCCACACCAGGCTGTTTGTCAGCTGTGCAAATGTCAACCCGAGACAGGAAGACATATGCTTTTCGAGTGCCGCTACTCTAAGAGGATCTGGGCGGAGGCTTCTCTCTGGCTTCACTGCCCCACCATCACCCACAGTCTTGTAGTGACCAAGCCCACCGTCTTCGACTATTGGAAGGAGCTAGCCACGACTCCTTCCCCATCTCGCCAGGGCATGCAGACGGCAATCATTCTGATCACCTGGGAGATTTGGAAGGAGCGGAACGCGAGGGTCTTCAACAACAAATTCACGATGCCGTCCGTCCTCTTCCAACACATAAAGAGCGAGAGCAGAAATTGGATCCTTGCTGGAGCAAAGAAGCTGACAGAAATCATCGGATGATGTGAAGCATCTATTTTTTTGAAACGAGGGAGACTTTGTAATCTTTACTTGGGCTTAGGCCTATTGTGTTGTTTGCTTCTCCTATATCAATATAAAGGCAAAGCTTTTGCCTCGTTTCAAAAAAAGATAATAAGTTGCATAGTAAAAAACAATATGATTAAGCTGCTTATTACGACATGATGAGGTAGATTGCTACAAATAGCATAGGGTTTAATTTGTTTTACATAGTTTGAGGTTATGTTTGATTCATACCACTGCATGCCTTACCTATTTTTTCCAAATCTTGGCTAGACAAAAAGATGGCTAGAGATTTTTGACCCTTTGCTGGTAAATTATTTTGGAAAGAATTGTGAAGCGATGTGAGTAGATTAAGTAAGTTCTCATAGGTACACAAAATTTTGGTAGCCAACCAACAATAAACTATCATAGGCTGTCAAAATTGGTAGAGCAAATTTGGGCACCAACAAAACAAAACCAGAGTCTCCAGGTAGCGTTATTTGATCTTCAGAAAACTAGATGATAATACAACTGCAACTGCTTTACTCTTATCAGTTCCAGAAGGATCTTTTGCTACAACTAATTGCATTACCACCAGTCGAAGAACATAAGAGTTGATTTTTGTCTTGAGAAATCACAAGGGAGTTTACCTACGGTTGAATCTGTATGGGGAGAGTACTCCAGAAGGATCTTTTGCTGCCCAAGCATTACAGTTGCAACTCTCGGATTCAGCAGCCATACCAACTAAACTGCAAAAACTACTGAAACCATAAGATGGACACACAAATCTCCGAACTACTTAATCAATGAAAGGGCATGGAAGTAAAAATAAAATAAACACTCTGCACACAACACACGATTTGTTTCGCGGTGATCCCAGAGATAGACAGTAAGGGAAAATAAAGCCAAGAGATTGGAGGTCGCACCTTGGAAGGTGATCGGGAGAAGCAGGGAGGGACCGGGAACCAGCTGACGCGGCGCCTCTCTATCTCGGGTGTTCACTACAACCAAGAGCGGCGGAGGAGTTGTAAATAGATCTCGTGTCCATGTAATATGGGGGTTCGAGGTTATCTGGTGTCGCCGCTTGGACGGGGACACGGGTAGGAGCGGTGTGCGGCGGTGGTGAGTGGTGACGTGGCAGGTTTGACTCTACCTCTGACTGACCCGTGACGGGAAGGTTTGTTGTTCAGCGCGCGAGCACGTTTGTAGTAGTTGGAAGACGGGCTGACCATTCGGCTAAACATAAAATTGTTTTAGTGACCGATTGGTTCTCTGCAAATATGCGAACCGAAATTTTGACGACCGAGGATTAGGTTCGGTTTCTCGGTCTTAGACCAACTCCAGCCCGCAGAGCGATTTGCGGGCGTTATTTTGGGCCGCTCTGGACTATCTGATAAAATATTTCGGCATCGGACATGCCGGTTTTCAGCCGCGCCCCAGTTCGCCCACCCAACCCGTGATTTTTGGTAAAAAAAAAAGGCATACAAATAATTTTTAAAGTAAATTCATCATTTTTATCTCATACTTCGATATAAAAAATAATACAAATAGTTCAACAAACCAACACAACTTATAATTTAACAAGTTTTTCAACACAAATGATATTAACCTAGACCTCGCCTTTGCGCCTCCACAGGTGCTCCACCAGATCTTTCTGCAACTGTTGATGAATATGTGGGTCTCGGATCTCCTAACGTATAGCAAGGTAGGCAGCCCATATTACCGACACATGGATCCGCTGGTTCTCGTTCTCCTCGTAAAAAATAGTAGCAAGAGGACTGAAAGAACGAGATGTCGCCGGGGGGGGGGGGGGGGGGTGGGGGGGTGGGGGGGTAACTAGCGTTTAATTTATCAAGCACAAAACCTAATACACTAGGTTCACCTATGTGCACCAACAACTTATGCTAGGCAAGTTTAACAACAAGGATAGCAAGATATAGTACTTCAAGCTCGATGGCTATCACAAGGTAAATGCATAAGTAAAGGAGTTTGGTTATAGAGATAACCGACACAAGTGGAGATGGAGGTTTGATTCCCGTAGTTCCTTCCCAATGGAAGTACGTCTACGTTGGAGAGGTGTGGAGGCTCCTTGGCCCTCCTACAAGCACGTCCGTGCTCACCCTATTCTCCGTGAGCTCCTCCCGTGGGGAATACCCGATGGGGGATTTGCTCATCCACTATGAGGTCGTCTTGAGGACGTTGATCAAACCCGTACAATGAGGTCTTCTTGAGGGCATTGACCAAACCCGTACAATTTGCCCGAGCCTACCTCCACACAATAGGAGGCTCCTGTAGCACACACAAACGTCTAGGGTGCACAATGCACCCAAGAGGCACAAGCTCTTGGGAGCCCTATGCACCCAAGAGTAACAAGCTTCTCAAACTTCAATCCCACGTATCACCGTGGGGAACTCAAACCGATGCACCAAATGCAATGGCAAGAACACACTAAGTGGTCAAGTCCTTCTCTCCGAAATCAACCAAAGCAACAAATGCTAGGGAGAGATTTGAGAGAAAGAACAAAGGAGAAACCCAAAGCAACTCCAAGATCTAGATCTAAAGGCTTCCCCTCACTTAGAGGAGATATGGCTTGGTGAAGTGGTAGATCTAGATCTCCTCTCTCTTTTCCCTTTAGAAGGAGGCAAGAATCATGGAGGGATGGAGAGGTAGCAAGCTCTCAAAAAGGTCAACAATGGAGGAGAGAGAGAGTGCAAAAAGTTGGATACCTATTGGGGAAGAAGGCCCCTTAAATAGGTGCCCTGAAAATCCAACCGTTGGGGGGCAGAAACCCGCAGGGGCGGTACTACCGCCAGTGTTGGCGGTACTGCCGCCCCTATGCGTTTCAGCCCACCAACGGCACGCAAAAGATCCCGCAGCAGCGGTACTGCCACCAGAGGCGGCGGTACTACCGCCGAGGAGAACCAGAAGCTCTCTTTGGCGGCACTACTGGCGGTACCACTGGCGGTACCGCAAGCTCCAGGGGAGCACGGGAACCGCACGAGCAGTACTGCTGCCGGAGGCAGCGGTACTGCCGCTGGTGCGCAACCGAAGGCAGCTTTGGCGGCACTAGCGGTGGTACCACTGGCGGTACCGCGAGCTCCAGGAGGAGCACGGGAACCGCAACAGTGGTACTGCCGCTGGTGCGCAACCGAAGGCATGTTTGGCGGCACCAGTGGCGGTACTACTGCTGTAGTGCAACGCCTAGAGAGCTCTGGGTAAAACCAAGGAGCTGGCGGTACTACCGCCGGTGATGGCGGTACTACTGCCCAGAGAAAACTGCAGATCCTGAAACTGAATAACTTTTGCTAGGAAACTCCGATCGAGGTGAATCCAATTTTGTTGGAAAGAGGACGACAAGAGCTACCCAACAAAAAGAAGAAATATTGAAACCAAGCAAGGGAGATTTTGCTAATAAATGGAAGAGTGAAACCTTCCGCACGGATGGACCGGCAAAATCTCCAAAACCAAAAACGCAAGAGAAGATGCATACGAAATCCGTTTTCGGTGAACTTGGCCTTGTCATGACTAGCACGACAAGCACCAAGACCACACCATGATAAGAGCCAAATAAGAACCAATAAAGATGATGCCAAGGATGCAAAGGTTTGAGCTCTGTAACAGCCCCACTTTTGGTACCTGAAAATATGAGTAAAATTTTCACTTTTGCATCTCATCTTGCATCATGGCATTTCCCATCTTAAATTGTGCTTAACATAAAATGATGGTGAAGCAACAAATTAATAAACCAATGATGTTGATGTGAATGGCTAAACAAAAATTCAAATTGAACTTTCATATTTGTCCAGGAAGTTCCAAAGGTAATTCATAAATATTTTACCAAGGCATTTTTAATGCAAATGGAATTTATAAAATGGGAACATCCAAATTGGTGAAATTCAAACTTGAAATGCCAGACCAACATAAACATTCCAAAAATTCAAAAGAAAATATGGTGAGCTCCCTTATGTTATTCTGAGCCTCCATGAATATTTCCATAATTTTTGGAAATGATTTGATGCCTTAATTAAATAGAAAAGGCTGCTGTTTTCATTTAAAAATAAAAACAGAAAAGGAAAAGAGCAGGCAGGGGGTTTTCTGCAAAAACGTCATCGTCTTCACGCTGTAGCGACCGCGCCCGCTCGCCACCGTCGCCGTCGAACCGCCTCGCCACTGTCTCCATGCCGCCGCGCTCCCTGGCCCCCCTGGAGGATAAGAAGCACGCCGACGCCCTGCTCTCTCTCTCCCCCTCGCATTTTTCCCCGCACCGAAACCCTAAACCTAGAGGCGACATGTCCGTGACCTAGCCGAGCCGCCGCCGCTCGCCGCCGTCGACTCAGGCCGCCCGAAGCAGATCGAAGCACGCCATCATCTCCGCCTCGTCGTCCTCTACCTCCTCCTCGAGCCGTGCGTGCTAGGGAGCCCCCGTTCGCGCGAATCGAGCCGCTCCTCTGACTCTGCCCGCCGCCGTCTGAGCTTGACTCTGGCGCCGTTCGAGCTCCTCCGCCTCCACCGAGCGCTCCATCGTGCTCAGGGTGAGCCTGCCGTCCTCCGGGACACCTCCTCTCTTCCCCTTGCTCTCTAGGTTGCGTTCTCGTCTTGGGCCGCCGTCGGCCGCCGCCTGCCGCCGTCGTGCGCGTCGCTCCGGTAGCAATTAAACGGCGGCGCCGCCCGTTCTGGGATCCCCGTAAGCAGGCACATCGAACGCGCCCTTTAGATCGAACCCTACGCCCCTCCGCCGTCGCCTCCGTGCTTGACCGCGCCGTCGGTCACCGCCACCGCGCGCCGGTCGTGGCACCCCTCTCCGGGTCAAACCTGCCCATGGGCCATTCGGCCGATGTGGACGCCCATGTGGCTCGGCCCTGCCAGTCGGTCTCTGTGGCTAGCACACGGGCCGGTGAGAAAAGTTCCGGGCAGTTTTTCTGAAATTTAAATAAAAGACAGAAAATTGTTCAAACTTGTAAATTCAATAACTTTTGAACCACAAGTCAGAAAATTGCAAATAATATGTCAAATTGCTTAGAAAAATAATATCTACCTGTTAGCACCATTGCCATGACCAACTAAATTTATTTAATTGCCTCTATTTAATAAATAATAAAATGGAAGAATATAAGTGGAGTTTAGAAAATCCATAACTTGAGGTCTACTGATCCAAAAATTGTGTTTAATAGCTCAAAATGTTCAGTGAACAATGAACTACAACTTTATGTCATTTGAGAGAATTGTAGAATTAACTTTGGTGCTGTTTATTAAAATTAAATAAAATGGCAGATTTAAATCAATAACTAGAAATATCATAACTCTACAAATATTGATCCAAAAATTGCAAATGATTTACCAAAATGATCAGCAAAGCATTTTCTATCTATCTATGTTAAGTTCACAGCAAGAAACCAATTCTTCCTTTGATGTTAATTTCGAATTGGTTAAAATGATTTAAATTGCATAACCGTTTAAATCACCATTTCTTCATCGTTAATCGGAAAATTGCAAACGAAGTACCAAAATGATCAGTAGGACAATACCTACCTAATAATGTCATTTTTCATGCATTTAGGACTCATATTTCAGTACTGGACATTTTGGATAATAACGCAATTCACTAAGTTAAATATGGAGTTTTAACCCGTTAATTGCAATATTTATTTTAGGGGTTCCATTTAACTTGTGGGACATGCCCAATATGATTTCAGTGCATAATTTGACCATCTCATCATGATTGTGCATTGCACCTTTGTATTCGTGTTATTTATTTCGTTTCCTGTATTGTTTGTGTATCGGTAGATTCAGGAGTCGAGGTTCCACCACAATACCTCGACGATCAGCGCGACCAGTACTATCAGCAAGGCAAGAGCTAACCTAACCTTCTGTGCATATCTCATCCTATTAGTACAAGTATTTTCTCCACCATAATATTGCATTCGATTCTAGAAACAACTTTTGGTCAGTGTATAGAGTATCCTATAACTTGCATGCTCCCTGAACCATTATCTGTTTTCCCTCCTATTAACCATAGGTTGAGGTGTTGGCCTGAGATAATTCATATCTGTTGTATGTTATGCTTAGATATGCTTAGCCATGCATATTCGAATGCTTAAGTTGTCCGTTGATTATTTCCATACTTGTGAAGTTGATGGAATGTTCGGACAGTGGTGGAAAATTGAGTTAATAAATAATTGCTAAGAAGGCTTGGATGAGTTGCCATCGGGGATGGTGTTTTGTCTCGTTCCTGCCGCCTAGGTGTGAGTTCTTGTCACTTGAACCAAGATCTAGCGTGCTCCCATCGGTGGGGGTATGGGCCCCTTACTAACTAAATAACTTATGCGGGCGTATCCAAGGGTCCTCTAGTTTGCGCTTTCCATTTGCGAGTGTGTGGCCGGTGATGACGATGACGATGATGATGATGCGATGAGGATGGTGGTGATAGGAGTGGCGATGGGGCAGGGTGTTGAAATAGGCACTGAACTTGTCCTGTCGTCACGATGACCCTTGGATAGTCTCATGCGAGGTAAAGGTTTAACCGCGCCCGCCCTGCCGGCTTTCCCAGGAAGAGAGCTAAATGATCAGGCAAGGGGTCGGACGGTACCAATGGATAAAAACAGTACACCCCTGTAGGGTTTAATCTTTTCGAAAAGCCGTGTCCGCGGTTATGGACAACTTGGGAATAGATTATGAGATCATAAACAACTTGAACCTAATTAAAATTTGGCAGCTAAAGGTTGCAACTCAATGTGTGTTGAAAAGGTTCATTTCCTCGAGGGTGATTCGAGGGAGTGCCTTGGTGGAGACGAGTGGTGGTTTCTGGTTACTAATGGTTCAAGGCGAACCGAAGAAAGAAAGTTTTACTATCTTATCCCCTTTGAGAAAAACCTTCTGAGTAGTCGGTGCCATGAGTCCTAGTGTTACCCGAAAGGAAAACTAGCTTTCTGCAAAACCAACTACTATACAGCTTTGAAGCCAAACAGCATCGGGCCTATATCGCCCTACTAATTCTTGCGAGTACGTCGTACTCAGCCTTGCTTTGTTGATTATTATTTGTTTCAGAGGAGGACGTCACCGAACTGGAAGGTGGGTTCTTTATCGACATCGATGAGTAGTCCGGGGTTCCCAGGTGGCAGCTTGGGACGTCTAGGAACAGGCTGGCTGGGATATGTTATTTGTAGTCCTCTTAGGCCATAATTTGGATCTTGTTGTTAGACAACTATATTTGCTTCCGCATGATGTAATGCTGGGTCTGTGACCTCTGATTGTGATATTTGTATCTTTCTCATATATGAGTTGCTTTATGATCTCTTGTGTCGTAGAGTCTGTGATGTGCCAGTTGTTCCGCGGTCTTGGTCTCTGTATTATGCATTGATAGCTATGCCAGTGTTCATGGCATGATCGAGGTGTTGCGTTGCCGATGATCCATTCCGAGCACGCCTGCCAAAGGTTTTGGCCTGGGAGTGGTAAACCCAGTAACCTTCGATTATGTAGCATGGCCTGTGGGTTACATAGTATCACTGTATAATTCCGGGGTCGGGGCCTTACAATCTCTCTACGACGATACGATCAAGATACTCGCTCGAGAGCCCCTCTTGATAGAACGGCTATCTATCCTATAACCCGGTCTCTCAACTAACATCATGAGACCGGTAAAATAGAAACCCTATCAAGATCATACCTTTGCCTTGCGCATAATCCACTTGAGCTTGATGATGATGATCTTGACCTTCTCAAGTTGGACCACCTTTCTTGATTGCGCTCCGCTCGGTGAAGACTCGCAACGTGCTCCCCCATACACCAAGATGGGAGAGACACTCTTCGACATATCTTCACTTGGCCTTTATCTTGATGACGATCACCTCGTGATGCCATCCTCCACGAGTTACATAGGATCTTCCTCTTGATTCATGATCATGGAGAAACACCTTGGCCTTGATCAACAAATGATCTTTTCCTTTTAGCCTTGACTCCAACATATGGAGATCAAGCAAGCTAATGGACCAAACCTACAAGTATAGCTCAAAGCACACATTAGTCCTTAAGCATTTTCATTAATTACCAAAACCACACATGGGGCAACCATGCTCTTTCAATCTCCCCCATTTTGGTAATTGATGACAATCCCTTTTAAGAGGGTTTATATAATGAATTAAGCGTACTTGCAAGACAAACAAGCAAGCACGCAAGAGCATAAAGTCAAATGCTTAAGAACCAAACAAAAGCATAAAACCAAATTCCCTTAAACCCTCTAAACTTCTCCCCCATTGGCATCTATTGCCAAAATGGGAGGGAAAATTTAGAAGGCCAATATAATATGAGTTCCTCCATAAGGTGTGCATTTCTCAAGATATGAGTGAAATCAAATGCACATATTCAATAACGAATAGGTAGAGGAAATCAAACTATGTTGAGGATCTAAAGATTGCAAATAAGATGACATCCCTTTTTAAACACCTCCCCAAGGGGAGAAAAACAATCAAGAGATCCGAAAAGAGTGTTCTAAATGAAAATGGAGAAGCTCCCCAATGTTCATGCACTATTGAAGAGTGCACAAAAATGGAATCCTCACTCCCCCAAAATCATCTAGAACATACAACAAGTGCAAGAGTGCATAAAACAAAACATAGCACATAGCACTTGCACCAAACATATGGTTGAGCCATAAGACGATACCAAATTAAAGGATTCAACATAAGAGAGGCCCAACCGAGACACAAAGAAGATCTTTAAATGAAGAGTATGTTCACAAGCTCAAGGATACCAATTGGAAACTAAAACCAATTGAAAAAGCCAAAAGCTAGTAGGAACATGTAGAGCCAATAAAAATCAACATGCTCACCATGATAAGCATGAAGTCAAAGATCTTCGATAAAAAATGAGTGCGTAGAGAAGCAAATAAAGATAAGACGAGCACTCACGAGATATTTTCTTTTTGAAGCCACCAAAGAATCAAAGATAATAATCAAGGTGACTTGAAAAGAAGAAAGGATACCAATTAAAAAAATTACCTCTCTCATATGTATAGGTTCCTAAGTAGATAAATCATTGATGATATATACCCACAAAGAAACATGTACATACGAAATGGTTAGAGTAGAAGAGAACAAGGCATCCAAAGGGAAGTCATAAATACACAAATAAGATTATTGCTTAAAAGCATAGCACATAGCTCAAATTTATCTTATTGTATATGGATGAACTTCAAACACATCAAAGACATCACACATATCACTAAGGGAACAAGAGATAGTGGAGATGCTTTGAGATAAGGCAAAAAGTATCACAAAGAGGATATCAATTGAAGGAAAGGTTTTTGCAATTTCAACACAAATATCACAAAGATATACCTAGTGAAGGAAATAGGCCAAAACCACGACAATTGCATATAAAAGCATTTCATGCCAATAAGCAACCTAAACAAGGTTGAAGCTAGAAAATTATGCATGGGATAGATACTTGTTACCGAGATGTCATTGGTGATGAAGAAGATGAGAATTCGGTAAACATCGTAGCTTGACTCCGATAATCACATGGTGAGAACACCTTCCTTATGAATGAGAGGAAAGCATCCAATGCATCTCTATTGTACCTAAAACACAATTCAAGTACAAAATGGTTCCCAAACTCATTGGGTCCCATAGTAGTTAGATACACTACAATATATAGGACACACTCCACATAAATATGTGCATATAGATATGAAATTGAATTTCATGCACATCTTAGCCGATTTAGGATTTGGTGGAGTATACCCTATATATTGGGACAAAAAGACAAGCATGCCATAAGATATATATATATATATATATTAATAAATATGCATGCAAAGACTTTCTAGAACCAAAAAGATACAATTTGGACACAAACACCAAGTAAACCAAAAGTAGGCACACCAAAGTGTGACACGAAAAGGTTGTCCAAATTATATCAAAATCCAAATCAACACATGATCAAGGAAAAATCAAAACAACCAATGATTGATTCCAACACATCAACACATGAAGTGAGGTATCAATAGCAATCAAATCAAACAACACATGCGAGATAAGACGCCAATTGAAAATAAGATACCCGCAAGAGGCAAAGATACCAAGAGAAGAGTATTACTTGAAAGACATCAAGTAAAATAAAATCAAGAAGCAAGGTATCAAAGCTCCCATAAGAGATACCAATTGAAACAAATATCTATGGATGAGATATAAAATTTCAATAGATACAATTGAAGGTACCTAAGCAAGATCAATGAGCATAGAAGATAAGATAAAAAGATAAATGCTCATTGGGTTTTCTCATTTAAGAAGATAAGACACAAATCGAGAAATGAGAAAGCAACTCCCTAGAGAGAGCAAGGTTACAACAAACAAACCAAACACTCTCTACACTTTTCATGATGGCACAAAGCACAAAAGGAAAAGGTTTGTCTTCCATAAACACCAAGGAAAGAAAAATGCCAATTGAAAGGATCAAATGTCAATTGATAAGATAGTGTTCTAAATAATAAAGAAAAGCTCCCCCAAGATTCGTGCATTATCTTTAGGATTTGCTTTTGAATACAAAACGCACACACAAGGGATCATTACTCTCCATATGCCATTTACAACACTAAACAATACCAATTGAAAAATAGGATCCATGAAAGAGGCAAGGAAGACAACGGGAGTCAACGCAAAATAAATACTTGGCAAGAGATAAGGCAAATAAGAGCAAAGTCCAACGTAAGGATAATCACAAATATTCTACCACAAACATGAATGTCAATTGTCCAAGGACAATGAGTAAAAGGAAATATTTTCCCGGTGATAGAGATATCCAAGAATATCCTCATAAGATAAATCATATGGCAAAAGATAAGAATTTAAAACAACGCCATATTTGATAGAGTTTGTTGGTAGCTCCAACTATTCGAACCAACCGGCAAAGCCATGGTTAAAATAATATGGAGCGAATGATTTCTCAAATAGCATATGGAAATACATATTTGAGGAAAACCACACCAAGCAAAACTCATGCAAACAAGATCCAAAAGAAAACCAAATAGAACCACTCAATAAAATTGGAACTTGTTCGAGCAAACATGCCACATGGAAACAAGATAATTTGCAATATCAAACCCAAGTGGCAAAACCTCAAATATTCACATTTTCTAGGATTGTAATATGTACAAAACATATTACTCCCCCATAATGTGATAATCCATTTCCTTCTAACAAGAGGCAACTAAAAACCAACTAGAGAAATTAATGGACATTATAGAATTTGAATTTCTCATGAATAATACGTACCACATAGAGACTAGATAATCTTGCTATATCAATACTATGTGGTGTACATCATGAATACACATTTTTGGATTGTGAAGTGCACAAAGCAAGTCACTCACCAAAAATTGGTATAGTCCATTAATCTCCCAAAAGAGCCAAATAAAATCCACACAAGATCCAATAAAAGGCTCAACACAAAGTTTACACATACATGATACACAACTAACATACACATACTTGATTTCTTAAGATAAGTAAGAAAGAAGAACATCATATACAAACACATGCTAGGAACAAAACTAACACATGCAAGGGGGCAACTAACTCTCAATGTAAATGAGTTAAGTACAAGTTACCGCAAGGAGGAACATCGGGTATAAGATAGATAAGTGATAATCCAATTGACTTGGATTGAGGAAATATAACCATGAAGATCCCTTAATTCTTCATAAGATAGCCAAGTCTCCAATTTTCTTCAATTACACCTATTGATCAAGTTTGAGCTTGTTGGTCCCCAACAAAGTTGGGTCCTAAGATGTTAGTCACAATAGGTTTGGGTACCCAAATGGTTCTTTTCTTGACACCACTTTGAGCACCCACATATTTGGCAAACACATTGCCAACCCTATCCTTCCTAAGAGAATAAACATCATCAATTAGAATGGGGTTGGATAGGGTACCGTTAGTGCATGAAGAAGCCAAGTGACCCTTCTCACGGCATAAGTAGCAACTTCGACTCTTCTCCTTCTTCTTGATTGGCTCCTCAACTTGAGGAGCAATGGCATGAGTCTTCTTAGGAGGTGGCCGTTGTTCAACACGTGGTTGAGCATGAGATTGAACAAGAGGCCGCTTCCCTAGTTGCTTCTCACTAAGAGGCTTCTTCTTCATAGGGCAATCTCTAACATGGTTCCCTTCAATCTTGCACTTGAAGCAAGTAATCTTGGCCGGATTCTTGACTTGTTCTTGGCCCTTCTTCTTGTCAATCTTGGACTTGTTCTTGTTGTTGGATTTGAATCCAAGTCCACTCTTGTCATTGGGGGATTTTGCACACTCAACATGTTGTCAAGTGTGGAATTCCCTTTATGACTCTTTTCCAAGCCTTTCTTCAAAGAAGTGGCTTGGGCCTTGAGCTCATTCCTTTCCTCTACATGGTTAGTGACAACACAAGTACTAGAGGAGGTAGATGCATCATTGTTAGAGCAACAAGGCAAGGAAAGTAATTCATCACATGATGTGCCAACATTGTGAGTGGATGAACTACGAGGACTAGCACATGGCAATATAGCATTATTAGTAGAAGATGTGCCAATGTCCACACGAGGCTCACTAGATGTTACCTTGGTAGTGGTAGCCTCAAGATCTAGCTTTAGCCTATCATGGGACACTAGAAGATCATCATGAGAGCTAGATAGCTTTTTATGACTTTCTTCCAATTTCCCATAATTGCTAGATAGCAACTCAAGTTGAGCCCTTAGCTCAACGTTCTCCCTTAAAATGGATGCTTCACAAGGAGTAGAGTTAGTAGCACAAGAATCATTATTAATAGCAATAGGAGAACAAGTAGGAAGCTCTTTTAGCATTTGAGCTTGGAGTTGATCATGAGACTTAGTGAGATTTGCGAGAGAACCTTCCAAGGCTTTGAGTTCCTTTTCAAGTTTTTCATTATTCTCAAGAAGTCTAACATTTTCAACAACAAGCTCACTATTTTTAGTTTTGATTATTTTAGCAAGAGCTTGAGCATGATCATGATCTTTTCTTAGTTTAGACATCTCTAGGTTATTAGTCTCCTCAAGATTCACAAGAGTTTCCTCAAGGATCGATCTACGACCTTGCTCTTCTTCAAGAGCAATAGAGAAGTCCGCAATCTCATTGGCATAATCACGCTCACGAGCTTCCATTTTCTCAATGGTGTCTTCATACTCATCAATAATATTTTTACTTTCATCAACAATAGACATGATGTTTATGAAAGTAGAAGAAGCATTATCATTTTTACGAAGAGCATGAAGGACAACATATTTCATCTTATCTAGGAGAGCATCATTATCAACATCATCATTATCATTATCATCATCATCATTACTTGTAGATTTAGCCATAAGGCAAAAGATAGTTGATGAAGATGAACCATTGGTTGATGCATCACTTAAGTTAATATCTTGTTTTATGGAGAGTTGGATTTCCTCTACATTGTTAGGAACACAAGGACTAGAGGAAACACAAGCATTTTGATCAAGGCAACAAGATATAGCTAGCATATTGTCATGAGATTTATTCATGCAATTTCTACATGATATGCAAGGACTATCAACACAAGCATGTGAAACATTTGTAGAGCTATATGTGTTAGAGTCCATAGATGAAGTATTGCAATGGGATAGAGACAAAGAGTTATCAATAGTAAAATAACTATCAACATTGCAATACCTAGCACTACTCACCATACCATTTGTTTGTGGCTTAATTACCACATGTAGGTGAAGTAGAAGAAGTTGAGAACTCATCACGTCCGGAGGTGGAGGGGGAACAATCATCCTCAATAATTTTGGACTTGCCATATTTATCTTGAAGCTTCGTCCATAGCTCATGAGCATTTCGATAAGGCATGATTGATCTGAGAACTACATCACTCAGAACATGGACAATTGTATTAGATACTAGAGAATCAAGATAAGAGATTTCCTCATCCTCTAAAGACAACTTTTGGGAGTCCTTTGGAGGAGGAAATCCCATATCTAAGATTCTCTCTATATTTGGACTTATGTCCCTAAAAAGATTAAGCATGCGAATTTTCCAAGTAACATAATTTGTGCCATCGAATATAAAAGTGGGATCGTGCACTAATTCCCTAAACGACATCTTTGCTCTCTAGGCGGTGAAGCCTAACAAGGAGAGACCTTGCTCTGATACCAATTGAAAGAACGAGATGTCGCCTAGAGGGGGGGGGGGGGGTGAATAGGCGATTTAAAACTTTTACGTTTAAGGCTTGATAAATGCGGAATAAAACTAGCGTTTAATTTATCAAGCACAAAACCTAATACACTAGGTTCACCTATGTGCACCAACAACTTATGCTAGGCAAGTTTAACAACAAGGATAGCAAGATATAGTACTTCAAGCTCGATGGCTATCACAAGGTAAATGCATAAGTAAAGGGGTTTGGTTATAGAGATAACCGACACAAATGGAGACGGAGATTTGATTCCCGTAGTTCCTTCCCAATGGAAGTACGTCTACGTTGGAGAGGTGTGGAGGCTCCTTGGCCCTCCTACAAGCACGTCCGTGCTCACCCTATTCTCCGTGAGCTCCTCCCGTAGGGAATACCCGATGGGGGATTTGCTCATCCACTATGAGGTCGTCTTGAGGGCGTTGACCAAACCCGTACAATGAGGTCTTCTTGAGGGCATTGACCAAACCCGTACAATTTGCCCGAGCCTACCTCCACACAATAGGAGGCTCCCGTAGCACACACAACCGTCTAGGGTGCACAATGCACCCAAGAGGCACAAGCTCTTGGGAGCCCTATGCACCCAAGAGTAAAAAGCTTCTCGAACTTCAATCCCACGTATCACCGTGGGGAACTCAAACCGATGCACCAAATGCAATGGCAAGAACACACTAAGTGGTCAAGTCCTTCTCTCCGAAATCCAACCAAAGCAACTAATGCTAGGGAGAGATTTGAGAGGAAGAACAAAGGAGAAACCCAAAGCAACTCCAAGATCTAGATCTAAAGGCTTCCCCTCACTTAGAGGAGATATGGCTTGGTGAAGTGGTAGATCTAGATCTCCTCTCTCTTTTCCCTTTAGAAGGAGGCAAGAATCATGGAGGGATGGAGAGGTAGCAAGCTCTCAAAAAGGTCAACAATGGAGGAGAGAGAGAGTGCAAAAAGTTGGGTACCTATTGGGGAAGAAGGCCCCTTAAATAGGTGCCCTGAAAATCCAACCGTTGGGGGGCAGAAACCCGTAGGGGCGGTACTACCGCCAGTGTTGGCGGTACTGCCGCCCCTATGCGTTTCAGCCCACCAACGGCACGCAAAAGATCCCGCAGCAGCGGTACTGCCGCCAGAGGCGGCGGTACTACCGCTGAGGAGAACCAGAAGCTCTCTTTGGCGGCACTACTGGCGGTACCACTGGCGGTACCGCGAGCTCCAGGGGAGCACGGGAACCGCACGAGCGGTACTGCCGCTGGTGCGCAACCGAAGGCAGCTTTGGCGGCACTAGCGGCGGTACCACTGGCGGTACCGTGAGCTCCAGGAGGAGCACGGGAACCGCAACAGCGGTACTGACGCCGGAGGCGGTGGTACTGCCGCTGGTGCGCAACCGAAGGCTTGTTTGGCGGCACCAGTGGCGGTACTACTGCTTTAGTGCAACGCCTAGAGAGCTCTGGGTGGCGGTACTACTACCCAGAGAAAACTGCAGATCCTGAAACTGAATAACTTTTGCTAGGAAACTCCGATCGAGGTGAATCCAATTTTGTTGGAAAGAGGACGACAAGAGCTACCCAACAAAAAGAAGAAATATTGAAACCAAGCAAGGGAGATTTTGCTAATAAATGGAAGAGTGAAACCTTCCGCACAGATGGACCGACAAAATCTCCAAAACCGAAAACGCAAGAGAAGATGCATACGAAATCCGTTTTCGGTGAACTTGGCCTTGTCATGAATAGCATGACAAGCACCAATAACACACCATGATAAGAGCCAAATAAGAACCAATAAAGATGATGCCAAGGATGCAAAGGTTTGAGCTCTCTATGACGATACGATCAAGATACTCGCTCGAGAGCCCCTCTTGATAGAACGGCTATCTATCCTATAACCCGGTCTCTCAACTAACATCATGAGACCGGTAAAATAGAAACCCTATCAAGATCATACCTTTGCCTTGCGCATAATCCACTTGAGCTTGATGATGACGATCTTGACCTTCTCAAGTTGGACCACCTTTCTTGATTGCGCTCCGCTCGGTGAAGACTCGCAACGTGCTCCCCCATACACCAAGATGGGAGAGACACTCTTCGACATATCTTCACTTGGCCTTTATCTTGATGACGATCACCTCGTGATGCCATCCTCCACGAGTTACATAGGATCTTCCTCTTGATTCATGCTCATGGAGAAACACCTTGGCCTTGATCAACAAATGATCTTTTCCTTTTAGCCTTGACTCCAACATATGGAGATCAAGCAAGCTAATGGACCAAACCTACAAGTATAGCTCAAAGCACACATTAGTCCTTAAGGATTGTCATTAATTAGCAAAACCACACATGGGGGCAACCATGCTCTTTCAAGGACCCTGTCTGAAGTATGGTTGTCTCCGCTCGGTCTCATCCACTGATCCTCCCGCTCGTTCTCAATGATCATGTTGTGGAACATCACACAACAATTCATCACCTTGCACATCTGATCTTTCGACCAGGTCAAAGCAGGGTACTGAACAACAACAAATCAAGCTTGGATCCCACCAAATGTCCACTCGGCATCCTTCCTGCAAGCCTCATGGCACTTGGAAAACCAAGCTTGAGCTGTCCGAGGCACAGGGTTTGAGATAGTCTTCACAAATGTGGACCATTTTGGATAGATGCCATCTGCCAGGTAGTATCCCTTGTTGTAGTGGTGCACGTTGATCTCATAGTTCACCGGAGGAGCATGACCTTCAATAAGCTTGGCAAAGACATTGAAGCACTGCTGGATGTTGATGTCGTTGTTAGATCCTGCCATGCCAAAGAAGGAATGCCAAATCCAGGTATCCTGCATAGCCACTGCCTCAAGTATCACACTGCAAACTCCTTTGTGACCTTTGTACATCCCCTGCCAAGCAAATAGACAGTTTTTCCATTGCCAATGCATGCAGTCCATGATTCCAGGCATTCCAAGAAATCCTCTTGCTTCATTATCGGCTAGGATCCGAGCAATGTCTTCCACAGTGGGTGATCGTAAGTATTCTGGTCCAAACACTGCCACCACGGCTCTGCAGAACTTGTAGAAACACTCCAGGCACTCTGCCATGCGTTGGTAGTCATCCTGCGTATCAGCGGGAGCTCCGTATTCAAGCATTCTCAAAGCGGCCGTGCACTTCTGAAGCGAGGAAAATCCTACCGTGCCGGTGCAATCCTTGTTGCAAACGAAGTAGCTGTCAAAATCTCGGACGCCATGCACAATCCTGAGGAAGAGATTCGGTTCATCCTGAAACGACGCCGAAATACCTTCTCGCCGTGCAACGGATCATCGGAGAAGTAGTCGACGTACATAATGCAATAGCCCTCCGCCCGCTGCCTCGGCTTGCTCTTGCGGCGGCCTGGTGCCGAGCCACCGCACGGCGGCTTTGCATCAGCGGCGCACAGATCGGCCAGACAGACGAGGATTAGCAAGTGCTCTTCGTCTTCGGCGGTGGCTTCCTCTTCCATCAGAGCGGCGAGCATCTCCTCATCGTCGGAGTCCATCGCAGGGCAAAACGCCGAACACCTCGCAGGCAGGGTGGGCGCGAAGCTTGATTGCGACGCCGATTCCCCGCAAAAACTCGGGCACAGGGAGATGGAGGTGGAGAACATGGTGTGGCGTGCCTTCGCGGCGAAGGGTGTCCCTTTCTAGCGGCGCATTTGCGGGAGGGGTGGGAGGTGGTGCCGGCGGCGGACGGAAAAAAATAGAAGAGGGGCGAATCTGGGTGGGGAATTTGCGTTGTTTCGCCGACAGAGTTGGCCCACACGGCTTTTTCCTTCCGCCGGTACCCCCGGACGAACCCCGGTGCGATGGGGGCTCCTCCCTAGCGCACGCACGATTCTTATTTCGCTGAAGCATCGCTAAACTGGGCCTTGATGCCGAGCCCAACATCGTATGTTTCGTTCGTCGGCGTTCGCGTGTGCTTTCCTTCTCTGCGTCGGTGTTTGGGTGTGCTTTCCTTTTCTGATTGCTTCGGTTCGTTCGTTAGCTGCTCGTACACATGGTCGCACACGCGGGTATTTAAGTCGCGCAATCGATGGCTGTTTTTTAGCTATCCTAGTAACAAGTCTGCGCTCTGCTGTGTCGCCGCTTCCTGCTGTTTTTCTTCTTCTTCAAGTTACCTCGCTGGCTCGCTGCTGCGTAGTGCGTGTGTCGAGGTTGGCGGCCTAGGCTCGACTTAGACCTGTATGGCGCGAGCCCCCGAGTGGTTCGAGTGGCAGCCTAGGATTTTCGAGTTATGCCTGTGTGGCGCAGCCCCCGAGTGATTCGAGTGGCGGCCTAGGCTGGACTTAGACCTGTATGGCGCGAGCCCCCGAGTGGTTCGAGTGGCGGCCTAGGATTTTCGAGTTATGCCTGTGTGGCGCAGCCCCCGAGTGATTCGAGTGGCGGCCTAGGCTCGACTTAGACCTGTATGGCGCGAGCCCCCGAGTGGTTCGAGTGGCGGCCTAGGATTTTCGAGTTATGCCTGTGTGGCGCAGCCCCCGAGTGATTCGAGTGGCGGCCTAGGCTGGACTTAGACCTGTATGGCGCGAGCCCCCGAGTGGTTCGAGTGGCGGCCTAGGATTTAGGTTGATTGTTCGCAAAGGAAAAAATGATGAGTCTTTTTCTTCAAATATCTTTATTGATTCTCGCAAACAGGCCGCCTCGTTAAAACCCTTCCAGTCCCCTTAGGTACCCTGGCGAGGGAAAGAGTGCGTGAGAAACCTGCTGCTACTTGACAAGATGAAGTTTACAAGTTGGGGTCGATCAGGCGTAGAAGCGGGTAGCTGTGCCACGTTCCACGGATTGCTGCAGACTGTCCCCATCTTCAAGTCCTTCAGGCGGTAAGCTCCGTTGCCGATTGCCTCTGTCACAATATATGGACCCTCCCATGGGGAGGCGAGTTTGTGCACCTTCTTCTGCTTGAGCCGGAGAACCAGATCCCCTGGGACGAATGCTCTAGGCCGCAGTCGTCGCCCATGGTAGTTGCGCAGGTCTTGCTGGTACACGGCTGTGCGGCTGAGGGCGATGTCGCGCGCTTCATCCAGGGCATCCACGTCATCTTCAAGTGCTTCTTCTGCATCAGACTCGTCGTATGCCACCACCTGTGGAGCATCAAATTTGATGTCGCAGGGCAGGACTGCTTCGGCACCGTACACCATGAAGAATGGTGTATACTGGGTAGATCTGTTTGGCGTGGTGCGTAGGCTCCACAGCACACTTGGTAACTCCTCCACCCAGGCTCCTGCGGCTCGCTTCAATGGTACTCGCAGACGCTTCTTGATGCCTTTGCTGACTAGGCCATTGGCTTTCTCGACTTGCCCATTGGACTGCGGGTGCGAGACGGATGCATAACTGAGCTTGATGCCTTGTTCAGAGCAAAAGTCCCTGAATTCTTCGGCTGTGAAGTTCGTCCCGTTGTCGGTGATGATGCCGTGTGGCACACCGAACCTGAAGATGATCGACCTGATAAAGTTGACCGCTGAGGTTGCAGTTGAGCTTGTGATTGGGACCGCCTCGATCCACTTCGTGAACTTGTCGACTGCCACCAGGAGGTGGGTGTGCCCACCTGGGGAGGATTTCTTGAAGGGACCTACCATGTTGAGCCCCCATTGCGCGAAGGGCCATGCGAGTGGTATTGTCTTTAGTGCGGACGCTGGTGCGTGCGGCTTGTTGGCGAACTCCTGGCAGCCAACGCACTTTTTTACCAGTTCTTCTGCGTCTTGCATTGCGGTGGGCCAGTAGAACCCTGCTCGCAAGGCCTTGGCCACCAGTGCTCGACTGCTTGCGTGGTGCCCGCAGATGCCGGCATGGATGTCAAGTAAGATAGCTTGGCCGTCGGCTGGATCGATGCACCTTTGGAGGACTCCTGAGATGCTTCTTTTGTAGAGCTCGCCATTGATGATGGTGAAGCCTTTGGAACAGCGGACGATGCGCCTGGCTTCGACTGGGTTCTCCGGCAGCCGCTGGTGCAGCATGTAAGCCAGATACGGGCTTGTCCACGTGGGCTCGACCAGCATTATCTCCATGGGCTCCTTCTCCGTGCTTGGCGGGTTGGCGGTGCTTGTTGTCGATGTAGAGGGTCCTGGCGAGGAAGACTCCGGGTGGCACCGGAGCTCGATCCGAACCTAGGTTGGCCAGGGCGTCAGCTTCTTCGTTGCTTTCGCGGCCGATGTGCCGCAGTTCACAGCCGTCGAAGAGGCCTTCCAGTTGATTGTACAGCTCCCTGTAGGCTATCATGTTGTCAGCGATGGCATCGCACTGCTTCATGGTTTGCTGTACGACAAGGTAGGAGTCGCCGTAGATCATGAGGCGAGTGGTGCCGCAGTTCTTGGCCATCCGCATGCCGTGGATCAGGGCTTCGTACTCTGCTTCGTTGTTGGAAGGTGTTGAGAATTTCATCTGCAGCACGTACTTCAGCTTGTCGCCTTTGGGTGAGATGAGCACGACTCCTGCTCCGGCTGAGTTGAACTTTTTGGATCCATCGAAATACATTGTCCATGCATTGGACAAGTCTGGCTCATCAGGCAGTTGTGCTTCTATCCACTCTGTGGTAAACTCTGGGAGGACCTGGGCCTTGATTGCCTTCGGGTGTACATACTTCAACCCCCATGGCCCTAACTCGACAACCCACTTGGCGACTCTTCCTGTCGCGGCCGGGTTGGTGAGAATGTCGGATAGGGCAGAGGAGCTTACCACCGTGATCGGGTGCTCAGAGAAATAGTGTACCACTTTCCTGGACGTCATGAAGACTCCGTATGCTAGCTTCTGATATTGCGGGTACCGCTGCTTGGAATCAGTTAGCACCTCGCTGAGGTAATACACGGGTCGCTGAACAGGGTGGCTCTTTCCTTCTTCCTCCCGCTCGACTACGAGTACGGTACTAACCACTCTACTCGTGGCCGCCACATACAGGTACAGTGGCTCGTTCTCCTGTGGTGCCACCAGCACTGGAGGGGTTGTGAGGGTCTGTTTCAGTTTGTCGAATGCATCTTGTGCCTCCTCTGTCCACTCGAACTTGTCTGCCTTTTTCATCAGTTGGTAGAAGGGCAGGGCCTTTTCTCCCAACTTACTAATAAACCGACTGAGCGCTGCGACTCTGCCGGCTAGGCGTTGTACTTCATGAAGCTTGGTCGGTGCAGGCATGTCGAGTATGTTCTGCACCTTCTCAGGGTTGGCTTCGATTCCTCTCGCAGAAACAAGGTACCCCAGTAATTCTCCGGCTGGGACACCGAAGACGCACTTGTCTGGGTTTAACTTGATCTGGTACTTGTTGAGCGCGTCGAAGACCTTGCGGAGGTCGTCGATGAGGCTGCCCTCTGTGCGGGTGGTGACGACTATGTCGTCGACGTAGACCTGGACGGTCTGTCCTATGAGCTCCTTCAAGCAGGCCTGCATCGTGCGCTGGTATGTGGCTCCAGCGTTCTTCAACCCGAAGGGCATCATCTGGTAACAGAATACACCATGTGGTGTGATGAACGCCGTCTTCTCCTGGTCCTCGACTTTCATCCTGATCTGCTGGTACCCGGAGTAGGCATCCAGGAAGGATAGGCGTGCGCAACCTGCAGTCGAATCGATGATCTGATCAATCCGCGGGAGCGGAAAGTGATCCTTGGGGCAGCATTTGTTGATGGCGGTGAAGTCGACGCACATGCGGAGTTTCTTCGTCTTCTTCTTTTCCACCAATACCGGGTTTGCTACCCACTCTGACTCCTTTATCTCTCGAATGAATCCGGCGTGAAGTAGCCGGTCAATCTCCTTGCTGATGGCATCTCTCTTTGGACCCGCAAAACGCCTCAAGGTTTGCTTGACTGGTCTAGCGTCTTTGTATACGCGTAAGGAGTGCTCGGCGAGTTCCCTTGGTATACCTGGCATGTCAGAAGGTTGCCAGGCGAATATCTTCCAATTCTCGCGCAGGAACTCGACGAGCGCGCTTTCCTATGAGCTAGTCAGGATTGATGACACCCTGACTGTCTTATCGGCGTCCGTCGGGTGTACCTGATGGGCCCTTGTGTCGTCGCTTGTGTTGAATGCCGAGTCCTTGGATGATTTCTTCCGTGGCGGGAACAGGGTCTTGTCGTTGTCGACTGCCATCATCTCCAGGTGCTCGTCCATCCCGAAGAACTCAGAAATCCTGCTGAACTCGCGGTCGCAGCTATCAGACCGGTCGAAATCGCCTTTCACCGTGATGACACCCTTAGGTCCCGGCATCTTGAGCAGGAGGTAGGCGTAGTGGGGCACTGCCATGAACCTGGCAAAGGTCGGACGACCCAGTATGGCGTGATATTGCGACTTCCAGTCGACTACCTCAAAGTCGATCGCCTCTCGCTGGAAGTTTTCGGGTGTGCCGAATATAACCTCGAGTGTGATTGTTCCCATGGGCGTGACTGCTTGCCCTGGTACTATGCCGTGGAAAGTATTCGCTGATGGCGTCAGGTTGGATGTTGACTTGTTCATTCTTCTGAGAGTGTCATCGAAGATGATATTGATACCGCTGCCTCCATCCATGAACACCTTCTTCAAGGTGTACTCCCCGATCTGAGCTTCGACTACCAGAGCAGCGTGCCTGGGTCGTGGTATCGCCGGCGGGTGGTCCGCTCTGGAGAAAGTGATCGCTGTTTCTGAGCCTCTCAGGTAATCGGGTACTGCAGGTGGGTTGGTGAGTGCTTGGTAGACCTGGCGGGTGATAATTTTCTGGGTCCTGTTGGAAGGACGTCCCTTCTGTATCATGTTAATCTGCCCACGTGCTGCCGGGAACACGTTAGCAGGATCCTGCGGCTGTGGCTGTGGTTGCTGTTGCTGCTGCGGGTAGAAGGCCAGCGCTGCCTGCGCTGGGTTGGCGGCTGGAGGAGCAGGCGGCGCCTGGAGAGCCAGCTGTGCGGCTGGCTGTGCCACGGGTGCCGCTTGGTTGTCATGCTGTCCGTTCTGAGGGACTATTCGCGCAAACGCCCTGTATATCTTACGCGCCTTTCTGCAGTCCTTCAATAGGTGGCGGGATCCCCACCTGCCTGTCTCCGGGTCCCTAAACATATGATGCTTGCAGGGTTGTTCTAACTCTTCTTCGTCAGTCAGTGGGCGTCTCCGCCACTCGCGCTTGCGACTTCCTTCACCACGGTAACTGCTTCCACCACCCTGGTTGTACTGTCTTTCATCCTCACGGGGGGTTTCGAATCCCGCCGCTACTAACTCGATCGAGTCGTTGCCGACGTAACGCGGCTTCTTCTTCAGGCGCCCTTCTCGCCAGTTGCTAGGTCCCGCTTCTTGTTTCGGAGATCGTGGTGCGTCACGGACCGAGTCCTCTCCATCTGCCCACTGGTTGGCTATCTGCATGAGCTCGATCATGTTCCTCGGCCTAAGCCTACCAAACTTCTCACGGAGGTCGCGGCGGTAAACGCCGTGCATGAACACGTCCATTACCCTGTCTTCTGAGGTGGCTCCGTCCATGGTGTTGCGAAGCAAAGTCCACCACTGGATATACGAGCGCAGTGGCTCGTCTCGACCCTACTTGCACGCCTGGAGCTCAATGAGGGTTGTTGGCCTTGCGTATGTCCCCAGAAAGCTCTTCACGAAAGTGTTCCTAAACTCGTCCCAGGTGCTGAAAGCGTCCCTGGGCTGAGTGTTTAGCCACCCGCGTGCAGATCCTGTGAGCATCAACTGGATGTACTGCATGGCTGTAGTCGAAGTACCACCCTGACAGCTGCACGCGATGAGGTAGTCCTCCAGCCAGTCTCTTGGGTCTTGCTTCCCGTCATACTTGGGTGTCTCCGCTGTTAGCTGAAGCCTTTGGGCATCTTCGTGTCACGGATGTTGAAGCTGAAGCATGCGGCTCCGCGCGGCTCGAAGTCATCGTCGTCGTCGTTGGCCTGTGCACTTGCTGCTCGCATCCGTCGACTGCGGTCCACCCTTCTTTGTGTGACGACGTTGCGGACATCTTCGCCTGGCTGCGGCTGTCGCAGTCGAATTGGGGCTGGGTCTGCAAGTGGTGCAGGTTCACGACCGCGGTGGCCTCGATTCTCGTGCACCCTTTCTGCTGGTGCTGCCTTTGTCAGGACTTCCTCGACTTCCCCGAGGGATTGAATTTGTCGCCTATGAAGGCGAGCGTGGGCGTCACCCTCCGGTGGCTGTGTTAGTCGCAGGTAGGTTTCGACTGCCATGAGGGCCGAAGCGGGTGTTTTGGGGACGGGGATTCCGTCCGCATCCTCCGTCATGAATGACGACTCCAGATTGCGAGTGAGGTGGACGCGATCAGCCTCTGGCACCCGCGGCATGCGAGCCCTGTGACGTCCTCCTCCTTGTGTGACTTCTTCCGAACCAGCCATGAACGAGTGCGCTGCCCTCCTGGCACTCGACGCGTCAGCTTGCTCTTTGCGCCGAATCAGATCGGCCTTCTCTAGGCGGACTCGCTCGGACTCCTTCCAAAGCAGGTATTGGACCGCCAGTTGGTCTTCTCGGGGTTCATCTGGTGAAGGGAACGTGCCTTCGTCCACGTGCTTCATGGCCTTGATCGCCATCTCCCGGGTGATGGTGAGTTTTGTCACCCTGTCCGGCATGGTCACCTCCAGCGGGTATGCGGGTTCCCCGCCGTTGGGTCGTGCTGAGTTGGTCATATAAACTTGCGCAGGGTAAACCCGTCGAGTGGGGCTGATGCTCCCAGTCCTGCTTCCTTCGTCCGAGCTATGCTCAGAGTCGAAGATCACAGCAACGTGGCGGCTGCCACGGTCGCTGCTACTGGCGACTCCGCGATGCCGAGGCGCGGTTGGCGTAGTCGAAATCGGTGTAGGTCTTGGCGCGGACAAGAAGGTCGGAGTAGACTTGTTTCGCGCCGGGGTTGCAGTAGATGCGATTTTTCTGGCAACCGCAGGTGTGGTCACCGCAGTCGCCGTTGACGCAATCGTAGATGGTGCTGACGCAGTCGAAGTAGACGCGATTTTCACGGCAGTCAACGACGCGATCGCCGTGGCCGTAGTAGATGCGATCTTCGCGGCGGGTGATGCCGCGGTCGGCGCAGTCGATGTAGATGCAGGCGCATCCGTCGCGCGCAACGTGGCCAGCGTGGGCCGGAGCGTTCCACGATTGTCCACCAGATAGCGTAGACTACCGAAGGTAATCCACGTGCTCTGCTGCAGCTCAGCGTACGCCGGGAGATCCGCCGGTGAGTGCTGGACAAACTCGAGGAAGTCGGTGTAGATCGACTCCCTGGCGCTGATGCCGTTCTTCATTGCAGATGAGGCCGGCGCAACCATGACTCCAACGATCTGTTCTTCCCACAGACGGCGCCAATTGTCGAGGTTGGGGCTCGGCAATTCCCAAGGTTAGGTACCCCGGGTTGATTGAGGGGAAAAGAGGATGAACGTTGGTGATTGCGACGGCTAACAGGGGGCGAATTTACCCAGGTTCGGCCCCTCGAGATGAGGTAAAGACCTACTCCTGCTTGTCTGATATTATCGAGGTGGCTACAATGGCGAGATGGCAATCTCGCTAGGGTTTGCCTGTGTGTTTTTTGCCCTAGGTGGCGCACCCTCCTGGCCTTTATATCACAGGCCAGGTCTCGGGTGGACGGTGCAGATTGCACATTATAGGATAAGGAAAGTCTCATCACCGATCTAACCGGCTACTTGGGCCTCACGGTGCACTTCATGGGCTTCAATGTGCTTCCCTTGGCGTGACCCAGGTACCACCACCGTGGGGTACCCGAAAGGTAGCCCCACGACAGCGTGTGTCATCTACTCATGGAACTACAGAACAAAAAAGAACTAGCATCACGATTATCCATAGCTTTTAGGCTAGGCTTGTTATAAAGAATTAACTTAATTTGGAACAAATCAAAAGTGCTAAAAAAGAACAAGCATCACGTGAATCCATAGCTTTTAGGCTAGGTTCCTTCATGTGGTCGTCCGCCGACGTCCAAAAATAATAGTGAGCAGAAAATAGCCAATGAACCGAAAAATAGTGAACCAAAAAATATCGGCGATCCCAAAATTACAGTGAACAAAAAAGAAACCAAAATTTGGGTGAACCAAAAATAATAGTTAACCGAAAAGAAACCAAAATTCGGCTGAACCAAAAATACCGACGAACCGAAAAAATAATAATGAACCAAAAATTCGTGTGAATCAAAAATCATGGTGAACCAAAAATAATAATGAACCTAAAATGCCGGTGAACCAAAAATGCTGATGAACCGAAAATAATAGTGAACCAAAAATTCGGGTGAACTAAAAATACATGTGAACCGAAAATAATAGGGAATCAAAAATTCGGGTGAACCGAAAAGAATAGAGAAACGAAAAGGAACCAAAATTCGAGCGATAAGAAAATAACAGTGAACCAAAAAATGCCGGCGAACTGATAATAATAATAAGCCAAAAATAAACTAAAATTTGGATCAACCAAAAATACCTATGAACCGAAAATAATAGTGAACCAAAAATAATAGTGAAACAAAAATGTCGATGAACCAAAAATAACAATGAACAGAAAATACCGATGAAACAAAATAATACTGAACCAAAAATGCCGATGAACAAAACATATTAGTGAACCAATAATAATAGTGAACCAAAAATATCGGTGAACCAAAAATATCGGTGAACCAAAAATAATAGTGAACCAAAAATTCGGGTGAACCGGATATCATTATCAACCAAAAATTCAGGTGAACAGAAAATAACAGTGAACCAAAAAATACCGGCGAACCGATAATAATAATAAGCCAAAAATAAACTAAATTTTGGGTCAACCGAAAAATACCGATGAACCGAAAATAATAGTGAACCAAAAACGTTGATGAACCAAAAATAATAGTGAACAAAAAATACCGATGAAACAAAAATAATAGTAAACCAAAAAATGCCGATGAACAGAAAATATTAGTGAACCAATAATAATAGTGAACCAAAAATATCGATGAACCAAAAATAATACTGAACCAAAAATATCTCGAAATAAATATACCGGCGAACCTAAAATAAAAAAATCTCGAAAAGGAACCACAATTTGGGCGAACCGAAAATTCGGTGAACAGAAATTATTGGTGAACCAAAAATACCCGCGAACCAAAAATAATAGTGAATCGAAAAGGAACAAAATTCGGGTGAACCAAAAATACCGGCAAACCGAAAATAATAATGATCCAAAAATTTGGTGAACCAAAAATAATAGTAAAGCAAAAATACCGGCGAACCGATAATAATAATAAATCGAAAAGGAACCAAAATTTGGGTGAACCGAAAATAATAGTGAACCAAAAATAGATTTTTAAAAAATAGTTCATATATAAAAAATTATTAAAAAAAGTTCATATTTAAGAAATATTCATTTTTGAAAAATGGTTTATATTTAAATGTATTCATTTTGGTAAAAGAAACAAAGAAGAAAAATGAGAACTGGAAAAAGAAAAAAAGAAAAACATAAATAAACAAAAATGAAAAAAAAGGAGAAAGTAAAAACAAAAGAATGAAAAATGAAGAAAGAGTGGAAAAAGTAAAACGAAGAAGAAAAAACTGAAAAGAAAATAATATGAGAAATAAACGAAAAAAAGAAAGAAGAGAAATAGAAACGTACGTGCAAGTAAGGACAGAAAGAACGGAAAAGTAAAACGAAATAAAAAAGAACAAAAAGGTAAAAAGAAAGAAAAGAAAAATATAAATAAAAACATACTAAAATAAAATACAAGGAAAAGAAAAGAAAAGAAAGTAGAAAGAAAAAACCGACACAAAAGCATACGTGCAAGGAAGCACACGATATTCGTCATTCACTCTCATTGGCTGAGCTGGTGCCTGTACCATCGATCGAAGCACGCGACCGTACTTAGAGCTAGCGAACGAACTAGTAATTGTGCCGAGGCCCGCGACGAAAATCCTTAAGCGAAACGGCAGTACAAATCACCCGGGCGATACCGAGCAGATTCCGGTGCGATGGGTTCGGCCTGGGAATGCCGGATGACTTTTGGGCCAAAACCGGCGGAAAACGAGGTCCTGGGGGCGACTGGGAGGGAAAGCCCACGCCGGTAGAAGAAAAAAAAGCGAAAAAGTGTGTCCTAGGGGCTCTCAAGGGCTGGCTAGAGATGCTCTTACCGAACAGAAGGATAGATGAACAATGAATCGAGGAAGGATGAACAAGGAACATCACAGATGAAAATAGAGAAAAAAAAAATCAAGTATTCAAATGAACATTGCAGGAACCGGCCGAAGGACTGATGAACGATGTATCGAGGAAGGATGAACAAGGAACATCACAGATGAAAATAGATAATAAAAAATCAAGGATTCAAATGAACATTGCAGGAGCCAACGGGTTCGCGCGAAATTTGAGCAACTCTGACATACATGCGGGTGTGTGCGGTGTGATTTACAAACCCCACCTCATGAAAGTCAACCTGCTAGAACCCCACTTCGTTTCACCTGCTAGAATACGGTAAAAATTTAAAGGGTGTAAAATCTGAGATAAGTTTTATATTAAATAGGGTAATCTAGAAATTTTTCTATTAAAAACTTGGGGACAAAAAGTGGAATTTACTCCTAAAAAAATGTCAACAAAGCAACAACACCCCCCACAACGGTAACCGAAAGCTTTCACAAACAATTGTTCTTCAGCTCTTTACACATAACTTGGTTTGGAGATGTTGAGACCGGCAAAAGTATACCTACGATCATGCCATGTGACCACAGCGAACACAGAATACCTACGATCGTGCCATGTGACCATGTCCAAAACTTGTACAGAAGTAGCATTGGCAGTCTCACCGGGATTGACAAGTACACAAAAGACTTAATTGTCTAAGCAACTGAGGGAGAACAATGTTAGTCTGGGTAGAGTTTAATTTACAGCATTATCGGGTGTTTCTTTGGGACCATATAGGATGTACCCTCCACCAACCGATTGCTGAAGAGACTACGAAACAACCTAAAACATGAACAATAAGAGTTTGCATATAGTGTGCAATTAAGTTGATGATGAAAACCTAAGATACTATGCTACGAAGACGATGGAGATCTTAATGACATGAAAGCTGCTGATCCAGAGTTCCAGACTTCACATATAGCGTGCAAGTCGATGCTTAAAGCAGGAGACGCTCATGTGGACCACTGTGCGGCCGAGTTGATCTCAACTGGTGAAGGACTTTGGGGGTAGGCGGTTGTTCATCATTGACCATACAACGGCATATTAGCTTGTAGGGTTTTCCCGGGGCTTCTTCTGATGCCCTACAACAAAATAGACGTATCATGACCAAGGGACGAGATAATTTGTATCCCGCGTCATGTCTTAACAATGAAGATGCAACGATTATCTAAAATATGTTGCGTAGGGCTCTACCTGTTTCTGTGGGGCAGAATCGGGACTTGCGTTTTGTAGGTGTGCGATGCACGTTTCCTTGAGAACAAAACAATGTTGTTAGTTAGTTATACGAAGAGGGGGTGGAAATCCTAAAGAAACTCCAATGCTTCTCACCGTGATTTGCACGTGGTGGCCTCAGTAAACAATCAGTTCGTCCCAACGCTTTGCAGCAACAGCGGTTCTTGGATATAGAGCCAAGAAGTTCGTCCACAAAGCTACACATCGCGACTTGGTAGCTGTCGCTGATATCATCTATAATTTTCATTATGTTTGCATTGTGTTCTTCCAAAATGGTTACAAGCGGGTGGCCTACCTGCGTTTGGATTGGAACATCAGTTACATAAACAGAGGAGAAATAAATTTGATATAATATGAAAAAAATGCAACTAATACTAAGAAATAAGTGACTCACAAGTGAGGGGTATTTCAATCGCAAATGGTTGGAGAAATCTTCTGGTCCAGTCTCGGTGAAGCTGCTTCGTAGCATGGGAATATTAACTGGGTTGTGCTGGTCTTTATCTTTCCTACCACCAAAACCTGGGATCAGACAGGGCAGGTCAGAAAATATGTCTCCTAGGTCTGTTTCCAGAGTGAGGGGCTCTTTTATGTGGCTTTCTGCTCGGTTTGTTTCCAGAGTGAAGGGCTCTTCAGTACGGCTTTCTGCTCGGTTTGTTTCCAGAGTGAAGGGCTCTTCAGTGCGGCTTTCTGCTCGGTTTGTTTCCAGAGTGAAGGGCTCTTCAGTGTGTCTCTCGTGCTGGACTCTTGAGTAGCAAACATCTTGAGCGGAAAATATGTGTGCTAGGTCTGTTTCCAGGGTGAAGGGCTCTTTGATGTGGCTTTCTGCTCGGTTTGTTTCCAGAGTGAAGGGCTCTTCAGTACGGCTTTCTGCTCGGTTTGTTTCCAGAGTGAAGGGCTCTTCAGTGCGGCTTTCTGCTCGGTTTGTTTCCAGAGTGAAGGGCTCTTCAGTGTGGCTCTCGTGTTGGACTCTTGAGTAGCAAACATCTTGAGCGCACCTAAACTGGCATGTAAATTAAATAGGAAGGAGGTATAAGATGTCAGCGTGCACATGACCTTCATGTATTCAGTTACTGAACGGCACGCTATTGTGTGATGGCATATACTGTATGTATGAAAATTTAATGGGAGAAGTCTCACATTAGCTCCAGCGAATGATGTATCTCCACCCACGTCGTTGCTGATATTTTCTGTCATCTTCTTAATTGATTCATAGTCAAAAAGACTAATCCTTGGTAGATCTTCATGTGTCTTGGAAAGCGGACCAAGATCAAGATTATCCAAGTAGAATACCTGCGTGACATGTGCACATTCAGATATTACAGTTTGAGTTGAAGCAAATTAGTATGATATACAAAAACAATAGAAATAAACATGACCTGCAGAAAAATGTGGCAGCCAACAAGATTTAAGGTCATGTGCCGGTTGCGGATGTCGGATTTCAACTTCCGAGCAGCTCGGATCAAATGCTCGAGTACATAACGACACCAATTAAATTCTTTAATCTGCGAGGTATCGTTGAGTGCAGCCCAAAAATCTATGCTGATGTAGTCGTTCTTAGTTGATGGAGCCAACAGATGTCCAACAACAAAAATAACGAAGGCTATCTTGAAGCAATCTATTTCGACCTTCCTGGAATGTTCATTGATATCATCTCTCAGGAGGTAAGCCTCCGCGGCCTTTAGACTATGTGCACCTTTGCTCAAATTAGCACAAACTCGGAGGAACTCGATGCAAGCTTCGGATGGTACACCCTCGGGTGTACCGGGACATATCCATCTGTTGCCGCATGGCAGACCGAATACCTTCTCCACATCATGATCCTGGATCTGCAGAATCCTTTCCTCATCTATTTTCAGTTTACCAGACTCGACTCTTTCCATTAGCCACGCGCTGAATTTCAAATTTAACCTTGTCAACATCTGAATCTTTAGCATCCCACCAAAGCCTATCTCTTCGACTAAATTCCTCTTAAAGTTATCAAACGTGCGCACGACTGAGCACACCTTCTGCACCGAAATCCTTGACGTGACAGCAGGTGTGTATCCAGGAGTGTGTATTGCTTCGCCTGCATGGATATCTATATGGCCAGACCCATGATTCCTGCTGATATTCCCTGTGAATGCGGCAGTGCCTCCGTGGTCTTGTTCCAATGTAAGGGCATGCAATGCCGCCTGGTCCAGTGTCGCCTCCATGAGATGAACTGGCTAACAGCACCAAAATAATTGTTGTCCACGCGTCTAAGATTTATCGCTGAAAAAAGGATTTACGATTGAGCGTGTTATCGACCAACCAACTGGTTTGAACTTTGAACTAGCTACTAATGGCAAAAAAAAAAAGGAACCCTAAGAACCTAGTAGATTCATAAGACAATGACTAATGAGTACTTGCAGTTGCTGGGGGCGTACCTGTCCAAGGTAACAGATCGCGCCGGCGTCTCCCAGAACAGAGAACACCACCTTGAGCCGACGACCACCGGTCACCGAGTTCTCCCTTGTTCGATTGCCATGGATTGTTCGCAGATGAGGAAATGGGGGCGGCGTATGAGGGGTGCTTGCCTCCTCGGTGCCTGTCTGTGTGGACAGCTGGGGGGTTGGAGAAGCCACGGTAATAACTTTTGACAAGACATTTCAGATTAACGGCAAGCTGGCAACCACTCAAGGGTAGTTCATTTATTTTTCTGGCGAAACAGAGCAAACGGACACTGTTGAACACACTAGTGATTAAGGGCTCCTTTAATTCTTAGGATAGGAAATTTACAGGAATGATATGTCATGCCTACTTGAATCCTATAGGAAGTGGAACTTTGTTTGATTCTAGTGAAGGAATTTTCCATGAGGTATGACCTAATGCTTTTTTCCTATGGGATTTGCACTACAAGATTCCTATGGGATTAATTCCTATAGGATATGATCCTACAAATCAAACAACTACTATAGGAAATTTTCCTATAGGATCCAATCCTACATAAATCCTATGATATTCCTTTGAATCAAAGAGGCCCTAATTAGTTTTTGCGCAAACCATAAAAAGTCAAAAAAAAATGGCTTAAGCTTTTGGCTTTTAAGATCCAAAAGGCAAAAACGTCTATTTGAATTTTTTTACTAATAAGACAAAGTTTAAAAAGTCAAAATAAGACCAAACAAATGGGTAGCGTTTTGACATATGAAAGCATATGCTCTCGTGTTTTACAATGTTTTCTAAATACGTTTGAAATTGTTAAAAAAAATTGGACAAAAAATATCGAGCGTATCAAGAAATCGTTTCACAGTAAGATGATATTTTTTATGTCATGTGTAAAAAAGACAAAATTCGGTGCTAAAAAAACTTTTCATGTGATATTTTTTTTGGTATTTTTCACATACACCACAAAAAAATTTATTTCGCGGAACTTGGCGTGTCCACGTAGAATGCCGAATTGTACGTATCATTTTTTTCCAGAATTTATTGACATTTAAAAATATATTTTCCTAGCAGGAGCATATGATCTATGTGCCAAAGTGAATTTCTCCAAACAAAGAGGCTAGTTACACCATTTAACAACTACTCCCTCCATTTGAGATTGTAACGCCTCTCTCCATTTTTATTGTTAAGTATTATAAAGCCACTCTGGGCAACAAGATTATTTTCAAAGTCCACCAGTGCCCTAGATTACTGATCACGATATCCCATTTATCACCACTACTATTAAAAGAGCGAGAGGGTGGCTGATCCAAGCGATCTGGGCCCTTCAATCACAATCCAACGACCCACAACCTCCCAATGATGAGCACCTCATCATATTCACTCCCACGCCCCAAAAAAAAAAAATAACGACCCGCACCCGCCCGCCCGACAGAGCAGAGACGCGCGCCCTTTTCCCCGTCGATCCCCTTCTCCTGCCGTCCTTCTCCCCGTCGATCTCCCCGGTGAGGCCCGCCGCGCCGCTGCTCACCCTCATGCTGCTCCTCCGCCTCCTCTTGCTTCACCGCCGCGCCGTCGACCCAATCCCCCCAACGCCGCCTCATCTGGCAACCGCCGGTCAGCCCGTCGTGGGTCATGGCAACCGCCGGTCAGCTCCCGTTCCCCTCAAAGCAACCGCAGGTCGTGGAGGACGTGGAGAGTACCACCTCAAAGCCCCCACCCCCTCCCCGTCCCCCTCCGCCCCCTTGTTCTTCTCTCGCATCCTCACCCGTGTGAGATCATGAAGGACGTGGAGAGGACCAGGTGCAGCCGCCGTCGGGATACCTCCGAGCGTCGTGCCATTCCAACGCCGTCGCGCTCCTCGTTCTGAGAGAGGACGGTACCGTCGCCGTCACCGTCGGCGGGAGGACGATGCCACCGCCGCACTGCCCGTGGGAGGAGGACGCCGCCGCTGCACTGGCTGGGACAGGATGACGCTGAAGGGGTTCGTGTACAGAAAACAAAAAATTTCCTAGCAACGCGAACGATAAACTAGCCAAGATCTATCCCTAGGTAGACATAAGTAACGGAGGGATCTGGTGTTCATACCTCTTGAAGATCGAAAGCGTTACGTTCCTAGAATGTTGTTGATGAAGACGTACGACGCCGACCTCAAGGTCGTGGAGTCGTACCGGCGACGAGCGCTACAGAGAGCAGCTCCGAAGTTCTACACACGTACGGTGTAGCGACGATCCCTCGGCTCCGGTCCAGCGGCAGCAGCGGAAGATGAAGAGCTCGACCGAAGCACCAAAATCACGTCGGTGGATTTTAGTGGAGAGACCCCTCTAAAATATGCAGCTCCAATATTCCGGAACCACACATAAAAGAGAGAAATTGGGATGCCAAAAGGGAGAGGGGTGCCCCTCTATATATAGGTGGAGGGAGGAGGCCACCCTCCTTGGCTAAGCCATGTGGGACTAAACCCACATGGCTTTGGCCGGCCAAGGGGGTGCGCAGGCCCTAGGTGGGCCCCATGGCCCGGCCGGCCGGCTCCCTCCATGGTGCGGCCCCCACTTGGGCCTCCCCTCGTGGGTGTGGCCCATTTAGGTGGGCTGCCCATTAAATATTAAATTAAATATTATTTAATTATTAATTACTTTAATTAATATTAAATACATATCATTTAATATCTCTTGCATCAAAACTCCTTTCGTTGCCCTCCGATCTCCATCGGACTCTTCTCCCTTGTTCCGACACTCCTTCGGAACCTCCGATCTCCATCAGATAAATCTCGGAATGATTCCGGAATTGGTCTCTCTAATTTCTTCGGTGCCAAAGCTATTCCTAAGCGTCGTCTACCCTTAAGTGTGCCACCCCTCGGTTTGGGATCATTCCAGACATGATCGAGACTCCTCTCCGATCAATGACCAACAGCGGGATCTGGAAACCCATGATGGCCCCTGTGCGTTCCACGAAGTTCTTTGTCGCTTGAACCTTATCATTGTTCACTAATTCCTTTTGTCACACGATATCAAGTTTGTCCGAGATCCCATCTCGTTACTCGACAAACTCATTTACTCGTCTCCATGATATTACATCTCCGTGACCTAGTCACATGCTTGCAAGACTTTGATGTAATATCACTGAGTGGGCCCAGTGATATCTGTCTGTCACGCGAATGGACAAATCCCGCTCTTGATGCATACGCCTCAACGTATTCCTTTAGGAAACCTGATAGACACCTTTATGATCACCCTTTTACGGTGTGACAGTTGATGCAGTCAAAGCCTCCTTCCAGAACAGTGATTAAATATGATCTCATGGTCTAAGGATTTAGTTACTACTACGTTTATATTAAGTTATCGCAATGCCGATATTCGTGACAGATCTTATTGCGCTAACTTACTTTGGCTGGATGTCCATTATGTCATTCTCCAATGACACAACTCCATTGTCAATTGACATAAATGCCCATGATCAGGAAACCTTGATCATCGGTTGACCAATGGACTAGTCAAGTAGAGGCTACTAGGGACCTGGTTGTTTTATATCACACGTGTATTAATGTTTCCGCTTAATACAGTTATAGCATGACATAAAACTTATTATGAACACTTTGAGATATGATAATAAAAACTCTTTATTAATTGCCTCTAGGGCATATATCCAACAGTCTCCCACTTGCACTAGAATACAATTAATCTAGTTTACATCTGGTAAGAATCTAACACCGATAGCTCCTTGGTGTTGATCATGCTTCTCTTGTGGAAGAGGTTTAGTCAACGGATCTGCCACATTCAGATCCGTGTGTACTTTGCAAATCTTAATTTATCCTTCCTTGATATACTGCCTTATCACATGGAAGTGTCGGAGTATGTGCTTGGCAGCGGAGTGAGACCTCGGTTCGTTAGCATTGGCAATTGCCCCTGTGTTGTCGCAATAGATGTTGACAGGGTCTTGCATGCCAGGAAACACTCCCAGTTCGATGACGAACTTCCTGAGCCAGACAGCTTCATTTGTAGTTTCTGCAGCGGCAATGTACTCCGACTCCATTGTAGATTGGGCTACGGTGGATTGCTTTCCACTTCTCCAGCTCACAACGCCATCATTTACCAGAAACACATATCCCGTTTGAGACTTAGAATCATCCGGATATGTGTCAAAACTTGCATCAACGTAACCTTTTACGCCAAGTTCTTCTTCACAGCCACCGTAGACTAACATCATATCTCTCGTTCTATTGAGATATTTCAGGATGTTCTTTACAACTGTCCAGTGGTCCATACCAGGATTACTTTGGAAGCGGCTCGTCAGGCTTAGAGCCAGAGCTACATCGGGTCGTGTACTTAGCATCGCGTACATGATAGACCCTATGGCCGAGGCATAGGGGATGTTCTCCATCGTTTCCTTATCATTAGCCGATACTGGGCATTGATTCAGACTCAACGGTTTACCTTTTATCACGGGCAAGAACCCCTTCATGGCCTGATCCATTTTGAACCTCTTCAAAATCTTATCTACGTAGTTCCCCTGACTTAATGCTAATAGGCGCCTTGATCTATCACGATAGATTTTAATGCCTAATACATATGCAGCTTCTCCCAAATCTTTCATTGAAAATTTACTATTCAAGTAATCCTTTACACTCTTTAGAAGTTTCACATCATTCCCCATGATTAATATGTCATCTACATATAGGACTAGAAATGTCACTGAGCTCCCACTCAGCTTTTTATAAATGCAGGTCTTTTCTACATTTTGGACAAATCCAAAAGCTTTGATCACCTCATCAAAGCGAAGATTCCAGCTCCGAGATGCTTGCTTCAACCCATAGATAGATCGTTGAAGCTTGCATACTTTACTAGCACCTTCTGGATCGACAAAACCTTCCGGTTGCACCATGTACAACTCTTCCTCAATGTTTCCATTTAGGAACGTAGTTTTGACATCCATCTGCCATATCTCATAATCGAAATATGCAGCTACTGCTAGTAGAATCTGAATAGACTTAAGCATCGCTACAGGTGAGAACATCTCATCGCAGTCAACTCCTTGAATTTGTCGGAAACCCTTTGTGACAAGTCGAGCCTTGTAAACGGTGGCATTTCCGTCAGCGTCAGTCTTTTTCTTGAAGATCCATTTATTCTCGACAGGCTTCCGGCCTTCGGGAATATCCACCAAGGTCCACACTTGGTTATCATACATGGATCCTATTTCGGATTTCATGGCTTCGAGCCACTTCTCGGACTCAGGGCCTTCCATTGCTTCTTTGTAGGTTGCAGGTTCATCTTGTTCAACCAACATGACGTGATCACCATACCATTCAGGGGTGGTACGTGGTCGGGTCGACCTGCGGGGTAGATTAGGCTCTTCGACATGATCACCATCATTTGCTCCCACTCCACTAGTGGATGATGGCTCCGGAACATCTTCCGTTGCGCCACTCGGTATTTCGAGTTCGGGATCAACAATTTCGTCGAGCTCTACCCTCCGTCCACTAACACCTTTGGCGAGAAACTCCTTCTCCAGAAAGGTACCGTTCTTAGCGACAAACGTTTTGCCCTCGGTTTGTTGTAGAAGATATATCCGATAGTCTCCTTCGGATATCCCACAAAGATGCACTTTTCCGATTTTGGTTCGAGTTTATCAGGCTGCAGTTTCTTAACATACGCCTCACAACCCCTAACCTTCAGAAACGACAACTTAGGCTTCTTGCCATGCCATATCTCATATGGTGTCATCTGAACGGACTTGGATGGTGCCCTATTTAATATTAACGCTGCAGTTTCTAATGCATGACCCCAAAATGACAAGGGTAGATTGGTGAGGGACATCATGGACCGCACGCTATCCAGTAGGGTGCGATTACGTCGCTTAGATACACCATTACGCTGTGGTGTTCTAGTCGGCGTAAGTTGTGGTACAATGCCACATGCCTTGAGATGCGTGTCAAACTCAAAACTCAAATATTCACCTCCTCGATCCAATCGAAGATGCTTAATTCTCTTGTTGAGTTGATTTTCAACTTCACTCTGAAATTCTTTGAGATTTTCAAAAGTTTCAGACTTATGTTTCATTAAGTAAATATATCCATATCTACTCAAATCATCTGTGAAGGTTACGAAATAACAATAACCATTGCGTGTCGATACACTCATCGGTCCGCACACATCAGTATGTATGATTCCCAATAAGTCCGACGCCCGCTCCATAACACCGAAGAACGGGGTCTTGGTCATTTTGCCTAGAAGACACGGCTCGCACGTGTCAAGAGATTCAAAATCTAATGACTCCAAAAGTCCATCAGAATGGAGTTTCTTCATGCGCTTTATGCCTATGTGACCAAGACGGCAATGCCACATATACATGGTATTACCGTCACTATGCTTAAATCTCTTGGCTTTTATGTTATGGATGTGAGTACTACGATCAAGATTTCAATATGAATAAACCACTGCGCACCGGTGCATGACCATAAAATATATTATTCATTGAAATAGTACAATCGTTTGGTACTGACTTAAATGAATAATTGTCTTGTAGTAGGCAAGACCCTGATATAATGTTCATACTCAACACGGGCACATAGTAGCATTTATTCAAAACTAAAATCAATCCTGACGGTAGATGCAGAGGTAGAGTGCCGACGGCCATGACGTCAACCTTGTTGCCATTGCCAACGCGCATCGTCACCTCGTCCTTCTCCAAGTCCCGCTTATCCTGCAACTCCTCCTGTGAGTTACAAATATGAGCAACCGAACCGGTATCAAATACCCATGTGTTACTCCAAGCACTTGTGAGATAAACATCTATAACTTGTATATCGTATATACCTTTGTCCTTCTCGGCGATCTTTCCCGCCTTCTTGTCAGCTAAGTACTTGGGGCAGTTGGGCTTCCAATGGTCGTCCCCTTTGCAGTAGAAGCACTCAACGCCTGGCTTGGGTCCATACTTAGGCGCCTTAGAGATGGAGGCAGCTGACTTGCCATTCCTCTTAGGCTTCCACTTGACGGCTTTGTTAACTTTTAACGCCGCGCGCTCCTCTTTGACTTCAATCTTAGTGGTCCTCAGCATTTCAAATAACTCAGACAAAGATTTACGAACCTCTTGTGTGAGAAATTCCATGACAAATTCATGGTAGCTAGGGGGCAACGAGTGTAAAACAATATCAATCACCAGTTCGTCAGGAATTTCTTGTCCCTAAGCGATTAGGTATAAAATGTAGTCAGACATCTTGCCTACATGCTCATCAATGCTGTCATGCTCTTTCATCATAGTCGTCATAAACAATTTAAAGGTTTCAAACCTTGCGACTATGGTTTTGGTGCTAAATCAGTTTTGAGAACAGTGATTATCTCATAAGCACTCATGTTCATAAAATTCTCTTTCAGTTCAGCATCCATATCAAAAAGCATTCCTGCTTGGACCAGAGGGTAGTCACCCGCCCTTGACAGAAAAACATTTTTCTCGTCTTCAGTGGCGGTGTCTGCAGGTTTATCACCTAGGGGTGCCTCAAGCACATAATCCATGTTGAGCGAGATGAGAAGAGTCTTCAGAGATCGGAACCAGGAGAAGAAGTTGGATCCATCGGCTTTCAGCTTTTCTTTCTCAACAGACGGGGCTAGGTTGAAGGTGGGGAGAGACATCTACAATGGTATTTGCAAAGTTTATAAGACTGTGTTCATAATATGAGTTCAAGTTTTATCTATATAAAATATACGAGAACTCCCACTCAAAAAGACATCCCTCAACATCCTTTTAGTGATCACATGACCCCCATCCACCAATACTATCCCCGATCGTCACGGCCGATAGCATGGCTTCAAAGGTAGACCTCTCCATGTCAATCACATCTCCATGCGACTCATGCTCGACCTTTCGGTCTCCCGTGTTCCGATGCCATGTCTGTACATGCTAGGCTCGCCAATTCAACCTTAGTATGTGGCTATGCATACATGGCTTACACCCACCGCATGCGAACGCAGATGTGTTTGACACCCGATCGTCACGGCCTGCCTCCACAACGGCGAACTTTCTTGGTGGTGCATACTAAGGGAGAACACAATGTTGGTATTTCTTTTGAGGGATCACCTATATTGGTACCGCCTTATATCGAATACAAACAATATAGGTAGCACACAATATCTATTAACATCTAATGTAATATGTGTGACATGATATGGTTTCCCGCGCCATGATCTCCATCGTGCGCTCCGGCGCCGCACCAGGTCTCCGTGCCTCCACGCCAGCAATAAAATATTTCGATAAATGATTACCGTTACCATATCATATCACTGCCCCTGCAAAATAAAGTTAGGCGCCTCTACTTTATCTTTTGCAAATTTTACATGGCTGAGGGGCTTTCGCAATAAGAACCGCCTTCTAACTTACGAACCTGCAACCACAACACCGATAAAATAATTGTCTCTATTACACCCCTTTCAGGGCCCTCCGTTGAAGATGCCATACTACCAGTGCTAGAGAGACAGACACCCGCCAGCCGCATATATGGTACAAGCCATATGTCAAGTGCGGAACCAGTCTCGCGTAAGAGTACGCGTAAGGTCGGTCCGGGCCGCTTCATCAAGCAATTCAATAGTATGAACAAATGCACGTGAGAGGGTAACAATTATATGATCGAGTGCCCACATATTTCTATGTGTTCTAATCCGTACTCTATATCTACGCATAGATCGGCTCTGATACCACTGAAGGGGTTCATGTGCATAAAACAAAAAATTTCATAGCAACGCGAACGATAAACCAGCCAAGATCTATCTCTAGGTAGACATAAGTAACGGAGGGATCCGGTGTTCATACCTCTTGAAGACCGAAAGCGTTACGTTCCTAGAACGTTGTTGATGAAGACGTACGACGCCGACCTCAAGGTCGTGGAGTCGTACCGGCGACGAGCGCTACAGAGAGCAGCGCCTCCGAAGTTCTGCACACGTACGGTGTAGCGACGATCCCCCGGCTCCGGTCCAACGACAGCAGCGGAAGATGAAGAGCTCGACCGAAACACCAAAATTACGGCGGTGGATTTTAGTGGAGAGACCCCTCTAAAATATGCAGCTCCAATATTCCGGAACCACACATAAAAGAGAGAAATTGGGATGCCAAAAGGGAGAGGGGGGCCCCTCTATATATAGGTGGAGGGAGGAGGCCACCCTCCTTGGCTAAGCCATGTGGGAGTAAACCCCACATGGCTTTGGTTGGCCAAGGGGGTGCGCTGGCCCTAGGTGGTGAAAGGATTGTATGGGCACCTAGAGGGGGGGGGGGGGGGTGAATAGGTGCTACACCAATTTTTAATTCTTTTCGATTTTAGGCTTAACACAGAGGTAAATTCTCTAGATATGCAACTACGGTGAATTTACCTATATGAAGAGCGAACTAAAACAATTAGGCAATTACCGATACAGGTAAAGAAAACTAAGGGAAAGAGATAACCGAAAGTAGAAGCACGCAAAGACAAGGATGTATTCCCAAGTTCCTCCTTGTTAAGGGAGTACGTCTCGTTGGAGGGGTGTGAGCTCGCCACAAGAGGCCTACTCAAGATGCCACAAAGGCCTCACCCTACTCTCCGATGAACCGCACCTGAGGGTTTGGTTCACCTTCCACTATCGGAATCCTTCAAGGCGGAATCCAGAGTCTTTACAATCTTTTTGGGGCACACACCCACAACTTAATTGGGGGCTCCCAAATCAACACATCTGTCACAAGTACAACAAGTAGTAAGAACAAGAATTCTAGGTTAACACAATGCTAACCCTAGAAAAGAAATCCCTCAAGTGAATGAGGAAGAAATGAAGAACGGCTTGGTGAAGATGTAGATCCGGGCCTTATCATTCAATCCTCCAAAGATCAACGAGTTTGAGTCCAGAACCGAGCTTTCGTAAGCGGTACTGGGCTCCGGAAGTACCTCCGGAAGTTCCGAGCGGTAGTACCGCTGGGATGACCGGTAGTTCTGGTAAACCCCAGAACCACCAAACTAGAGCATTTCTCGTGACGATTCTTTTATATTTCCTGCACAGCTGAGATTCAACATTAGAGTACTTAATTGTATTGTTGTCAACATCAAAATCACATGGGGTATCACATGTTCTTTCAATCTCCCCCTTTTTGGTGTTGACGACAATACAACTAATTAGCATAGATAGTTTGCAAAAGATAAACGGGCTCCCCCTTAGAGGAGCTCCCCTATCTTTTGGAAACCTAGCACACATCAATAACTTCATACGACAAAATAGATGACAAACATGAAACTGAAAGGTAAGTAGTTCAACCACGTTACATGCTCACATCATGCAAAGAGAGTTCAACGAAATTAAGCTAGAAATGTTCAACCATTGGGACACGAGATAAAAACAAACAAGTCTCAAAGAGGGCAAGTTCGTGTCCCACCCATGCAAATCCCGTAGACTAAGACTATGCTAAGCACTTCTCCCCCTTTGGCATCAAGACACCAAAAAGAGAGGAGTGGCACTAGGCGTCCCAAGGGGATCACTCCCCATGCTCCTCATGCTCCACTTCCTCCTCCTCATCGGACCAAGCAACACGGCCATTGGCGAGCCACTGCTCCTTGGGAGTGATGTTCTCTTCAGAGCCGTCGGAAACTGGGATCTCCAACTTGCGCATAATATGTTTCTGACGGAAGCGGTTCTTCTTATCTTGCACATGGACCTCATACATGCGGTCATCAATCAAACAGAAGGACTCCCTGAACTTGGACTTGATCTTCTGGAACCATCCCGGTTCCTCAGCAGGAGCCTCAGCCACTTTCTTTCCTTTCCCATGGCGGTCCGCGGGAAGCACATGAGGTTTCTTGCGAAGCTTCTTCTCAAGATGGGGAACCACAGACTGGGAATGATCAAGGCGCTCACCATTGTGGAGGTAGGCCCATTTACCAACAATGAGCTTCATAATGTAGGTGGCAAAGATAGGAACCCACTTATCAAAGATGTAGAGCCACAACTTCTCATAGATGACATTCATGACATCTAGGTTCACTCCGGATCCCTTCCTCTCACAGCACTGAATGAGCAGATCAATCGGATAGCCATGAACTTGGTCCCAGTTGCCCACGCGAGGAGTGAGCGTCTCCCTGAAAATGCGAAACATGATCTCATAGGTAGGAATGAGATCCTCAGTCTGTCCCGGAGAGCCACCTTCCATGGTGATAGGGAGAAGCACATCCCTGCAACTTGGGCGGTCTCGATGATGAACCGTCCAACCATTGGATTCCGAGGTACGAGGGTAGCCTAGACAAGCAGCAAAGTCTAACCACCTGCACTCCACATGTTCTTCCTTGATCATCCAACGAAGCACATAATTCCTCTCATCTCCCATGTGCACAGTAGCATAAAACTGCCCAACAAGCTGCTCATCATAGTCCTGGTGCAGCCCCATAATGTCAAGCAGCCCAAACTCCTCACACATGGCATAGGCTTCGGCAAAGTAGGCTTGGAACTTCAGAGACGTCAAGTGAGGAATGTTTAGATGATGTTGAAGGACCACAGCATTCCTTTGGCCCAAATATATTTGATCATGCACAAGCTCTTGATCATTGGTGTAGAAGCGGGGGTTACTGACATTGGCTTGACGAGGAATGAGGTAGGGGTTCTTCATCCGATACTCACGGTACTGATTGTCGGGCATCTTAGCAAACGAGACTGTTTTTGGTTTCTTTGCCACTGTCTTCTTAGAAGTCCCACTTGAACTGGCAGCACTTTTCTTCTTCTCAAGGTTGATCTGACGGGCTGACTTGGTTTGCGGCATCACCTCGGACTCTTCTTCAATGTCATCCTCAACCGTGCGCTGCTTCTTGCGAGCTGAGGAGGAGAAACCTGAGAAGTAAGCACAAAGGTAGGGAGGGAACTAGGAAAGACAGAAAATTCGCAATAAAAACAAGATAGTTGCAGAGAGTAATTAACCCGTGTGGATAGGGAGAACACCAATAGTTTCAGGGCTATGACGAGGTGCGAAGCAAGGGAAAGCGGTCTTCTTTCCTTTCATGGACCTTTATGAATCGATAATATGAGGAAACGCCCTAACGGTCACTCTCAACCTCACTACTTGAGTGACGAAAGTCACTTAGCTTCTTTAATAGGGCTTGCCAAAGAACCCCTCCGGGGCCCCGGGAAGAGGAAGAAGGAGATAGAGCAAAGGTCTCCTCTTTCTGTCCGAACCGAGAGGAACCCCGGGGACACCCCATGGAACACCCAACCACACGTGCCCGAGAGAAACGGGGTGATTAGGGTTTCACACGGTACTAGAGATTTCTACCACAATCTACACGAAAAACCTACTCTAGACAACTAACCACATCTAGTATAGGTCCAAGACATGCTCCAATGAAGATTGTATCCAAACAATCGTGCATCTAGAACTTGCCCTACATCAAATCTAGTTTCAAATAGTGAAGCCTAGAATGAGCATGAGAGAGGGCAAATACCGGAGGCCATGGAGGAGGATGTCGAGGGGATCGATTCCCTCGGACCAGATCTGAAGGAGGAGCACCGGAGGAGCTTCAATGGAGCCCTAGAGGAGGGCGAGCTTGGGGTCGAGAGGAGGAAGAAAGGAAACCTAACTTCCTCACCGGCCCCGTTCCCTTAAGTCACCTATCCCGCCGCACCGGTAGTACCGGTGGAGCGGGCGGTACTTCAGCCCGCTGCAGTTTTCAAGTGCTGGGAAACTGCAGGGGCCGGTAGTACCAGACGCTTCGCCGGCAGTACCGCACATTTTAGATGCTCCTCCCGCAGCACCGGTAGTACCGGTGGAGCGAGCGGTACTTCCGCCCGCTGCAGTTTTCAGGCAGCTGAAAAATGCAGGGGACGGTAGTACCGGTCGATTCGCCGGTAGTACCGCTCCTATCAGAAAACTGGATGCTTGTTTTTAGGGAGAATTTAATGTTTAGATTTAGATCCAGGGGTTTTTAGGAGAGTTGGGGCTTAGGATGGGCAACAAACTGTCGTAATATGGTACTACACTCATGTTTGCAAGATGCATAAATAAAAGGCCAAACATGAGTGTTTTTCCATCGCACGCACATAGTGACACATATAGGTCTAGAAAAACCAAATAAACACCAAATAAGAACCAACTCCTCACATGAGGAGGTCGGTGGCCGAAACCACCATATATGAGTATAAAAGAGTGAGACACCGCGAAGATGTATCTTGGGTTCTCACTCAAAACTCATCATTTAAGCTCACAATTCATGAATTTGAATATAGAGTAGACAAATGAATTCATTAATATAGGCATCATGGGGGGAGGGAGAGCCCAATAGTTAGGACAACACTCACCCTAAATCCATGCCTACACCTAAACCAAGATAGAAGTTGAAACTATAGGTGTGTATGCAAGATGGTCAAGCCAAGCTCCTCGAATCCACGATATTTAGCTCATTCCTCAAATAAGTAAATCTTGCTTCATCAAGTGGCTTCATGAAAATATCGGCAAGTTGGTCTTTGGTTGGCACATATGCTAGCTCAATGTCTCCACGGGCAACATGATCCCGAATGAAATGATGACGAATCTCAATGTGCTTGGTTCTTGAGTGTTGCACCGGGTTGTAGGCGATCTTGATAGCACACTCATTGTCACACAAAAGAGGCACTTTGTCACAATTGACACCGTATTCCTTTAAAGTTTGCCTCATCCATAACAATTGAGTGCATGCACTAGCGGCGGCCACATACTCGGCTTCGGCGGTGGAGAGAGAAATACAATTTTGCTTCTTAGAAGACCAACTCACCAAGGACCTACCAAGAAATTGGCAAGCCCCGGAAGTTGATTTCCTATCATATTGATCACCGGCCCAATCCGAATCCGTGAACCCACGAAGAGTGAAAGATGAATCCCTTGGGTACCACAAACCAAACCTTGGGGTATGAACCAAATATCGTAGGATTCTTTTGACCGCCAACATGTGGCTTTCCTTAGGAGCCGCTTGATACCTTGCACACACACCTACACTCAACACAATATCAGGTCTAGATGCACAAAGGTAAAGCAACGAACCTATCATGGAGCGGTAGAGCTTTTGATCCACATCTATACCCTTTGGTTAAGTTGTAGATGGCATTTGGTATCCATAGGTGTCTTCTTCTCCTTAGCATCGGCCATATTAACCCTCTTGAGAATGTCTTGAATATACTTTGCTTGGCTAATGAAAGTCCCTCCTCTCAATTGCTTGATCTCAAATCCAAGGAAGAACTTCAACTCGCCCATCATAGACATCTCAAACCTATCGGTCATAAGATTTGAAAATTCATCATTAAAAGCTTTGTTAGACGAGCCAAATATAATATCATCAACATGTAGTTGGCATACGAAAACCTCCCCTTTAACCCTCTTAGTAAAAAGAGTGGGATCAATTTGCCCAACTTCAAATCCACGGTCTAACAATAACTCTCTAAGGTGCTCATACCACGCACGTGGTGCTTCCTTAAGTCCATAGAGCGCCTTATGAAGCTTGTAAACATGGTTAGGGAAGTTGGCGTACTCGAACCCCGGGGGTTGCTTAACGAACACCAACTCCTTTAAAGGTCCATTGAGAAAGGCACTTTTAACATCCATTTGTTGTAATTTAAAGTTATAACGAGATGCATAAGCAAGAAGGATACGAATGGACTCAAGGCGAGCCACGGGAGCATAGGTCTCTCCAAAATCAATGCCTTCAACTTGAGAGTACCCTTGAGCCACAAATCTAGCCTTGTTCCTCACAACCATGCCATGTTCATCTTGCTTGTTCTTGAAAATCCATTTTGTACCGATAACATGGCGGCACTCCTTTGGCTTCTCAACCAACTTCCAAACTTTATTGCGCTCGAAATTGTTGAGCTCTTCATGCATGGCTTGCAACCAATCCGGATCTTCAAGAGCTTCGGACACTTTCTTCGGTTCTATCATGACAATATGAGCTTGATGATCACTAAAGTTTGCCAATTGCCTCCGGGTGGACACTTTGCCTTTCACATCACCAATCACCTTCTCAAGAGTATGTTCACGAAGTTCCATGATTCTTGCAACTCTAGCTCGACGACGGGCTTCGATATCCTCATTGCATCTTGGAGGTATCACTTGATCATCTTGATTATTTGAGTCCCCGTCTTGACCGGAAGGTTGACCTTGATCATCACTAGGCACGACTTCAACATTTGAAGAAGAAGATGATTGAGCAAGGTCTTGAATATTGCTAGCATCACGAATAGGTGAGTTGGGATCTTGCATAGCAACTTGATCAAGGGTTTGAGGGTCTTCAACTTGTTCTTGGGATGGTGCAATAGGCTCTTCATTGGCAAGATTTTCTTGTGTAGATGAAGGCTCCACTTGGATAGAGCATTGTCCTTCTCGATCTGCCACAAGGGGTTCCTCAACGGGGCGGAAAAATCCCACACCCATTCTTCTTATGGCTTCTTGAGGAATTACGTCATCTATATCAGAAACATGAAATTGCGCCACTTGGGAGCCGTCATTTTCCTCGAACACCACACTACATGATTCTATGATACGCCGTGAGGCTTTATCATAGATTCTATAAGTGTGGGATTCGGCACCGTAACCAACAAATATACCTTCTAGAGATTTAGATTCGAATTTAGTTAAGCGACAACCTTTAATCAAATAGAAACACTTACAACCGAAGACACGGAAGTAGGAGATGTTAGGCTTGTTGCCGGTGAGGATCTCATAGAGGGTCTTGTTCAACCCTTTGCGGAAGTAGAGCCGGTTGGATGAATGACACGCCGTGGATATACCCTCCGCCCAAAAACTTAATGGAGTCTTAAACTCCGCTAACATGGACCTTGCTATATCCATAAGAGTCCGGTTCTTCCTCTCGGCTACACCATTTTGTTGAGGGGTATAAGTTGCGGAATATTGATGACGAATACCCTCTTCACTAAGAAACTCATTGAGGGTGTAGTTCTTGAACTCGGAGCCATTGTCACTTCTAATTGCCAATATGGGGACATTGTGTTGACGTTGCATTTCAATGGAGAAGTCGATGAGGGTTTGTTGGGTCTCACTCTTCGACTTGAAGAAATAAACCCAAGTGAATCTTGAATAGTGATCAACAATCACCAAGCAATACTTCTTCCCACCTAGACTTGCTTCGGGAACGGCACCAAAAAGATCCACATGGAGGAGCTCCAAGATCCTCTTGGATGAGATAATAGTCTTGGAAGGATGGGGAGAATCATGCATCTTGCCTTCAACACAAGCCCTACAAACACGATCTTTGGCAAAAGAGACATCTTCTTTTAGTCCGAGAATGTGGCCACCCTTGTGAAGACTTTGCAAAGTTCTCATGTTGACATGGGCTAGGCGGCGATGCCACAACCAACCCTTGTCGGCCTTTCCGAATAGGCACATCGAATTTGAAGTGGTTTTCTCCGAAAAGTCAACCACGAACAAATCATCCTCGACGTACCCAATGAAAGCGACCTTTAGAGTCTTGCTCCACAAGAGTACCACGACATCAATATCAAAGAAGACGGCGAAACCCATCTTATTAAGTGCACGAACGGAAAGTAAATTAAAACCAAGGTCTTTGACAAGCATGACATTCGCTAGGGTGATATCCTTAGCAACTACCACCTTGCCAAAGCCCAATACCTCGGATTTTGATCGATCTCCATAAGTGATGGTTGCTTCATTTAGATTTGGTCTCAACTCCGTCATTAATTCCTTGCTTCCGGTCATATGTTTTGTGCATCCACTATCAAGCACCCATTTTGACCCACCGGAAGCATAGTCCTACAAGAAATCATTGCTTTGATTTAGGTCCCCATTTCTCAATGGGTCCTCTTTTGTTAGCAACAAGGGTCTTAGGAACCCAAATAGAACGAGCAATAGGCACATTTCTAGGACCAACAAACTTATCATAGACATCCCCATAATAATCAACAAATATAATGTAGTGGGGGTTAGTCTTTCCCGCAAAGTCATCACTAATGGTTTTGCCCCTTGTGGCACCACCACTAGCAATGTTGACCTTCTTAGCTTGAGGGGTCTTCTTTGCTTGAGGAGCACTAGTAATGTTGGCCTTCTTAGCTTGAGGGATCTTCTTTGCTTGGGGAGCTCTAGCATCCTTCATGAAACCCTCTTTCTCCTTTTCCTCCTCAATGAACCCAAGACCAACTCTCCCTTTTTGTGAAGTAACAAACGGTTTCTTACCTAGGGAGATGGCCTTAGCAAGATTGATCTTCAACCTAGCATTTTCCTCAATGATATTTGCATGATCACAAGTAATGGGAGTGGAGGAACTAGGCATATCATTTTTAGGCGGTTGAGCTTGAAGTTGTTCATACGACTTAGTGAGGGTAGAGTGTTCACTCTCCAATGCTTTGTGGGCCTTGGAGAGCTTCTCTAGCTCCTTGGTTAGTCTAGAATGACCAACACCAAGCTCGACCTTTTCTTTCTTACATGCTTTGTATTTAGCAATTGCATGATCATGTTCTTTAATGAGTTTAGCAACAATTACATCATTTGATTCTTCTATAGATTCTAGTTGTTGCTCTAGAGAAACTCTAAGCTCATGCTCTTCTTCAAGATTGTCTTTCAAGGATGCAATTTCCATAGCATCCTCTCTTTCAATCTTACCCTTGATCTCAAGCATTTCTTGAGCTTCACCATATTGACTCATAAGAGTCTCAACATGCTTCTTTGTTTCACCTTGCATGTTAGTGATAAAATGATCGAAAGCAACTATTTCCTCTTTGATTTTAAGACTAGTAGCATCATCCATATTACTCATTGCCTTAGGAGATGAGGGAGATGATACCTCGGTGGTCTTGGCCATGAAGCATCTTGCGGAGGAGTTGGAGACATTCTCATTGGGGGATTCAAATAGGGAAGGAGATGATGAAGAAACAATAGAAATGGCGGCAACTTCATTTGTGGGCTCTTCTTCTTCTTCTTCTTCTTCTTCTTCTTCTTCTTCTTCTTCTTCTTCTTCTTCTTCTTCTTCTTCTTCTTCTTCCCCGGATGAGAACTCTTCTTGAGCAAGCAATAGAATTCTCGGAGGCTTCTTGTTGATGGCATTCTTCTTGAAGAAATGTTTCTTATGGGTGTCCTTTGACTTGTCCTTCCTAACAAGCTTTCCTCCATAAAGTTCTCGATTCTGAAACGGACACTCGGCCACCAAGTGATATTTGTCTTGGCAATTATAGCAAGAACGAACTCTTTGGCCACCCTCCTTCCTTCCACTTGCCTTGTTGACAAAATCCCTTGCCTTGGACGGACTCTTCCAAAAGACTTTAGATGTGAGAGACGCATAGTGCTTGAGAATATCTTGAAGCTCTTTGGGATCCCAATGTGACACATCTTCTTGATCCTCATCATCATCGTCTTGCTCCACAACCTTGGCCTTCAAAGCAAGTGAAGATCCTCTATGCATTCCAATAGCTCGGGCTCGAGCATCTTCGGCGTTCTTGGCGGCCACCTTGTATGCCGCCATCTCTTGCATGACTTCATTAGATGACATGAGGTGATAGTTGTATATTCCTTGGAGACTCTTCAAGTCGGTGGATTCGAATGGCCAAAGGGCACTCACATACTTCCTCTTGATCCAAGCATCATCCACATAGGTTGCACCAAGGGCTCGAAATTGAGTGGCAAGGGTCTTGAGTCTTCGATACATTTCTTCATGATCTTCACCATCTATCATGAAAAAACCCTCGGCTTGGTTGCTCAAGGCTTCAAATCTATTCCTTTGCATGCTCTCATTCCTGACAAACTCTTGAGTGAGAATATCCCAAGATTCTTTGGCGGTGGTGGCAAGCTCGATGTGAGACATGTGCTTTTCTCCCACAGAGGTATGAATTATGTTGAGAGCCAAGTCATTGAGTTGACCATCCACAACTTCTCTTCTTGTCATGTTGTTTGGGTCGACGGCCTTGAAGCCAACTTTGATGATTCTCCATAGCTCGCTCGAAGCGCTCTTGATATGAGATCTCATAAGAAATTGCCAGTTAGAAAAACAAGATGGATTAAACTTAGGTGGATCACCCCTATTGTTTATATGAGGATGCGGGATAGGTGGGTCGATGGAGTACTTAAATGGAACACCATGGTACTCCTCCTTCCCATTATCAATTTTAGGAGGGGATTCATTAGTGAGTTGTTCGCCCTCCCCACTATGCGCGGCCGAAGCATTAGCCTCTAGGGATGGTGCGGTGGCTTATTGCCATTCAAGAGTTGCCTCATCATAGCACGCAACTCCTCCATTTGAGTGTGCATAGATGATTTCAAGCTTGTTTCCAAATTCTTGAGATCATCCATGGACACCGGAGGGGTGCTACCACCCGTAACATCATCACCGTCACCCATACTCTCTTAGGCGGTGAAGCCTAACTTAAGAGACAAGGCTCTGATACCAATTGAAAGGATCGTATGGGCACCTAGAGGGGGGGTGAATAGGTGCTACACCAATTTTTAATTGTTTTCGATTTTAGGCTTAACACAAAGGTAAATTCTCTAGATATGCAACTACGATGAATTTACCTATAGAAGAGCAAACTAAAGCAACTAGGCAATTATACGATACAAGAAAAGACAACTAAGGAAAGAGATAACCGAACGTAGAAGCACGCGGAGACAAGGATGTATTCCCGAGTTCCTCCTTGTTAAGGAGTACGTCTCATTGGAGGGGTGTGAGCTCGCCACAAGAGGCCTACTCAAGATGCCACAAAGGCCTCACCCTATTCTCCGATGAACCGCACCCAAGGGTTTGGTTCACCTTCCACTATCGGAATCCTTCAAGGCGGAATCCGGAGCCTTTACAATGTTTTGGGGCACACACCCACAACTTAATTGGGGGCTCCCAATCAACACATCTGTCACAATTACAACAAGTAGTAAGCACAAGAATTCTAGGGTAACACAATGCTAACCCTCGAAATGAAATCCTCAAGTGAATGAGGGGGAAATGAAAAACGGCTCGGTGAAGATGTAGATCGGGGCCTTCTCCTTCAATCCTCCAAAGATCAACGAATTTGGGTGGAGGGATTAGGAGATCTATCGATTTTGAGCTTTGAGCTTTTAGGGCATTAATGGAGGAGAGAGAATTCCAAAGCTAGCTAACAAAGGAGGAAGACACCCTCCTTAAATAGCCCTCCCTCCATCCAGCCGTTGGGGGCGCCTCAGTCCCGCAGCGCCGGAAGTACCGCCAGGAGGGCCGTACTTCCGGTCTTCCTTTCAAGCTTCAGCCAACGGTCTTCAGTCAACTTCCTTCAACCCGCCACAGCGGTAGTTCCGCTGGAACCACCGGTAGGTTCGGTTTAGCGGTAGTACCGGTACTACTTTCCGGTGCTACTTCCGTTAGAGTCCAGAACCGAACTTTCGTAAGCGGTACTGGGCTCCGGAAGTACATCCGGAAGTTCCGAGCGGTAGTACCGCTGGGACGACCGGTACTTCGGTTTAGCGGTTAGTTCCGGTACTACTTCCGGTGCTACTTCTGTTTGAGTCCAGAACCGAACTTTCGTAAGCGGTACTGGGCTCCAGAAGTACGTCCGGAAGTTCCGAGCGGTAGTACCGCTGGGACGACCGGTACTTCCGTTTAGCGGTAGTTCCGGTACTACTTCCGGTGCTGCTACTTCCGTTTGAGTCCAGAACCGAACTTTCGTAAGCGGTACTGGGCTCCGGAAGTACGTCCGGAAGTTCCGAGCGGTAGTACTGCTGGGACGACCGGGTACTTCCGGTAAACCCAAGAACCACCAAACTAGAGCATTTCTTGCGACGATTCTTTTAGATTTCCTACTTAATTGTATTGTTGTCAACATCAAAATCACATGGGGTAACACATGTTCTTTCAGACGGGGGTGCAATGGGAGAGGAAATGGCTCCTTTTATAGGCATCACTGGGCGACGTCTGGACCGGCAGTAGTAAAATGGTGACCGCCGACCGGGGCATTGATTCGGCTCGCCAGACTCAGCGTGCGGCAGGACAGACTTTGCAAGAGAAGCAGCTGCACGGCGGTGCAGATGCGCGGCCAGGCCGGCAGCATAGGAGGCGATGCAGCTTTTTGCCGGCCATTGAAGGCGCCCAAATTCGGGGACGTCGAGCAGCATGGACGCGCACGGCTGCATGCAAACACTCCTCCTGTCCGGCCCTACCCCGGCCCCACTCGTCAGGAAGCAAAGGGAGAAAGACCACGTGGGGCCCATCGAAGGTATCCCTTGATTAAACAAGTGCCCCTGACCGGCCCTACCCCGACCCCACTAGTCAGGCCGAGTAACGGTCAAAGGAGGTTGACCCGACGGAAACGGCCGCTTGGCCGCCTGTGAGAGTGGATAGAGCGAAGTCGGGCAAAAATGAGGAAAACTAAACTAGTGGGGCAAAAAGAGCAAAGCTAAGGGAAGTGGGGTACGAAAGTAATAAGCCCAATGTTTAGTCCCACATTGCTAGTTTAGGGAGAGTTGCACCATTTTATAAGGTGAACTCCTCTAGCACTAGTATGAGCATGAGAATAGGAGAGACTCCCCGCGTGCTCCTCCTCCTCCGCCGCCCGCCTCGCCTCGCCATTTCAAAATCCCGAGATGGACAGCTTGGCAGGGAGAATGTTGAAGGAAACCAGCCCACCATTTCAAAATAGAGAGAGACCCATAACTCAGGACCATGAGCTGGACTTGGAAGATACCCCACTTTGTTTCTTATAAAAAAGACACATACTTTTCCTAAGAGCACTACGCCGAGTCCTCACAAGTTTGTATATGATTTTGAATATGTGGTCTTGTAGTACAAGCTTCCTTTTTTCCACGGAACTTCTTAACTTTACATATTCTAATCAGACAAGATATTTTTCTGGATCAACTCTGATACGTTTTGTCAACTGGACAAATCTACAATGGAATACGTGTACTTCCAAAACTAAATCCGCGCGTGTACGTTGTGCCGTGTGCGTTATATACAGCCGTGAGTGTATGTCTCCCATTACTCAATCTAATCTGTGACACATTGTAAGCGATATCATGGGCGCAGTGTGATCATATCTGCACCGTCAGCCATGTACGCCGCCTAATTTTTCTCAGTAGACCAGATTAACACACAAAACAATACACGTATGACTCAAGTTTATTTATCTTGTCTCTGACTGTCATATTAAACAGGACTACGATTGACAATCAGGGAAACAGAGCTTCTTGTCACACGCTCCGTAGCAAAGATGCTCACTCTCATGTTTACTTATAGAACCGGCCGGCAGGAGCTGCCTTTTATATTAGAAGAGGGCGAACAATGCCAAAGAAACCTCCGATTCTACATTCGGACTATTGTTCCTTTTTCTCTTCACGCGGATTGTTATTCTCAACATACAACCACGCTAGAGATTTGTCAATTGATGTATTTGAGCGTCACAGATCGAACTTGTGGTAGTTCAGTGTAGCAAAATGCATATGGGAGATTCTCCTGTTGTGCTCCTTCCACACATTTCAAAGGATATAACTTCAGAAATTCACTTTGGAACCCGAGCTCACATGCTCCTGATCAAATAAAAAAATAGTAAAACATTTTAAAAAAGTCTGATTTTTTTAGTGGAGAGATATGTTTTCTACACATATGCCAAATTTCGTGATAAAAAGACATTTCTGCTGCTCTGTACAAAAAAGACAAAATCACTGCTCATTTTGGTTACTGGATTTGTCTGTTTTGCACAGAGCAGCACAAATATCATGTCATCACGAAATTTGGCACGTATGTAGAAAACATGTATGTTCATCACAAAAAAAAATCAGAATTTTTTTAAATGTTTTACTATTTTTTATTTGATCAGCGTGAGCTCAGGCCCACGCACGAGATTCACTCGTGAAGATCGGGCCATGAGAATAATTTGCATGGTTATAATTTTTCTTGGATTCACTAGTGAGGTTCATCGGTGATGTGATAAATTTTATGCTTGATAGAAATTTGGAGCATGCTTGAGATTAAAATGGCTATATAGTAGGCATTTTACTTGGTAAAATAATCAAGCAAATCTGGTTACGTCCTTCTGTACTATAGAAATGGATAAGATTTTTTTCATTTAATATTTACTAAAGATTTACCTAGACTTGGTACTGATCATATCCCTCTTTTGTGGGACTATGGTGTTGGCTAAATGTTACAGTTATAAATTAAAAAATGGTGGCTCTTAAGAGAGGATTTTAGACCCCTGGTAGAAAAATCCTAAAATTCCATGTTAAGAGCGAAAGTCATCTAGAGATCTGGTAGAAAAAAGTCAGAAGATTTAGGGTTTGTTTGATTCATATGATATGACATGTATAGGAATAGAAAACTTACAGGATTGAGATATCATATCTACTTGAATCCTATGGGAAGAGGATTCTCTTGATTGTAGTAAAGGAAATTTTCATAAGGTATGGTCTAATACTATTTTTCCGATGGGATTTACACTAGAAGATTCTCTAGATAGTTCCTATGAGATATGATCTTATGAATCAAACAACTTCTATAGGAAAAAATCCTGTAGGATCCATCCTCCAAAAATCCTATGATATTTATGTGAATCAAAGGAGCCCTTAGCAAAATGTGTAAAGGCTGGAGTTCAACATTGATGTTAAGCTTAGAAACTGAAATCCAACATGATGTCTGAATATGATGAACTTGACATTAGGTCTCAAAAACTGAGCTGTCAGGAACAGAACAAACTAGGATGAAAGTGATACGTTTAGAAATGAATAAAGATATAGCTTAAGGAATAGATGAAAGCTAGACAAAGATTAGGAAAATGTATCATGTTTCCAATATTGGTGACATGCTTGGCATTTGCTACCAATTTTATAAGGATTTGTAGGGAGAATGAAAGGCTTTGGCTTAGCTGATGATTTCCTTCCAAAGTTTAAGAAGATCTCTAGCATAGATAATGAAAAACTCCAGACATCTTTTATAGACAAAGAAGAAATCAAATTAACTGTTTTTTGGGTCTTATTCTAATAGTGCCCAAGGCCATGATGGACATGCCTTTCATATATTACCAAAAAATTGGGATCTCATAAAAAAGGAACTTGTGGCTCCCTTTGATGAATTCCATAAAGTAAACCTTTTATAGATATAGGTTCATTTGTTATTCTTCCCTCATTCCCAAGGAAGAAATTTCTACTTACATTAAGAAGTTTAGGCTAATTAGTTATTAAAATTGTATTTAAATTTCCAAAGGAAAATTCAAAGGATATAACTTCTTGCTTGACGCTTCTCACTTGTATGGGTGCTCGACATGTATCCCACTAATTCTACATGAAGTTGAAATCTTGCCATCTCACGGCCGTGGCCTCTGTACCCAGTTCATCGCGGGGTGTTGGTTGTCTGAATGGTAAATAGGTAGTGAATGCACATGGACACCACACCTTCCGGAGTATGGAGGCATAGAAATTGGGTCATGAGGCATCCCCCTGAAGGCTAGGTCATGGGCCATGAGGATTCACCGGTCAAAATCGAGCCATGAGAATAATTGGTATGTAGGCTCTGATTGCGCTTCCATATTTACTCGTTTGAAATGAGAAATTATCCACAAATGTAAATCCGACGAGTTGGAATGGGCAACTTGATAGACCATGAGGACGAATATAGACGTAGTGCGCGCATTCGTCTTTATTTGACTTGAAAGTTTGTGCTTCTGTTGATTTGAAGAGCTTT
>QRDG01001693.1:0-39802 GCA_012064385.1 Puccinellia tenuiflora | reverse complement strand
GTGTACCACGGGCCGGCCTGCCAGGGCCCACGAGATTCTTCGGATGATTTTCGCTAAGGACCAGGCTCTCTAAGCCTGGCGAGCTTCGCGAGGATTTCTCTCCTCGCGAAGGGTTTTTCTCCTCGCCAAGGGTTCTTTCCCTTGGCGAGGGATCGCCCCTCGACAAGGCGTCTCCGACGCTGCCCGCAATTCTACTAAGGACCGAGCTGAAGGGCTTGGCGAGGCTTTTCGCCTCGCGAAGCGCCCTCCTCGTGAAGCCACCTCTGCTCCCGCGGCAGGGCGCACATGGGCTCGGCGCCGGGTGCAGAGTGACGCGCGTGCCTACGCGCGATGACGACAACGCCGCAGTTGCCGTTTCCATGTATAAAGCAGTCAACAAAGCGGAGCCAAGCAAAGCGGACAACGAGTATTGCCTCTTTGGTGACAATGGAACAGTCTGCAGCTACGCTCCAAAGACGACGTCACCGTGGGTCACCTCCCACCTCGGCAAGCGCCAGTCCACCGTCCAGCTGGTCGGTGCCCCTTTTCAGCTTTGGTGACGCCGTTCCCCTGCCGTGGACCGCGTCCACGAGTTTTACCTTTATGGTAGACCTCACCTTTACGGTGCACCGCGCCTCTTCCTTCGTCGCCATGTGGTAGCCCTTCCCGCCCAAATGTTTGGGCAGAAGAGGCCCAGGGCGCCTATAAAAGGAGGGGAGGCACGCCTGTGCAAGGGGTTCCAAGATTCCAGAGTCCAAACCCTAGATCTAAAGACTAGCAAGTAGCCATTGTTAGCCACCTTGAGCTCGACAAGCTCTCCCCTTGTACTGTAAACTCCCCAAGCAGTGCAATACACCACAGCAGGACGTAGGGGTTTTACCTCCACAAGAGGGCCCTGAACCTGGGTAATACCTTGTGTCAATCTCTGCAGTGTCGTCCGCAGCGAGCCTCACGAGCACCGTCGCCGGAGCCCGTTGTGGATTGTTTGACTCCGTGTTCAGCCCCTTACACGATACCTTGGAGACACCCCTAGTTCCTGGGGACTATCTCCGACATTTGGCGCGCCAGGTAGGGGGCTGAGGCGCGTCTTCATCCTCGACACAGCCATGGCCGGTTCTCGTGCCGAACGTCTTGCTCGCCGGACGGCTAGCGCCGCCACCGCTCCCGCAGGCCGCCCACGTGGCCGCCCGCGTGGGGGCTCTGCTCCGGAGCGCCGCGTCGACCCCGAGCCCCGCGTCGAGCACCCCGACGACGACGACATCGACCACGCTGAGGACGACCTCGGCGAAGAGGAGGCCTCCTCCCTGCCCCCGTCGCGGGACCGTGCTGCCTCCTCGCTGGCCGCCCTGCGCCCAGCCCGGCGACTGCGCTCCTCATGGCGCAGGAGCTGCTGCAGTACCGCCCCACGCCGGCGGCTCAGGAGGCCTGGCTCAACCGCGTTGCCGAGCTCATCGGCGCCGCTCGCGCCTCGGCACCTGCGCCGTCTCGTTCCCTGGTCCCTTCTGCGCTCGTGGGGGACGTGGCGCACGGCGCACCTCCCGCGCCTCCTCTCCAACCCACACCCGCTCCGGCTCCACCGGTTGCACCGCAACCTGCTCCAGCGGGGGCTCCTCCTCGCGACGGCCGCGCTGCATCGCACGCGTCGTCGCCGCATGACTGCCAGATCGTGCAGCGAGCCCCTGAGGACGCACGCGTGAGCATTGAGCGCGGGCAAGAACGCCGCAACCGCGCCGTCCAGGACATCGCCACCGCCGGGCGCCACCTCCGCGCCACCCTTGCCAACGGCACGGTCACCTACGGCACGACGGCCGCGTTCACTCGCAGCCTTCGTCGCGTCGTTTGGCCGGTCAAGTTCAGGCCGGACCTCCCTCCGCGCTACGACGGCAAGAACAACCCCCTGGAGTTCCTGCAGCTCTACTCTTTGGCCATCCAGGCCGCCGGGGGCGACGACAAGGTTATGGCGAACTGGTTCCCTATGGCCCTCAAGGACTCTGCGTCCTCATGGCTCACCAACCTTCCCGCCGAGTCCATCAACTCTTGGGAGGAGCTCTGCCGGTGCTTCGTCGCCAACTTCAAGGGCACGTACGAGCGCGGCCTCACCTACAACGACCTCCGCGCCGTGCGTCAGAAGCCCGGCGAGACCCTCCGCAAGTACATCCAGCGCTTCAACCAAGTGCGCAACAAGATCCCCAACGTCACCGATGCGCAGGTCATTTCGGCCTTCCAGGCTGGGGTCACAGACGTGCGGATGCTCGAGAAGCTCGGCATCCACGACAACATCACCACCGTCGTCAAGCTTTTCGACTTGGCGGACAAGTGCGCCAAGGCTGAAGAGGGCCGCTTGTTCGTCAAGAACGAGCCAGGGGACCCCGCCGAGGGGTCCAAGAAGAAGAAATCCTCTGAGAAGCGCAAGACTACTGCGGTCCTCGCGGCAGAGCCTGACGCCAAGCAGTCTCGCCAAGCTGCTACTCCAGCCGCAGGATCTGAGAAGAAGGATGATCGCCCTTCTTCTGCATCTACCACAACAGGCACTCTCACGCCACCGAGGACTGCTTCGACATCAAGAGGCTTCGCGAGGCTCGCGAGGCTCGCGAGGCAAACGGAGGCCGCGGATGCCGCGGCGGAGGCCGCGGCGGAGGCCGCAGCGGCCGTGGGGGGCGACCGCTGGAACAACAACTACAACGACAACTACCAGCAGAACCCCCAGGCCAACGCTGCCCAGCCCGCAAACGACAACCTGCCTGCCAAGGCTGACGAGGGCTACCAGGTACCTCGTGGAGCCGCTTGCATCCTTGGCGGGGCTCAGGCCCCTCGCTCCAAACCGCCACTTCAAGCAACTCGCTCGCGAGGTCGCGGCAGCCCTCCCTGGAGTCGAGGCCTCCAGGCCCCTCAAGTGGTCCCAGTGCCCCATTACCTTCGACTCCGGCGATCACCCCAAGTCCACCTCAACCGTTGGCACCATCCCGTTGGTCTGCACCCCCACCATCAACAATATCGCCGTCTCTAAGACGCTCATTGATGGGGGTGCTGGCCTCAACGTCATCTCCGTCGAGACATTCGAGAAGCTGCAGGTGCCCTACGAGCGGCTCATGCCTACCAGGCCCTTCTCGGGAGTGACAGAGGGTCTTACCACCCCCTTGGGGCAGGTGAGGCTCGCCGTCACTTTCGGCACCCAGGCCAACTACCGCACCGAGCTGATCGACTTCGACGTCGCGCACATCGGCCTACCCTACAACGCCATACTCGGCTACCCCGCCCTCGCCAAATCATGGCGGTGACCCACCACGCCTACAACCTCGTCAAGCTCCCTGGCTCGGGTGGCACCATTGTCATCCGCGGCGTGGTCTCGGACGCCTTGTACGCTGCGCAGGCGGCCTACAAGGCTGCCGCGGTGGCGTCACCCGCTGACGAGGACGAGGAACCCCTCCCGAGGCCCCCCGCGAAGAAGAAGCAGCTGTTCTCTCAGGAGAAGGCCGCGACAAAACAAGTGTCTCTGGAGGCGAGCGGCTCGGGGGCTTGCGTCACCGTCGGTGCCAACCTGCCCCCTAAATAGGGGAGCGCGCTCCCGGAGGAGCAACGCTTCATCATCAAAGAAGAAAAAACTCCTGGCCACGCCAGTGTAATGACACCTATTTCAGGTCATTCTGAACCTTTGCGCATCGCGCCAGCATGTTTTGCGACTTCGGCAAAGCTGTTATTACTGTTTATTCCTGCTCGTATGATCCCTCCTGTGTATCTCACGAGCGGGGGCTAGCAGGGTGCCATGCACGGGAGCATCCCGGCAGCGCCTAAAACCCAAGGGATCCGAGCTCTGAACTTGCGGGTCAGCTCTCATGCATGTCAACTCCCAAGGAGCTCTGAACTCATGGGTCAGCTCCCGCGCACGTCAACTCACCAAGGATCACCAAAACCTTGGTGCCTGTTTCTCCTCGCGAGACACACATGAAGGAACCTACGAGCACCATAAGATTCCTTAGCTATCTATTGCTTGTGGGTACGCCTATCTCTCCAAGTGCAGGAAAACAGGCTCTCCAAGCCTCAGGCACCCTCTCCAAGGCAACAACGCCTCGCCAGGGAACCAACACCCTTTCCAAGGCAAAAACACCTCGGCAAGCTAAGTCTAAACACCTGTTCAGATCTCTTCTCGCTGGTTTTCACCCCTCGAGTCTCTTTTCTCTCTCCTATGCCTCATGGGCTGCTTGCACGTCAAAGGGGGGCCCCAAGCATCGCGCTTCGAGGAGCTCCTACTTCTCGAGGCCTCACTCACCCCCCGGACTTGTGGAGCACTGACTCGCACATACCGAAGCGGCGGTGGTGTAGCGCTAAGAGAGGGTCCTAAGACGTAGAGCGAAAAAGACATGAGGAGGAAGAACAAAGGCTTCCCGAGGGACATTCACAAGCACACCCAAATATAACTTGACAAGTTTTTACAAAGTTTACAACCAAAATAGCTAAGATAAATGTGCCCTTGGCACGTTCAGCTACAGGAAGGAGTTCAGGCCATCGCGCCTCCCGAGGTCCCCGCTCCATCCGCGCCAGCTCCTGCTCCTAGGGCACCTCCCTCGCCGTCGCCTTCGTCTTCGTCAACCAGGACTTGGTCGAATTTCTTGGCATACGCGATGGCGGCCTGCTTGGCGGTCTCCCGCGCTTTGTCGCTGATGGCGCGTGGTGGCGCCATCACGTCCTCAAGATCAAGTGAGGACTGGAGCCTCACGAGGTTGCTGAAGACGTTGGTAACGGCGACGACGAGGAGGTCGCGACTCTCCTCCACGACACGCTTGTCAAAGCTCTTCGCGACCCCTTCAAGCTTTCCAAGGAACTGCTCGAAGAAGTGCGAGTACGAGGCCTCGTCGTCGGTCGTTGCGGAGAAGGAGGGGACGTCGATCCTCAGATCTCTCCCGACGGCGCGCACACGGCTCACCAAGCTCTGGAGAATGCTTTGACGCTGGCGCGTCATGAACCGGTCAACCTGGCGCTGGTCTCGTGCCTGCTCCACCAGGGCCGCGACCGGCCCCACCTGCTGCCGGAGCTCGTCCAGGTCCCTCTCCAAGGCAAAGGCGTTCCCCTCGGCGCGCGCCTGGGCCTCCCGAGAGACCTCGAGGCAGGAGGTCAACCTTTTCTCCTCCTGCTCAAGCTCCTTGACGCGCTTCTCGAGCTCCTTGCGCTTGGTCTTGAGGCGGTCCTCGTGCTTCGCGACCTTCTCGTCGTACTCCTTTGAGAGGTTTTCGCGGACGAGTTTGACTTTGAGGTCAGCCTCTTCTTGGAGCCTCTTATGCTCCGCCGCAAGGTTGGCCTCGTCGGTGGCCACCCGACCTTCACGCTCCTCCAGCTGCCCCTCGCGGGTGGCCTGGTCCTTCGCGAGCAGCTGCATCTGCTCCTCGTGCCGATGCAGTTCCTTCTCCTGGAGGGCGAGCTCTTCCTCGCGCCGTTTCAGCTCGACCTCGCGAGGCGCTAGCTGCCCCTCGCGGGCGTCCAGTTGCTCGCGGAGCTCGTTCAGGCTGGCCTTGGCGGCCTCAGAGTCGGCGGCGAGTTTCTGCTTCGCGGCCGCCAGCTCATCATGCTTGGAGGTAGTTTCCGCCTCAAGTGCTTCCCTGGCGGCGTCGAGCTCCTCCATCACCTCCTGCGCCTCCCGCTTGACGCTGTCGCGGGTCTCTTTGGCGAAGCGGATCGCCTCCTCGCGAGCCGCCTTTGCCGACGCGTCTTGCCGGCGACACATCTCCACCCTCTCGTGGAGAAGAATCCAGGCGTCGCCGAGCCTTGCCCTTTCCTCCGCCAGGGCGTCTTCTTCCGCGGCGAGCTGCTCCTCCAGCCCGTCGAGCGCTCGCCGCGCCCGGTTGAGGACGATCCGGCGGTGGGCTGCTTGGCGATGCGGAGCTTGCAGCGCCAAGGAGACTCCCACGCTGCTGCTGGGTTAGGGATGGCACCCGCAGGGTATGGGTGCGGGTGGAGCCACCCCATACCCTTACCCGTGTCCCTCGAGCTTGCCCATCACCCGTACCCATACCCGTAAGCGGGTACAATTTTTTCCCATACCCTTCACCCGGCAGGGTAAAGGGATACCCGCGGGTAAAAATACCCGCATTTGCAACAATATCAGTTGAGCCAAAAAAAAGAGCTGAGATAATGTGACCATACATAGTCATAAACAACAACACACAAAATATAGAGATCCCGATGGAGAGATGCGTAGCAGCGTATCTGCGTATGGCAGGCAGCAATTACCTACTAGGGATTTAATCTAGCGCTATTTACTCCTATAGATCACGGGATTATGGGACGGAGTTGAAGCATGTACGTATACCGTCCGATCGATCGTGGCTCTCCTTGAGTTGACCTGCCTAGTGCCTATGCGGGATTAGAAAATTAGGTTAGGTTTAATTAAACTAAGTCCCAGTTGACATAATTTATATGGGTACAAGGGCACGCGGGTATGGGTTATGCAATCCCATGCCCGTACCCGCTCTGCCCGATGGGTATAAGAATTTCCTATTTATATATCCATGGGTATTTTTTAGTCCCAAACCCTTACCCTAATGGGGTTTTTACCCGCAGGGTACGCGGGTACAGGGTACCCATTGCCATCCCTATGCTGGGTGCAGTCCCCTCGACGCTTGTCGAGGCGCCTAGGGCCTCCTGCCCCGAGCTTGTAGCGGCCGTCTCTGGTGCGACCCGGGGGCTTGTGGGGGCGCTTTCTTCGGCGCTCGCCTCGGTTGCCCTCTGGGGGCTGGGCGCCTTTTCGCGCTCAGCTTCAGCGCCAGCGGGCTCCGGCGGCGCCACCGCCCCCTGCTCCACAGGGGCGCCTCCGGCCCCCTCAGCAACGGCCGCATCCGCCGCGGCCTCGGGTGCATCAGCCCCTCTCGAGGAGGCCTCCTCCTCTGGAGGCGGCTCCATGACGATGTCCTCGTCCACGGCTTACTCCGTCTCCTGCTGGGCTTGAGGAGTCGCCGCCCTGGTTGGCGACGGCGCCGCCTCTGTGGTCTCCTCCTCCGAGCGGTGCTCCGCCGCTGGAGGAGTCGCCGCCCGCATCGGCGACGCTATGGTCTCTTCGGCCATCACCGTCTCCGCGCGGTGCTCCACCGCGGGAGAAGCAACTGCCTGCTGCGGCTCGCCGGCTGCAGGCGTCTCCATGGCGACGCTGATGGTCTCTCCAGCCTCGCCGAGTCGCCTCCTCTTTGGCTCCGCAGGCTGCCTGAAAGGAAGACAAAGTTGAAAATCCTTCAAAGGGGGGAATTCTCAAAGCAAAATACTGAAGGAGAAAGAGAGGTCGGGGGCTTACTCGCCGGCCATTACCCACACCCTTTTCTTCGCCTTGGGAGGCTGGGTGAGGTTTGCTCCGGTTTCCTCCTGGGCCGCTCCTGTCTCCGCGCGAGGGACACCTCCCACGGTTGCGGCCCTCCTGTCATGAACGGCCTTGGAGCGGGGCTCGCAACGCCCTCTTCCTCCGCCGCTCGTCTCCTCCTCCTCGGCGCGCTGGGAGCGGACGATGCGGAAGGCGTCCTCCTCGTCGCCGGAGGAGAGCACCTGGAGGTCCACGTCGGCGTGGGCGCTCCTCGAGGAGCCGGCGCCCTCGCCGGCGGGGTCAGCACCCCTCGAAGCCTCGTCCTCGCCAAGGGGGCCCTCGCTTCTCGAGGCCTCCTCCTCGGCGGACTTGGCCTCTTCAACCTCAGGAGCCTCATCCATATACTCCGGCTCCGCTGCCCACGGGCTAGGGCGAGGCCCGCTGTGCCCCGCGGGCACAATCCCCCACTCGTCGAACGTGGGCATATGCGAGCGCTGCTCCTCGATGCTCTCCTCGGCGAAGACAATGAGCGGCTTGGCCGCCTCCTCCTTGGCGGACGGGATCTCCGACGTCGTAAAGAGAACGCTCATAATCTGGCGGAGCACATCAGGCTCGAAGCCGTCCCTGCTTAGCCGCATGGCATCGTCCTTGCCGTCGTATCGCCACACCGGCTCGGCGTGCTGTTGGAGGGGAGCGATGCGGCGCCTGGTGAAGTCCTTCGCCACCATTTGGCCGGTGACCCCTGCCTCGCGGATGTGACGGATGTACACGTACACCGCGTCAAGCTTCGAGCCCCTGAAGTCCGCGCTCGCCCAGCGCGCCCACTTCCTCGGCGGCGCCTCGGGCACCTCTAGGAGAGGGTGTGTGGCCTTGGCGTCGACGAAGAGCCACTTCTCGCGGAACTTGTCGACCTTTTTCGTCACCTTGGTGACGGCGTCCTCGCCACTCCAGGCGATGGGGATGTAGTTGTCGCTCCTGGCGTCGACGATGCGGAAGGAGACGCACCCAAGCCGCTCGCCCTTGGCGGAGTTCCGGAGAGAATAGAAACTGCGGAAGAGTGCCACCGAGGGGCGGATGCCGACGTAGGCCTCGCAGAAGTGGGCGAAGATGGCAAGGATGAGGATGGAGTTGGGATGAAGATGAAGGAGTTGGATCTGGTACGTCTCCAAGATCGCCAGGAGGAAATCAGAAAATGGTGGTACCAGGCCGGCGTAGAGAGTATGAAAAAGATGGGGTAGAAGGTGTCGGTGAGCCTGCTACCGGCCGGCCTCAGTTCAGTGGCGCCGTGCTTGTTGGTTTTCGCCGCCGCCAGGTGGCGCACCGTCGCTATCGTTGCCGCCGTGACACGCGTCTTCGGCAGTGCTCCCTCGAGAGCAGCGGCGCGCGCCATCGCCGCGGACGTGCCCGCCCGCGCCGTCGCTGCTGACGAGCTCGCCTGCGCGGTGGCCTTGCCCTTCAAGTCGGCGGCTGCTCTCTTGGGTGCCATGGTCGCCGGAGAGGAAGAAGAGTGCTCTGGAGATTGGAGCTCTCTGGAGAGATTGGAGGCGTGGGGAGAAGTGTGCGGAGGAGTTACGGGAGAAGTAATGGGCGCCGCCTGCGCGCCCAGGCTTTATTGACCAGCACTCGAGTCGTGGCGGGCCCCACCACGTCGCCCGTTGGAGCCGAGGAGGTCGTGGCCGCGGGCGCAACCGCTGCGTGACACGTGTCGCGGCCCTGCCAGGCATCTTTGGCCCCTCGACGCTTCGCCTTCGTCCATGGGCCTCGGCGTGCCCATCGTGGGCCCGGGGGCTACTGTCGGCACAGTGGAAACCAGGGTACCACGGGCCGGCCTGCCAGGGCCCACGAGATTCTTCGGATGATTTTCGCTAAGGACCAGGCTCTCTAAGCCTGGCGAGCTTCGCGAGGATTTCTCTCCTCGCGAAGGGTTTTTCTCCTCGCCAAGGGTTCTTTCCCTTGGCGAGGGATCGCCCCTCGACAAGGCGTCTCCGACGCTGCCCGCAATTCTACTAAGGACCGAGCTGAAGGGCTTGGCGAGGCTTTTCGCCTCGCGAAGCGCCCTCCTCGTGAAGCCACCTCTGCTCCCGCGGCAGGGCGCACATGGGCTCGGCGCCGGGTGCAGAGTGACGCGCGTGCCTACGCGCGATGATGACAACGCCGCAGTTGCCGTTTCCATGTATAAAGCAGTCAACAAAGCGGAGCCAAGCAAAGCGGACAACGAGTATTGCCTCTTTGGTGACAAGGGAACAGTCTGCAGCTACGCTCCAAAGACGACGTCACCGTGGGTCACCTCCCACCTCGGCAAGCGCCAGCCCACCGTCCAGCTGGTCGGTGCCCCTTTTCAGCTTTGGTGACGCCGTTCCCCTGCCGTGGACCGCGTCCACGAGTTTTACCTTTATGGTAGACCTCACCTTTACGGTGCACCGCGCCCCCTCCTTCGTCGCCATGTGGTAGCCCTTCCCGCCCAAATGTTTGGGCAGAAGAGGCCCAGAGCGCCTATAAAAGGAGGGGAGGCACGCCTGTGCAAGGGGTTCCAAGATTCTAGAGTCCAAACCCTAGATCTAAAGACTAGCAAGTAGCCATTGTTAGCCACCTTGAGCTCGACAAGCTCTCCCCTTGTACTGTAAACTCCCCAAGCAGTGCAATACACCACAGCAGGACGTAGGGGTTTTACCTCCACAAGAGGGCCCTGAACCTGGGTAATACCTTGTGTCAATCTCTGCAGTGTCGTCCGCAGCGAGCCTGACGAGCACCGTCGCCGGAGCCCGTTGTGGATTGTTTGACTCCGTGTTCAGCCCCTTACACGATACCTTGGAGACACCCCTAGTTCCTGGGGACTATCTCCGACATAATTGCAGGGAAGATGTGGCTAGCAACTTTGAAAATGATTCGACGACCTTACGTTCTTTCCACCAGGGTTAATAGCTAAACTATTTTTTCATAATAACCAAGATTAATCTGTAATTCAACATGTATATGTTTGGTTTTGTGCATTTCTTCATCTGAGTGGTGAAAATTCGATGCAAATGGTGAAGTTAGAGACGATGATACAACTTTAAGTTTTACCATGAGCCTTTGCCATTCGTATTTGTCTCATCTTGTTCAACCTAATGTACTTTCTTTAGATAAAGTCCTATTGTATGTCAAAGAAAAAAAACGAGGTGGAGTAGTGGCGAAAATGGTAGATTAATTCGACTTCTCTTAAAATGTTACTATAGTCCATCATGAAAAATAATTATGAACTATAGAGAGGTCGGTGCACGGAAATCTCCTAGATCAGGGCAGCCTGCGAGCCATGAGATCTCCAGCCCTTTACTTCTTTGTTGTTCTCATTGATTTTTGATACGTCTCCGGCGTATCTATAATTTTTGTATCTTCCATGCTTGATTATATATCAATACCACATGTTTTTATAATGTTTTTATACCATTTTGGCATGATTTATGGAATTAACCTATTAACAAGATGCCCAGTGCCAGTTCCTGTTTTCTGTTGTCTTTTTGTTTCAGAAAAGTTATTCTGGGAAGTTTCTCGGAATGCGCTGAAAATTTACGGGATTTATTTCCAAGATGAAACAAAGACGGAGCCAGAAGGACGCCTAGAGGGGGAGGCCACAGCCTCCAGATGCCCTCCAGGCGCGGCCCCACCCTAGGCCACGCCCGGGCCCCACCTGGGCGGCTCCTTCGCCTCCTCGAGTCGCCCCTTCGCCTATAAATTAGTCTTCGACCCGAAAACCCTAAGTACCCGATCATATTTTCCAGAAGACGTCCGAGGCCACCGCCATCGCCAACCCTAGTTGGGAGGGTTCTGTAGCTCTTCCCGGCACCCTGCCGGAGAGGGGAATCGACACCGGAGGCATCTACACCACCATGCCTGCCTCCGGAGTGATGCGTGAGTAGTCCACCATGGGACTACGGGTCCATAGCAGTATCTAGATGGTTGTCTCTCCTCCTTGTACTCCATTGTTTAGATCTTGTGAGCTGCCTATCATGATCAAGATCATATTATCTGTAACTGCTACATGATTGTGTTTGCATGGATCCGATGAATTGTGGAAGTCATTATTTTTGTTCATCTATGTGTTATGTTTTATCTATGATCTTGCATGCTCTCCGATGCTAGTTGATGCTTTGGCCAAGTAATTATTAGTGTTGTATGAGGGAGTATTTATGCTAGATAGTGGGTTCATGCCTCTCTTTGTCTGAGCTCGGGTTGACAGAAACGATTAAGACTAGAGATGTGATGTTGCCACTAGGGAGAAAACAGCGGTGTGATTTCCTTATGTTATTTACATTGCTTACATTATGCACTTTGCTTATTGCAATCATCTGTTGCTTGCAACTTAATACTTTTGGGTGACATGTTGGATCGCGATACCGGGGTGGATTTTTAGTCATAGATGTAGTTGGATAACGGTCTATGTATTTGCTGTGCGCCCACAATTCTGTCAATTGCCATTCTGTAATTTGTTTACCCATCATGTATATCTTTTGGAGAGACATCGCTAGTGATATGTGGACCCCGATCCTATTTTCCTACATTGTTTACAACCGTTTTAATAGCTTTTCATCATCATTTGCTCGCTGGTCATATTTCACTCTCATCATATTTTACATCTGCATAATTAATCCTTTGTGTTCGGCAAGCCGGAGAGATTTACAATCTCTTTGTTTCGTTGGGGCAAAGTACTTATTTGTGATTGTGTGCAGGTCCGCGTTAATCTATAAGCGCCAGAGTAGATTGACACCTCGCTAAGCCTTCTCCAAGTCCTACTGGATCTGACAACCTTGGTTTTGTAATCAAGGGAAACTGCTGCTTTACTGCATCATACCTTCCTCTTGGGGTTCCCTAGCGAACGTGTGATCACGCCAACAAGCAAGCTTTTTTTGGCGCTGTTGCCGGGGATTTTAAGAAGACTTCTCGAACTACCAAGTCTCCTAGCAATAGCTCTTTTTCTGGCGCCATTGCCGGGGACTTGGAAGCATCAGCTAGGGGAGTTTCACATATCCTTTCACTTACTTTGTTATTGTCTTGCTTAGTATATTTTTTGTTAGTTTTTTTTTGCCTTTCGTTTGCTCTAAAACTGAAAAACACAAAAAATTTAAAAATTCAGCACCTTGTTTAATTCGGTTTCACCCTGTAATCATGTCTAGTCCTTTGCCTATTAAGATGACACCTGAAGATGAAGTTTTCACCTTCTGTCAAGGAAGTGGAGAAACTTTTAAAGATGCTTGGGCAAGAATTATGAGATCTTATGAAAAAACAGAGCCTAGGATTACATTGAGTATTTTGCTTAGCAATTTTTACTTTGGTCTCATACTTTGCTATAGATATGCTTTAGATACTATTGTGGGAGGAGATTTCCTCCGCCATAATGGAGATCAAGCTTTTAATGCTATCAAAAGTCTAATAGCAACCTCTTCCTCAGATAATAAGATTGAATCAACTTTGGAGAATATTGCTAATAAATTAGACACTCTTGACAAAAACATATCTACCATGGTTCAAGAGCTTCATGAGACTGCTTTCTATAGGGCACCTGAAATTATTTTGGAACCCGAAAATACTATGACAATTTGGTACCCTTTTGTTAAAATCAAAATAAATGGAAAACGATTTAATGCAATCTGTGATATGACCGAATTCTCTATTATGCCTAAAACTATTTATAAGTCTTTAGGTTTGTGGGGACTTTCTGAAAGTGCTAGTTATCTAAAACTTGTTGATAACTCCAATAAAATTCCTTTGGGAAAATAGAGGATGTCCAAACAAAATTTTGTGGTAATTTGTTCCCTGTTGATTATTATGTTGTTGAATGCATAGGGGAAGGACAAATTACATTTGGAAGATCATTCTTGAAATCTGCTGGAGCCATCATTAATATGCATGAAGGAGTTGTGATATTCCGCTCCACAGGAGGACACCACATCTTTCCAAAAGGTCATGGTAAGAATATCAAGGGAAGGCAATTGGGGATCATCAAAATTGATAAAACTTGAATTTGACCTTTTTGCCTAGCTAAAAGACGTTAAAGAAAAACGCTTATGGGAGGCAACCCATTTTATTTTACCTTCTGTTTCTTTTTGGTTTATTTGAGTTTTGGGTGATATTACTTCTGTAACAACTCCCTTGTATCTTTTTGTTTTGGTTTTTTGTGTCAAGAATAGCCTCTAAAGAGAGGAAGATTAATTGGTGAGTTTGCTGTCCAGAACCAGATTTCTGTTCTTCACTGTTCGAAAATCCAAAAAAATCACAGAACGTCATCTGTGGCTGAAAATTTTTGAAGCCGGGCATCAGGGTTTTTTATACCTTTCTCTAGTTTTAAGTTTTCTGATTTGAGGTCCAGAAGTGCCCCGAAAAAATTCATCTTTACAGTCTGTTCTGTTTTTGACAGATTCTGTCATTAGTTTTGCATTGCTTCTTTCACGGGCAGAGTGAAGTTCTTTTCAAAGCTAGAGCTTTACTTAGACCTTTGTGACAGTAGCTAATGTTTTAAAAAAATAAGTTCATGATATGTGCTTTGGAACTTAAGGAAGATATTGTTTTGTGGACTAACCCCTCTAATGAAGTTGCTATAAGTTTTGCGTGAATGAAGTTTTTAAGTATCCAAGTGCGAGGTGATGAAGGAAGATCAAGAAGGGATACAAGCCTAAGCTTGGGGAGGCTCCCCATGGAACCTCCTCTGAAATATTCAAGAAGTCACAAGCGTCTAAGCTTGGGGATGCCTTTCATCAACAATCATCGGTTTCTCTCATGGTACTATATTTTTAATCCTTTACACATTATATGTTGTTCTTGGAGCGTCAGTTTGTTTTTACTTTCAGTTTGTTTGTGTTTTGTTCTCTGGTCTTTGCAATAATTTGGATCCATGCATGCTTGTTTGGGAGAGAGACACGCTCCGCTTTTTCATTATATACTCCTGTTCTTCACTTATATGTGTTGAGTGTTTAGCCTTTGTTATTTTTGCTTCTAGCTCTTGTTTTCATGCATCTCTTGTTCGAAGCTGTTAGCTTTTGTAGTTAGGAAGTTTTTTTCTTGTGGTTTCACCCCCTTTTAGTTTTGTTTCAAATAAGTTGATTGGTGTTTGGTTGAATGGAAATTATCATGTAGGAAGTGTTAAAAGTGTTGCTTAATGTTGTAGACCATTGTCTTGAATCTCTGATACTTGTCAATTGTTTAGAGATATGAACTAGATTAATGCTTAAATTTTTGGATCATCTAGTAAGAATAAATTAGTAAAGAACTGTCGTAAAGCTTTAAAATTGTGGTGCTTGTCCTGCTTGGTAGCTCTCAAAGTCTAGATATTCTTTTTGCAAAGAGTTGGTTTGGCTAACAAGGTAGACGGTGTGAAGTCCAGTGGTTATGCATGATGTCTATCTGTAGTCATTCATTGAACCAAGTTGATGTTATGTGTTTGCTTGATATCCTGCTAAGCCTAAAAATTCCGTACTGAGAGGGAATACTTCTCGTGCATCCAACTCCCTGAGCCAAATATTTTTGCCATTTGTGTCCACCATACCTACCTACATGTGGTATTTCCTTGCCAATCCAAGTAAAATTTTCATGTGCTATCTTTAAAACTTTCAAAATTCTCCTTTTTGTGCCTCTGTTTTTAAGCTCATGAGGAAGCAGTAGGAAGCTAGATATAACCTGTGACAAGCAAGGTCATTTCCCCCCTTTCACCCGATGTTGATGGTTCACATCTGAAAGTGCATGGTTGCCCCCATGTGTGGTTTTGGTAATTAATGACAATCTCTATGGACTAACGTTTGTATTGAGCTACTTGTAGGTGTGTCCATTTGCGTTGCTTGATCTCCATATGTTGGAGTCAAGGCTATGGGAAGAAGATTGTTTGTTGATCAAGGCTGAGTGCCTCTCCCATATTGGTGTATGGGGGAGCAATATGCGAATCTTCACCAAGCAAAGCGCAATCAAGAAAGGTGGTTCGTCTTGAGGAGATGAAGATCGTCATCATCGACCTCAAGTGGATTATGCGCAAGGCAAAGGTATGATCTTGATAGGCCTTCTATTTTACCGATCTCATGTTGTTAGTTCAGAGACCGGGTTATATGATAGATAGCCATACTATCAAGAGGGGATCTCGACCGAGTATCTTGATCGTATCATTCGTGGAGAGCTCAAACCTTTGCATCCTTGCAATCATCTTTATTGGTTCTTTTTTGGCTCTTATAGTGGTGTGGTGTTGGTGCTTGTCGTGCTCGTCATGACAAGGCCGAGTTCACCGAAAACGGATTTCGTATGCATCTTCTATTGCGGTTTTGGTATTAGAGATTATGCCGGTTCATCCGTGCGGAAGGTTTCTCTCTTCCATTTCTTTGCAAAATCTCCATTGCTTGTTTGCTATATTTCCAAGGGTCGGGCACAATCATTTGCCTTTATCATTCTTTTAGAGCTTGTGTCCTTTTATCTTAAATTGTTGAACTTCTTTATTTGCATTTGTGTTTGGAATCATATGGAATTATCTATGTTTGAGATATTGGTTATGGATGATATGCACTGGTATTGCCTTTCTATCTATATGCATAAGGTATGGCTTCCATCAAGTCTCGTGTCTTTGATATATGTTTCCATGAAAATAATTTAATGCATATCATGTCGTGATCTTTCTTTCCTATATGTTGTGCATCTATCTTTTCATGCAACTTGATATGCACACATTTAGGGGGAGTGCCTATCTTTCTATCACAACATGATATTACCTTGTTGCAAATCCTAGTGTTGTCATCTAACACCAAAAAGGGGGAGATTGAAAGAACATTTCTTATCCTCTAATGGTTTTGGGTGTTAGGCAACAACACTAGCGATAAGTTTAATCATGTGCTAAGTGTTGCAGGTTTAGCTAATTAAATCTTATAGCATCGAGTCCCAAAATTCAAAGGGAAAATAGAAAGGGTTTTGTGGTGGATGAATTTGTGCACTGGAATACCGGATATTCCAGCCCTTTCGTGGGGCGGATTATCCGGCCCCCAGGATTTTCGACTATGGAGTAAAAGTGCCGAAAGGCGCGGCTCTCTGCTTAGCCGAATATTTGGGCCGGATATTTAGGTGCTACACCGGATTAACCGGTCCCTCAAAGTTTTGGTGGCCAAGGAAGAAAGAGCGCCTGAAGCCGCGGCTCTCTACTTAGCCGGATTTTTGGGCCGGATTTTCTTGATGGGCGGCCGGATTATCTGGGGCCGGATAATCCGACCCCCACTTAACCCGAATTATCCCGCCTCGAAAAGAGTGCAACGGCTAGATCTTTGGGAGGGGTATAAATACCCCTCCCCTTCCTCCAGCCAGCTAGCTCGCCCAAGCATTGAAGGCCACCATTATTGCAAGCTCAAAACTCACTAGATCTCCCAATCCCTCCACCCAAACTCGTTGATCTTTGGAGGATTGAAGGAGAAGGCCCCGATCTACATCTTCACCAAGCCGTTCTTCATTCCCCCCTCATTCACTTGAGGGATTTCGTTTCTAGGATTTGCCTATGTTTTCCCTAGATTCATTTGCTTATTACTTATTGAATTGTGACAAATTTGTTGATTTGGGAGCCCACGATTAAGTTGTGGGTGTGTGCCCCAAGAACGTTGTAAAGGCTCCGGATTCCGCCTTGAAGGATTCCGATAGTGGAAGGTGAACCTAACCCTTGTGGTGAGGTTCATCGGAGAATAGGGTGAGGCCTTTTGAGGCATCTTGAGTAGGCCTTTTGTGGCGAGCTCACACCCCTCCAACGAGACGTACTCACTTAACAAGGTGGAACTCGGTAATACATCATCGTCTCCGCGTGCGTCGGTTATTTCTATACCCGAGCTCTTTACTTATGCAATTTACATTGTGATAGCCTTCGTGCTTGAAGTTTTATATCTTGCTATCACGTTGATATTTTTCTTGCTTAGCATGAGTTGTTGGTGCACATAGGTGAGCCTAGTTTATTTAGGTTGTTGGCTTGTTAATTTAAACACCTAGTTTTATTCCGCAATTGTCAAGCCTTAAACCGGAAAAGTTTTAATCGCCTATTCACCCCCCTCTAGGCGACTTCATTTGTTCTTTCAACGTCCTCACTTGAATTTGACCCGAGAGAGGCTTAAGCAAAATAGAAATATAACTCACCATTCTCCTCCACACAATGAAAATCTGAGAAATCAGTAAAATATTGGTTAGTGGTGAAACAAAGGAGAAAAGTGGAGCGACCTCATTCCTCTAAAACCAGCCGCTCTCAAAAGTCTAAAAGCCTTGCTTGAAATGGGGGACTAGCTAGTTTTTTTATTGTGAAGTCGTTGACGAAAGCACGCATATCTTAAAACTGTTTTACTTCTGTCAAAAAATCAAAAAATAATAATAAAAAGCTCTAGCACATGACTAATCCATGCTTCCTTCTGCGAAGGGCCTTTCTTTTACTTTTATGTTGAGGCAGTCTTCCTCTTCCTTCTTTACCCCTCAAGCAATCACTTTGTGTCAACTTTGGTTCATGTTTTACTTCATGTTATCTTTGTGTCTAACTGTGAAAACTTTGTATTGACTTTATGTTGAGATAGACAAGTTGCATTGCTGAAAACTTAAATCTTCCTTTGTGTTGGCCAATCCCATTGTTAACTAATATTTCTTTGTGAGATATCAATCATTGTCAAGTGTTATACTTTTAAATCTCCAAAATACTTTTTTCTAATAAATTCTTGCTTAGATGTTACACCTGGTTAATCATTGTTTATTTCATTCGCTGTTTTCTCCAAAATACTTATTTCATTCGCTGGTTAATCATGGTGCAAGTTCCTGTTTTCTGCTGTCTTTTGTTTTAGAAAAGTTGTTCTGGGAAGTTTCTGAGAATGCGCTGAAAATTTACAGGATTTATTTCCAAGATGAAGCAAAGACGGAGCCAGAAGGACGCCCGGAGAGGGAGGCCACGGCCTCTAGACGCCCTCCAGGCGCGGCCCCAACCTAGGCCGCGCTTGGGCCCCACCTGGGCGGCTCCTTCACCTCCTCGAGTCGCCCCTTCGCCTATAAATTAGTCTTCGACCCGAAAACCCGAAGTACCCGATCATATTTTCCAGAAGACGTCTGAGGCCGCCGCCATCAACAACCCTAGTTCGGGAGGGTTCTGTAGCTCTTCCCGGCATCCTGCCGGAGAGGGGAATCGACACGGGAGGCATCTACACCACCATGCCTGCCTCCGGAGTGATGCGTGAGTAGTCCACCATGGGACTACAGGTCCATAGCAGTAGCTAGATGGTTGTCTCTCCTCCTTGTACTCCATTGTTTAGATCTTGTGAGCTGCCTATCATGATCAAGATCATATTATCTGTAACTGGTACATGATTGTGTTTGCATGGATCCGATGAATTGTGGAAGTCATTACTTTTGTTCATCTATGTGTTATGTTTTATCTATGATCTTGCATACTCTCCGATGCTAGTGGATGCTTTGGCCAATAATTATTAGTGTTGTATGAGGAAGTATTTATGCTAGATAGCGGGTTCATGCCTCTCTTTCTCTGTGCTCGGGTTGACAGAAATGATTAAGACTAGAGATGTGCTGTTGCCACTAGGGAGAAAACATCAGTTTGATTTCGTTGTGTTATTTACATTTCTTACATTATGCACTTTGCTTATTACAATGATCTGTTGCTTGCAACTTAATACTTTGGGGTGACATGTTGGATAGCGATCACAGGGTGGATTATTAGTCATAGATGCAGTTGGATAACGGTCTTTGTATTTTGACGTAATGCCCATATTAGATTAAACGGTGAACTATATTGCTGTGCGTCCACAATTCTGTCAATTGTCATGCTGTAATTTGTTTACCCATTATGTATATCTTTTGGAGAGACACCGCTAGTGATCTGTGGACCCCGGTCCTATTTTCCTACATTGTTTACAACCGTTTTAATAGCTTTTCATCATTATTTGCTCGCTGGTCATATTTCACTCTCATCATATTTTACATTTGCACAATTAATCCTTTGTGTTCGGCAAACCGGAGAGATTGACGAGCTCTCTGTTTCGTTGGGGCAAAGTACTTGTTTGTGATTGTGTGCAGGTCCACGTTAATCTATAAGAACGCCTGAGTAGATTGACACCTCGCTAAGCCATCTCCAAGTCCTACTGGATCTAACAACCTTGGTTTTGTAATCAAGGGAAACTTCTGCTTTACTGCATCATACCTTAGTCTTAGGGTTCCCAGCGAACGTGTGATCACGCCAACAAGCAATTTTCCCTTCCGTCTTTCCCTACACCCCGTCCAACCATGGCGTCATGATCTTTAATGATAACGGTGATTGTGGATCCATGAGTGAAGGCGAATACGAAACAATTGCTCAAGTAGCTACACTCCATCATGAGAATGAAGAACAAGATACCCAATATTGCGATGGCGACACTCTCCCATCACTTGTTATCACAAGGGTCTTGTCGTGGGGTTGTCACGGCAAGTACTTCCTACGGGAAGCTAAGTTGTGGGGACATTGTGACTAGAAGTACGTGAGCTTGTCTAGCTCGACGAGGGACAAAGGATTTACCCAGGTCCGGCCCCTCTCTATGGAGGTAAAGACCTACTTCCTACTTGTTCTTTATTGCTAATACTAGCTCTCGATTACAAGTTCCGAACTCGCTAACTCGAGTATCGGCGACTATGGGACTTGAGGACTTCTTGAGACTTGTCGATCTAAGGTCCAGGAACCCCCTTATAAAGGCGGCCGAGTTACACATGAATACGGAGTCCCACTCTAGGTCTTTGCCTTTCAAGTTGGTACTCCGGGATGCATTGGGACTCCGGTCTTGCCGTGTCCTTACTCCTTAGCTAACTCATGGCGGGCTTGCCAGCTTGTTCCTAGCCCAGCCCATGTTGCTTGAAGTGTAATCTGGCTTGGGCCTTCTTGGTCTTGACGGGTTCACTTTCCGGCTCCATGGGCATACTTGGAAAGTATCCCCCAACAGGTATTGACTAGCAACATGCATGAAGACGAAAATCAAATATGCAATTGTTCCAAACAAGAGCCAGCATATTGGGAGAGCCTATCGAAGTCATCATCGATGATGCGAGTTGCCGCAACCTTGCAAATGAAGAATTGTGCGAGAAACTCAACTTGCACCGCACCTCTCATCCGGCATGTCCCACTCGCCACTACGACACAGCACGCCTCCACCTCACCTAGTCTATATGATGCACGCTCTTTACTACATGATTAAAGTGAAGTTTCTACCAAAAAGTAAAAAATAGTGAATAGTGGTGAAAATAGTAAATCAGCTAAAATTATCTTCAAAATAATACTAGCAAATATGCCCGTGCATTGCAACGGGAGAACATAATTGTGAACCTAAGAAAATGAGCAATATCATACAAACAATCCACCAATCAATGATTACCTAGAATTTTAGCACGCAATTCTGCTAACAGAGAACAACATCATGTTCCGGTGCTCACCCTTGCAAGCGGTTGCCACAATCGGCGGAGATCGTCCTCAGCACTATTCGTTGACGTTGGGTTCAGTGTCGCGGCGAAGAACATAATGACATCGCGGCGAAGCACAGATCAAACACAGAGAGATGTTTGGATCGAACACAGAGAGGTGTTTGGTCCTTCATCTCCAGTGATAATTCGTCTAGCCATCTTCAAGAATATGTGGTTCATGTTTGGTAGGTAAATCATGCAAGTGTGATCTGAAATAAATGGCCAAAGTTGTTGTGGATTACTTTCACTGTAGCGGGCTTTTTCTTAGTTTCCACCTCGTGTAAAGTATTTTTCGGCCAAACATGCCCTTTATAATTGTTTAAAGATTAGGCAACTCCTTATATTATAAGAGGATGGCAAAGTTAGATTTACTAGTGCCCATGGTTTGTTTACCGTCATGGGAGGAACATGTCGTCCGGTTATAATGATATCGAAAAGTGCGCTCATTTGTATACCTAATGCACAGGCCCGGGCCAGCAGGTGTGCAAAGTGTGCAGCCGAACAGGGCTCAAAAAAATTTGGGGCCCACAATTTTTATATAAGCCTACTATTAATCTGCTGGCTAATTAAAATAAAAACAAGAAAATGAAGATTCGTTGGGCCAACGTACCTGAGCAGGGCCGCGCACGGTGTTCGCTCCCTCCCTGATTGCCTCGTCCTGGATCGATCTAATCGCGTCGCCTCGTTGCCTCGTCCTCGATCGATCTAATAGCTGGCACTTTTGCTCCAAAAAAAAATCTAATCGTTGAGGACGGATCGACAACAGCCAACAGTGCAACGCTGCACGGCTAGCTGGCAGCAACACTTCGATTCTTTCTTTCTCCAATCCGGGTCGAACCGACAACCAAGTGAGTTCCGCGGAATCCGTTCATCTAATCACTAAACTAATTAGTAATTTTGTTAATATTCCAATTTATTTTGCTATTTCATCTTTTGTATCTAATGTTTCAAGAATCTTATCATGGGGAAGCACAAATCTGATGCGAAAAGTGTAAGAGAAAAGAAAAGAAACAAGTTCGAATTAAACATCAAAAGGGGGCTATGGACAAGTTTATTATAAAACAAACACAAATGTCCACCCATAATTAGTCAGTTGATCCTTCTATCCTTGCACTTGATATTGTTGGTTACAATGATTTGGCCACAGTAGCTCTTGAGGGTGAAAGTGTTGGAGAAGATTGATTATGAGGATGTTATTAAAGATTTCATTTCGAAGAACACTAAAAGAATGATGTTGTTCAAATAAACATTATGCAACACGGAGTTAAATAGGTATGCTTCTTAATTATGGAATTGCTAGGGCCCATTTTTTCTAGTGACATATACATTATAATTATTGAATATAGTTGAAATTTTCTTGTGATATAGGGCCCATTCTTAAGTTTTGTACAGGGTCTTAGATTTTGCCGGCTCGGCCCTGCTAATGCATCTTGAATGGTCCTGCGCTAATATATCATCATAACTAATCTACTATCAGAACTAACACAATAGTTTCGTGGCCTTCCCCTTCAACTTTTTTGTCAGCCTTGTGATACTCAGATTCTTGTGATAGTGGCTGTACATGAAAAAAAATGCAAGCAAGATGTAAAAATGCAAGAGGCCGTACACATCCGCAGGGGCATGTTAGTTTCCAATCACTTAGCTCGATCGGAAGAGAGTGTTGCCAGCCGTGGGCCCGTGGTCGCGCAAGCGTCCCCCGCTCGGAGCGCAGCCGAGACATCCATTCTTGCAGCGCCACGACCTGGCGCGGAATAGTTGGCCTTCCTCCGGCGCCATGGCCACCGTGTGCGTTGGTAGCAGATCGCGCAAAAAATGACTCCGAAGAGCCGCGCGAGAGAGGTGCTGACTCCCATCATCTACTCATCTTGACTGGCGAATCAGGCGGCCGCATAGGCAAGACCACGGGGTCGGACTCGAGCGGCGCGATTCGGGCGGCGGGGAGCTTCGATGGGTGGATCAGCCGGTCATAGGCGGTTCGGGCGGCGACGGCCCGCGGGTCTGGCGGCACACGGCCGACGGCGAACTCGAACCCTATAATGTCTCTGTCTTTTTATTTTGACGTGAGCGTGTTTCTCTATTCTTTCGAGGGGAACGGGCTGCGGGGGTCGTATCGTTCTTTTTATAAATAATAATAAATCATACGAACCGTTTTTTACTTACCAATGGCATGGTGGGTAATTTCTCACAACTTCAGGGATAGTCTTAATGACGTAACAAATCAAATCGCGAAAGCTTTATTATTTTTATTTTATATATATATACTCCCTCCGTTTTTTATTATAAGACGTTTTAGAATTTCAGTATAAGTTTTGTCACGTATAAAATATTTTAGAGTTTCCCGTTTTACCCTCCCGCAGACGCGCACGTCTCGCTCTCTCTCTCTCCTCTCGCTCTCGTCCTCCCCAAATGAAACTTGTCGCCGTCGCCGTCCGCTCCCCGCCGTCTCCCTGCCTCTCGCTCTCCGCTCCCCGCCGTCTCGCTGCCTCTCACTCTCCGCTCCCCGCCGCCTCCCCCCACCGCCCCGTTTCCTCTCGAGCACCTCACACATCGCGTGCTACACAAATCGGTCAAAGACTGAATTTTTATCGCCGGCGACGAGCTTCTGGACGACGCCAGTGCTGGATCTACGTGCGCGAGCGCCGGACCTGCATGCACCAGCAGTGGATCTGGTGAGGCTTCGCTGCGGCCGAGGCGTGCGACGCCGTGTCGTCCAGAGGTGTGATGCGGTGAGCATCCGGAGGTGCAAGGGCGCCGCGTGTGTGGCCCTCGCCGTGCCGGACCGCGGCGCCCCTCCCCGCACTGCCCCCACCGTGCCGGACCCCGACGCCCCTCCCTATGGATCCGATGCAACGATGTGGAGGTGCTTCCCCGATGGCCCGGGACCTGGACGGGATCCAGAGAGCCTGCAGGTTAAGGTCTCCGCGCCCAGGGTCTCCAGGCATCCATCGCCGGCTCTCCCACACAGCCTACGGCGGCGCACCCTCCTTCAACGGATCTCCCTCCTCTCCGCTTACATCGAATGCAGCAAGGTCAGCCCAGCTCCACGCATCTTGCATGCTTAGCTCGAGCTAGCAGCTCGCTTGGTAGCTCAACATCACCCAAGAATTAATTACCATGCTGATTCTTGATTTTGCAGGTGGGCGCGCCACCGGAGGTGTCCGCTGCTGGAGGAGATCGGCCAGGGGTACCGCCGCCGGGGAGATCAGCCTCGACCCCGAGCTGGACGAGTTCATGGTACAGTCTACGGTGCTCACCCTCACTCTCTTAATCCTCTCGATCGCAGTAGGCTTGCCGCACTGATTTTCACTGATTTGTTGGAGAGTTTCAGTAGGCTTGTTTGCAGTTTGGTTAGTGCTTGCAGAGTGTTGTACTCTGATTGAACTTAATTTTGTTGTTGCACTGAATATCACTAAATTTCAGCTTGAATAAAAATTTCTGGGAGTGACAATTGTCTGGTTAGCATCTGTCAGTAGCAACTTCTTGTACTGCTCCATTAGGAGTAATAACTGTATTGTTTCCATTAGGAGCTGCAGTGGCTTCCTGTAGCTTGTACGGAGTACTCATCCTGTTAATTGAATAAAATTAATACAGTTGCTTGAATATGTAGTTTCAGTTTCCTTTCTCGTGGACAGCAAGTGCATCCACTGCATTTCCTTGCAAACTGAGAGTGCATTTCATTTTAATTCAGTCAAAAGCACAAAGCTAACACAAAATATAGCTGTTGTAGCAATATATCCATGCATGGTCATACACAATACTCCAGCCACAAATACACAATTGTTTTCCTGACCTATTCCAGTAATGGTCATATACAACAGCAGCCACAAATACACAATTGTTTTCCTGACCTATTCCAGTAATAGTCATACACAACAGCAGCCACAAATACATTAACGTACAGACATTAACTTGTTCTGCTTGCTACTGACTGAAACTTTTCAGTAGCACACAAACATGAATTTAGTGCACATCCTGGCCTACAAATTGTAGAGCTCTTGCATAAACTCCCCGGTGACAACAAATGCTTTCGGGTAGCTGACCAAGCCTTTCAAACATTGCTTTGTTCACATGAGGTATTTTATAGTCATTTCCTCCATCATTGTTCATGATCTCGAGCATGCATGTCATTAGACTTAGGAAAATCTTATTCAAAATGGAAGAGTCATATGCATCAAATTCATCTTCCACACCTTTAATGAGATCTCGTAGAGTTTTGGGGCTTAGAGAATCTGTTAGAGTTTGGATAGATCTGAAGAACCCTAGATCAAGGACGTTTAAGTCTGGACTATTGGCTGGCTGCTGCATCAGTTGGATGTTCAGTCCGGTATTGGCCGCAGCTGCCATGAACGCGGGGTCGGTAGGCAAGATATGCGGCGTCGCATTGTCTTGTTGAATGAATATAGTTTGTCCGGCATCTTCTTCAGGCCAAACAGCTTGAATCGCAGGGTAGCAGCTTTTCTATGAAGTACTCCCTCATCACTTCCCTATTTACTATTAGTGTCTTGATCTCTAGTGTCCCCCTTGCCCTGTTATCACTTGTTCTTTGTGCTGCAACCTCTTTTACAAACGGCCAAATTCCTATTTTTCCATCAAATGTCATGTTACCTTCACTGTTGTATCGTGGTCTAGCCACGGCAGTAAGAAACATGACTTTACCAATGCAATTTTTAGGTATAGGTCTTGTTGGATCTTGTTCATCAGGTAGCAAGTAGTACGTCCTGTTATCCTTTGTCATGTAGAACCACTTTCATCAACATGCACAATTTCTTGTCGTAGTCTCGTCAACCATACCTAGGCAGAACTGAACCCTGTTCTTCTTGTGCTTCTCTGTTAGAACAGGCTTTAGTGAACTCGTGTGCCTTCTAATCTGCTTGAGTTTGAATCTTGTGTATAGAGTTGAAGGGTTGACTTTCAGCTGCCAAGCAAGGGACCTTATGGTTGACCTCTTATTGAGTGGAATTTTGGGAATTAGTGACAAATCAATTTCTAGTGGCTTCCTTCCACATCTGCCCTTTCTTTTGCTTGCAACATCCACTTCTAATCCGTCTGCAATTTGTCGCATCGCATCTTTCCATATTCTTTGTATGATTTGAATGTCTGCCTTGAAAAAATTTGCAAGGCCTTGCTTGTCCTTCTTTTTAAACTTGCCTCCTTGGCTCATGCACAAGGTGTGCATTGCCACATAAGCTGCATACCTTTGCTGGTCAGTGAGAGAATTTCTGGTTTTCTTGGGTTGCTGTACACCTACAACAGGAAATAAAACAAAAATAAATTAAATGAACAAACTGAATAGCAGTAGCAAGAAACTGTAAATATCATTTTGCTTCTGCTGGAATATTTTGCTACTGTTTGCTTTTATATCATCTGACTTCTGTAAATATCATCTGTTTCTCCTAGATGGTGTGAACATACAGAAGTTTCATGTTCATCTAAGGTGTGGCTTGGGAAACAAATGGTGGTGAGCCACGAACCAGCTCTCTTCTACTCCTAAGTTTCATCTAAGCTTGGGAAACAAATGGAGTAAGTATTACTGCAATTAGTGCTCTGGATTTTCTGCTAGGAAACCAAACAAAAATTAATGTTGATTGCAAACTTGTATATTCTGCTAGGATACTTTGGTACTGAAATATTCTATTTCTAGAAGTATTATGAACTTGTTCCTATCATGTTATTCCTAAGAATTTTGCTACTGCTAGTTAATCTTAAATTTGTACCTGTAGCCGCACTGCCTGCATAGCCCTCGACATCCATGCCATCCTCTACTTCGACCTGATGATGTACAACCATACCATCCTCTACTTGGACCTGATGATCTATATTCATGCCATCCTCTACTTCAATATGATGATCGACATTGCCTCCTCCGGGTATGATGCCATTTTCTTCTTCAAGGATTTCTTCTTCTGGTATTTCAGGAGGACTGAAATTTAGGTCCGGTAAAACCATTGTTGCTGGTGCTTCTGCTCTGCTATTTCTGCTAATGTTGAGGTGTTGTTGCCGAGGTGCTACCCATTGGTGTGTTGTTTTGCTGCTGAGGTGCTACCTATTGCTGTGTTGTTTCTGCTGCTGACTGTTGATATGCTGTTCTGGTGCGATTGCAGGAGGATCTAGGCGATTGCAAGAGGTACAAACACTCAAGAATCTGAGGTTGCAGGAACCTGGGCTTGAGGAGATGAGCTCTTGCTGCTGCTCCTGTCTGGCAGCAGGATCTGGGAGAGAAGGGGCGAGGAGCACCTCGCAGGAGATCAGATGCTTCTCCTATAGACAGCAGGACATGTGTGAGAAGACCTGGGCGAGGCAGCACATGATCTGGGCGAGAAGATCTGGGCTCCTGCTGGTGATGGGGCGTGATGGGGCTTCTTGGCGCAGGAATCTCTAGCGCTGGTGATGACGCTCCTCGCCCAGGTCCTTGTGTTGGGCGAGGAGGAGAGGAACTGGGCGAGGAGGAGGAGATCTGCTGGGAGATGTGGGAGAAGGGGCACGGGAGGAACCTGGGTACGAAGTTGATTTCCTGGGAGGATTTGGCGTGGGGCTTAGAGGAGAGTTGGTGAGGGGGCTCTATTGACCCGCGGCCTGGCTCCAGCGACGACCTGGGCTTTGGATCGCTTTGGGGATCCAACGATGACCTGGGCTCCGGCCGGAGATAACCTGGGCGCAGAGGTGAGGATATGATGCAGCGAGGATGCTGCGGGAGGGGCAGCGACGACCCCAGCGAGGTCCTCCTCACCTGAGTTCTGCCTTCTCTTGCTGTCAAATTGAGCACCTGGGCGACGAGCACCTGGGCGAGGCAGTGTAACGCCCCAAGATCGGTACTATGCAGATTTAGCGTTCCAGCCAAATCCGCATAATAACGATCCTAAAGGACGCCCACCAGGCATAACGTGCACGTCGCAACACACACGTTATGCGGGTGGAATTGTGATAACATTACAACAGTTCTCGATGGAACCCACAAAAGAACATATATACAACAACAACTCACCGAGTCAAGAGCCAAGATACAATAAAAAGATCCAATTAACAACAGAAGCGGGTAGCGTCCGGCTACGGACAAGATACAAATTGGACTAAGAGTCCTGAAGATAAGCAAAGGCACCATATCCCTGCCCAGGCCAAGCCGGCAGGATTCCCAAGCTAACGTCGTCACACTTCAAACCTGTTGGCTGCATTGGAATAGCAGCCCCGAAGGGGTCAGTACTAGTAGAAGTACTGGCAAGTAATACTCACAAGATATCAAAACTGGAATTCCGGGGAAATGTTAGCGATTGAGGCGGCGGCAAGCAGCACTAACAACTTATAGAGACACACTACAACTTTCGTCTAATAGAGAGGAGGTAAGAGAGCGCATAGGTAACCAACTATACTAACACCAAACATACCCAGCCAATTCCTTACCAGCCCAGTTAACCACGAGCAGCAAGCCCAAAGGCACTCACACAGTTGGCAATTTTATAATTTTATTATTGAAGTAGTTCTATCTTACTAATCATCTTATTATCATTAGGTGTAAGTTGTCTATGATCTTGTTAGCCAGCACATTTCACCAAGTCGTCCATAACTGCGGACACGGCTTTTCGAAAAGATTTAACCCTGCAGGGGTGCACAAATGTAACCACACGCACTTCAACCCTCGTTGCCATGCAATTAGCACACTTCCGGGGTATGCTGGCAGGGTGTCCGACGCTACACTTTCCTTCACTACCGCACAAGTCCAGGGGACCACCTAGCTAAGTCTGACCCACCTTGAAAGTCCGGCCGAAGCTCCGAGGTGGACTCAGCCGATGCGTGAACGGCTTCGGGAGGGAAACACTCATACGATTGCCCCTCCTTCCACATGCGATTAACGCCCATTCCGCAACCCTACCGTAAGTAACCATCATCGTATCGGAGGCGTCCCATCCGTGTACCTGCAACAATATAAAGCGCCGCGCAAATGGAAACACCCGAACTACTTGTGGCGCCCTGGACAAGGCTGCAGATCCGGTACTAGGTCGAGGGGAGTCCCATTTCCTCCCACATGTGGGTAGTGCGCTCAGTCTTGGATCAGAGGACAAGAACTCGGGTCCTAGGCGACACTAGCAGAACAAATCACCACGATTGGCCTTCCGCCGGTGTCTTATCTTTATTAATTATATCCCATCGCCAAACATTAAGATTATCATGTGAATTTAACCCAACTATCAAATTATAGAAAGACTATAACATGACTCGAGCAAAACAACCTAAGCATGCACTACGACTCGCAAGGCCAACAAGATAAACAAGCAACAGGTTAATAGGATGTGGAGGGGTGGCTATATCATGGCTGCAAGGTAAACATGCAAATAGGAACGGAACACAAGCATCGCAATATAAGGCTAGCAAGGATCAAAGATAGGAGGTGTGAGAGGCAGAAGACAAGCAAAGATAGCAAGGGAGTATCACTTGCCTACAATCCGGTAGAGGTAGCAGAACCTGTCGTTACTCGCATCAACTCATCGGCCTATTCCCGAAGAAGCAACAAACACTGGACAAAGGAAAGGATGGATTTTACTACTACGGCAAAAGAAGCGGCATGTTGATGACATGATGCATGACAAATTAAATGTTGTCCAATTTTATTCCCTAACACATGGCAAAATATTTTAAATGGGATCGGTGCGCAATATAGATGCACCGGACAAACCCCATATTTAAATTGATTTAATTTGACAAAATGGATTAAGGTGCGAGGTTTAATTAATGATGCATGATTTTATAAGATACGGATATATGGTATAAGGGTGTAGGGTTGGGGTCACACATCGGATTCGGGAAACTTTGGACTCGGAAGCCACCGTCTTCGGATCGTAGAGGAAGTAGTCGAAGTAGTCGTTGTAGTCGAAGTAGCCGAAGTAGTCGAAGTAGTCGTTCATCCGGAGTTGGAGTAGTCGAGGTAGTCATCGTCGGGGAGGTAGTCGTACTCGGGTCGTCGTGGTGGCGGATCTTGTCGTTCCGGGCTTCGAGGTCGATGGGGTTCGGCATCGGGGTACTCGGCCTTCGGGGAACTTGGCGCATCCACGGCGGTCCGGTCGCCGGCTTCACGACGGGATCGGAGACGGGAAACTGCATCGGGGAAACCGGTCGGGAAAGGCTTCACGTCGGGAACTGAGATCGGGAGTCACTGGGGAAAACGGGAGACGCCGGGGATCATCGGGGAACACTTCCCGACGGGGAAACAGAGACGCGCACAGGACGGGGACGAAGGCGTGTAGCGGCAGCAGCATCACACGCGGGGACGGAATCGGAGACATGGCGCCGGGCAGCAGCAGCTTCCACCTGCAGGGCCACGCACGGGCAGAGCACGCACGCGACAACAGCAACGGGCACCCATGGGCACGGGAATGGAGACAGCAAGCGCAGGCAGGAGCACGCACGGGCTGGCAACGGGGAGCAGAGGACGTCGGCCACACCGAGCTAGGGAGCAGGCCGGCGGCAGAGGAGAGGGCCGAAGGGGATCGATGGGGAGGTGAGGAGAGGAGCTGGGGCGGCACGACTGGGCAGGGCTCGGGATGGAGAAGCTGGAGGGCGGCAGAGGAGAGGGTCGACGGCGACGGGAGGTCGAGGACGCGGGCGTCGGAGGCTGAGGAGGAAGGAGCCGTGGAGAGGAGGACCAAGGGTGGCCGGCGACACGCGGCTATGGAGAGGAGGTCGTGGGGAGGCGGCGTGGAGGAGCTCGGCAGCAGCGGCGAGCGGCTGCACGGGCTGGGGCGGAGGAGGAGCCGAGGGAGGAGGCAAGGCGCCGGAGCAAGGTGCTGGGGAGCCGGCGGCGATGGATGGGGAGGTTGGGTGCGGGTGGAGGCCGACCGGCCGATGGAGAGGAGGGAGGCAGGCGGCGGGGCTCGGCCCGGTGCAGGGAGGAGAGGCGCGAGGAAGAGGGAGCCGGAGGAGATGCCGGCGGAGGGAGAGCACGCGCGGGTGCACGGATCGAGCAGGGGAGGTGCGGGGAGGAAGAAGCCACGAGAGAGAGAAAAGAAGAAGAAAAGAGAGAGAAAAGAAAAGAAAGGAAAAAGGGGAAGGGGCTTAAAAGAAAAGAGAAGGACCCTTTTGCGAGGTGGAAGGGCACAACTGTGAAAAGGGAAAAGAGGGAGAGGGTGGCTGCAAAAACACAGGGGGTGGGAAAGGAAAAAGGCAGGGGCAGGATTAGGGTTTGCTTTGCTGGGCTTTTGGGCCTAGCTAGCTGGGCTACTCTCTCGCAACTCAAAACTTTTTTATTTTGCAAATTTAATTTTGACAAATAATTTTCGAAAACGGAGACGACCGTCTCGGTAAAATATTTTCTGACAATTTTAGAAAATAAAATAGGGTTTAATAAAAAATAGCTTTTGCGGACAAAAAAACATGCGATGCGATGATGCTGATGTCATGATGATGCAAAAAGCAAAACAAACAAAATCTAATTTGGGGAAAAAACCCGGGGCATTACAACCGACACCACTAACAAGGGATCTTGCCCCGAGATCCACGCTACCGTCGGGGAGAAGAAGAGGAAGTATTCTATCGAATTCTCCAGGCGCCATGTTGATCTTCTCGACACCACTAACAAGAGGTTCTTGCTCACTTGATGGCGAAGTTCGTCTGCCGACATCCTTCCGAAGATCGAACCTATTAGGATTAAAGGCAAGCAGATCGTCCACCCACGAAGATGCTATGACCGGAAGATAGATAAGGTAGAAGATTTAAATCATATAAGGTAAGAGGAGGAATAGAATAGCGGGAAGGAGTAAACAAGAATTCCTATTGAGATTTTTTTTCAAATAATTTTTAGTAAAATAGTTTGGACACTCTACAAACAACGACCATTAGCTAGGGTATCCTACAGGCAGACTGGACCCGCGGGGTATCGAAAAACCAGAGCTCTGATACCACTTTGTAACGCCCCAAGATCGGTACTATGCAGATTTAGCGTTCCAGCCAAATCTGCATAAGAACGATCCTAAAGGACGCCCACCAGGCATAACGTGCACGTCGCAACACACACGTTATGCGGGTGGAATTGTGATAACATTACAACAGTTCTCGATGGAACCCACAAAAGAACATATATACAACAACGACTCACCGAGTCAAGAGCCAAGATACAATACAAAGATCCAATTAACAACAGAAGCGGGTAGCGTCCGGCTACGGACAAGATACAAATTGGACTAAGAGTCCTGAAGATAAGCAAAGGCACCATATCCCTGCCCAGGCCAAGCCGGCAGGATTCCCAAGCTAACGTCGTCACACTTCAAACCTGTTGGCTGCATTGGAATAGCAGCCCCGAAGGGGTCAGTACTAGTAGAAGTACTGGCAAGTAATACTCACAAGATATCAAAGCTGGAATTCCCGGGGAAATGGTTAGCGATTGAGGCGGCGGCAAGCAGCACTAACAACTTATAGAGACACACTACAACTTTCGTCTAATAGAGAGGAGGTAAGAGAGCGCATAGGTAACCAACTATACTAACACCAAACATACCCAGCCAATTCCTTACTAGCCCGGTTAACCACGAGCAGCAAGCCCAAAGGCACTCACACAGTTGGCAATTTTATAATTTTATTATTGAAGTAGTTCTATCTTACTAATCATCTTATTATCATTAGGTGTAAGTTGTCTATGATCTTGTTAGCCAGCACATTTCACCAAGTCGTCCATAACCGCGGACACGGCTTTTCGAAAAGATTTAACCCTGCAGGGGTGCACAAATGTAACCACACGCACTTCAACCCTCGTTGCCATGCAATTAGCACACTTCCGGGGTATGCTGGCAGGGTGTCCGACGCTACACTTTCCTTCACTACCGCACAAGTCCAGGGAACCACCTAGCTAAGTCTGACCCACCTTGAAAGTCCGGCCGAAGCTCCGAGGTGGACTCAGCCGATGCGTGAACGGCTTCGGGAGGGAAACACTCATACGATTGCCCCTCCTTCCACATGCGATTAACGCCCATTCCGCAACCCTACCGTAAGTAACCATCATCGTATCGGAGGCGTCCCATCCGTGTACCTGCAACAATATAAAGCGCCGCGCAAATGGAAACACCCGAACTACTTGTGGCGCCCTGGACAAGGCTGCAGATCCGGTACTAGGTCGAGGGGAGTCCCATTTCCTCCCACATGTGGGTAGTGCGCTCAGCCTTGGATCAGAGGACAAGAACTCGGGTCCTAGGCGACACTAGCAGAACAAATCACCACGATTGGCCTTCCGCCGGTGCCTTATCTTTATTAATTATATCCCATCGCCAAACATTAAGATTATCATGTGAATTTAACCCAACTATCAAATTATAACAAGACTATAACATGACTCGAGCAAAACAACCTAAGAATGCACTACGACTCGCAAGGCCAACAAGATAAACAAGCAACAGGTTAATAGGATGTGGAGGGGTGGCTATATCGTGGCTGCCAGGTAAACATGCAAATAGGATCAGAACACAAGCATCGCAATATAAGGCTAGCAAGGAACAAAAGATAGGAGGTGTGAGAGGCAGAATACAAGCAAAGATAGCAAGGGAGTATCACTTGCCTGCAATCCGGTAGAGGTAGCAGAACCTGTCGTGGCTCACATCAACTCATCGTCCTATTCCCGAAGAAGCAACAAACACTGGACAACGGAAAGGATGCATTTTACTACTATGGCAAAAGAAGCGGCATGTTGATGACATGATGCATGACAAATTAAATGTTGTCCAATTTTATTCCCTAACACATGGCAAAACATTTTAAATGGGATCGGTGCGCAATATAGATGCACCGGACAAACCCCATATTTAAATTGATTTAATTTGACAAAATGGATTAAGGTGCGAGGTTTAATTAATGATGCATGATTTTATAAGATACGGATATATGGTATAAGGGTGTAGGGTTGGGGTCACACATCGGATTCGGGAAACTTCGGACTCGGAAGCCACCGTCTTCGGATCGTAGAGGAAGTAGTCGAAGTAGTCGTTGTAGTCGAAGTAGCCGAAGTAGTCGAAGTAGTCGTTCATCCGGAGTCGGAGTAGTCGAGGTAGTCATCGTCGGGGAGGTAGTCGTACTCGGGTCGTCGTGGTGGCGGATCTTGTCGTTCCGGGCTTCGAGGTCGACGGGGTTCGGCATCGGGGTACTCGGCCTTCGGGGAACTTGGCGCATCCACGGCGGTCGGGTCGCCGGCTTCACGACGGGATCGGAGACGGGAAACTGCATCGGGGAAACCGGTCGGGAAAGGCTTCACGTCGGGAACTGAGATCGGGAGTCACCGGGGAAAACGGGAGACGTCGGGGATCATCGGGGAACACTTCCCGACGGGGACACAGAGACGCGCACAGGACGGGAACGGAGGCGTGCAGCGGCAGCAGCATCACACGCGGGGACGGAATCGGAGACATGGCGCCGGGCAGCAGCAGCTTCCACCTGCAGGGCCACGCACGGGCAGAGCACGCACGCGACAACAGCAACGGGCACCCACGGGCACGGGAATGGAGACAGCAAGCGCAGGCAGGAGCACGCACGGGCTGGCAACGGGGAGCAGAGGACGTCGGCCACACCGAGCTAGGGAGCAGGCCGGCGGCAGAGGAGAGGGCCGAAGGGGATCGATGGGGAGGTGAGGAGAGGAGCTGGGGCGGCACGACTGGGCAGAGCTCGGGATGGAGAAGCTGGAGGGCGGCAGAGGAGAGGGTCGACGGCGACGGGAGGTCGAGGACGCGGGCGTCGGAGGCTGAGGAGGAAGGATCCATGGAGAGGAGGACCAAGGGTGGCCGGCGACACGCGGCTATGGAGAGGAGGTCGTGGGGAGGCGGCGTGGAGGAGCTCGGCAGCAGCGGCGAGCGGCTGCGCGGGCTGGGGCGGAGGAGGAGCCGAGGGAGGAGGCAAGGCGCCGGAGCAAGGTGCTGGGGAGCCGGCGGCGATGGATGGGGAGGTCGGGTGCGGGTGGAGGCCGACCGGCCGGTGGAGAGGAGGGAGGCAGGCGGCGGGGCTCGGCCCGGTGCAGGGAGGAGAGGCGCGAGGAAGAGGGAGCCGGAGGAGATGCCGGCGGAGGGAGAGCACGCGCGGGTGCGCGGATCGAGCAGGGGAGGTGCGGGGAGGAAGAAGCCACGAGAGAGAGAAAAAGAAGAAGAAAAGAGAGAGAAAAGAAAAGAAAGGAAAAAGGGGAAGGGGCTTAAAAGAAAAGAGAAGGACCCTTTTGCGAGGTGGAAGGGCATAACTGTGAAAAGGGAAAAGAGGGAGAGGGTGGCTGCAAAAACACAGGGGGTGGGAAAGGAAAAAGGCAGGGGCAGGATTAGGGTTTGCTTTGCTGGGCTTTTGGGCCTAGCTAGCTGGGCTACTCTCTCGCAACTCAAAACGTTTTTATTTTGCAAATTTAATTTTGACAAATAATTTTCGAAAACGGAGACGACCGTCTCGGTAAAATATTTTCTGACAATTTTAGAAAAATAAAATAGGGTTTAATAAAAAATAGCTTTTGCGGACAAAAAACATGCGATGCGATGATGCTGATGTCATGATGATGCAAAAAGCAAAACAAACAAAAATCTAATTTGGGGAAAAACCCCGGGGCATTACAACCGACACCACTAACAAGGGATCTTGCCCCGAGATCCACGCTACCGTCGGGGAGAAGAAGAGGAAGTATTCTATCGAATTCTCCAGGCGCCATGTTGATCTTCTCGACACCACTAACAAGAGGTTCTTGCTCACTTGTTGGCGAAGTTCGTCTGCCGACATCCTTCCGAAGATCGAACCTATTAGGATTAAAGGCAAGCAGATCGTCCACCCACGAAGATGCTATGACCGGAAGATAGATAAGGTAGAAGATTTAAATCATATAAGGTAAGAGGAGGAATAGAATAGAGGGAAGGAGTAAACAAGAATTCCTATTGAGATTTTTTTCAAATAATTTTTAGTAAAATAGTTTGGACACTCTACAAACAACGACCATTAGCTAGGGTATCCTACAGGCAGACTGGACCCGCGGGGTATCGAAAAACCAGAGCTCTGATACCACTTTGTAACGCCCCAAGATCGGTACTATGCAGATTTAGCGTTCCAGCCAAATCCGCATAATAACGATCCTAAAGGACGCCCACCAGGCATAACGTGCACGTCGCAACACACACGTTATGCGGGTGGAATTGTGATAACATTACAACAGTTCTCGATGGAACCCACAAAAGAACATATATACAACAACGACTCACCGAGTCAAGAGCCAAGATACAATACAAAGATCCAATTAACAACAGAAGCGGGTAGCGTCCGGCTACGGACAAGATACAAATTGGACTAAGAGTCCTGAAGATAAGCAAAGGCACCATATCCCTGCCCAGGCCAAGCCGGCAGGATTCCCAAGCTAACGTCGTCACACTTCAAACCTGTTGGCTGCATTGGAATAGCAGCCCCGAAGGGGTCAGTACTAGTAGAAGTACTGGCAAGTAATACTCACAAGATATCAAAGCTGGAATTCCGGGGAAATGGTTAGCGATTGAGGCGGCGGCAAGCAGCACTAACAACTTATAGAGACACACTACAACTTTCGTCTAATAGAGAGGAGGTAAGAGAGCGCATAGGTAACCAACTATACTAACACCAAACATACCCAGCCAATTCCTTACCAGCCCGGTTAACCACGAGCAGCAAGCCCAAAGGCACTCACACAGTTGGCAATTTTATAATTTTATTATTGAAGTAGTTCTATCTTACTAATCATCTTATTATCATTAGGTGTAAGTTGTCTATGATCTTGTTAGCCAGCACATTTCACCAAGTCGTCCATAACCGCGGACACGGCTTTTCGAAAAGATTTAACCCTGCAGGGGTGCACAAATGTAACCACACGCACTTCAACCCTCGTTGCCATGCAATTAGCACACTTCCGGGGTATGCTGGCAGGGTGTCCGACGCTACACTTTCCTTCACTACCGCACAAGTCCAGGGGACCACCTAGCTAAGTCTGACCCACCTTGAAAGTCCGGCCAAAGCTCCGAGGTGGACTCAGCCGATGCGTGAACGGCTTCGGGAGGGAAACACTCATACGATTGCCCCTCCTTCCACATGCGATTAACGCCCATTCCGCAACCCTACCGTAAGTAACCATCATCGTATCGGAGGCGTCCCATCCGTGTACCTGCAACAATATAAAGCGCCGCGCAAATGGAAACACCCGAACTACTTGTGGCGCCCTGGACAAGGCTGCAGATCCGGTACGAGGTCGAGGGGAGTCCCATTTCCTCCCACATGTGGGTAGTGCGCTCAGCCTTGGATCAGAGGACAAGAACTCGGGTCCTAGGCGACACTAGCAGAACAAATCACCACGATTGGCCTTCCGCCGGTGCCTTATCTTTATTAATTATATCCCATCGACAAACATTATAGATTATCATGTGGATTTAACCCAACTATCAAATTATAACAAGACTATAACATGACTCGAGCAAAACAACCTAAGCATGCACTACGACTCGCAAGGCCAACAAGATAAACAAGCAACAGGTTAATAGGATGTGGAGGGGTGGCTATATCATGGCTGCAAGGTAAACATGCAAATAGGAACGGAACACAAGCATCGCAATATAAGGCTAGCAAGGATCAAAGATAGGAGGTGTGAGAGGCAGAAGACAAGCAAAGATAGCAAGGGAGTATCACTTGCCTGCAATCCGGTAGAGGTAGCAGAACCTGTCGTGGCTCACATCAACTCATCGTCCTATTCCCGAAGAAGCAACAAACACTGGACAACGGAAAGGATGCATTTTACTACTACGGCAAAAGAAGCGGCATGTTGATGACATGATGCATGACAAATTAAATGTTGTCCAATTTTATTCCCTAACACATGGCAAAACATTTTAAATGGGATCAGTGCGCAATATAGATGCACCGGACAAACCCCATATTTAAATTGATTTAATTTGACAAAATGGATTAAGGTGCGAGGTTTAATTAATGATGCATGATTTTATAAGATACGGATATATGGTATAAGGGTGTAGGGTTGGGGTCACACATCGGATTCGGGAAACTTCGGACTCGGAAGCCACCGTCTTCGGATCGTAGAGGAAGTAGTCGAAGTAGTCGTTGTAGTCGAAGTAGCCGAAGTAGTCGAAGTAGTCGTTCATCCGGAGTCGGAGTAGTCGAGGTAGTCATCGTCGGGGAGGTAGTCGTACTCGGGTCGTCGTGGTGGCGGATCTTGTCGTTCCGGGCTTCGAGGTCGACGGGGTTCGGCATCGGGGTACTCGGCCTTCGGGGAACTTGGCGCATCCACGGCGGTCGGGTCGCCGGCTTCACGACGGGATCGGAGACGGGAAACTGCATCGGGGAAACCGGTCGGGAAAGGCTTCACGTCGGGAACTGAGATCGGGAGTCACCGGGGAAAACGGGAGACGTCGGGGATCATCGGGGAACACTTCCCGACGGGGACACAGAGACGCGCACAGGACGGGAACGGAGGCGTGCAGCGGCAGCAGCATCACACGCGGGGACGGAATCGGAGACATGGCGCCGGGCAGCAGCAGCTTCCACCTGCAGGGCCACGCACGGGCAGAGCACGCACGCGACAACAGCAACGGGCACCCACGGGCACGGGAATGGAGACAGCAAGCGCAGGCAGGAGCACGCACGGGCTGGCAACGGGGAGCAGAGGACGTCGGCCACACCGAGCTAGGGAGCAGGCCGGCGGCAGAGGAGAGGGCCGAAGGGGATCGATGGGGAGGTGAGGAGAGGAGCTGGGGCGGCACGACTGGGCAGAGCTCGGGATGGAGAAGCTGGAGGGCGGCAGAGGAGAGGGTCGACGGCGACGGGAGGTCGAGGACGCGGGCGTCGGAGGCTGAGGAGGAAGGATCCATGGAGAGGAGGACCAAGGGTGGCCGGCGACACGCGTCTATGGAGAGGAGGTCGTGGGGAGGCGGCGTGGAGGAGCTCGGCAGCAGCGGCGAGCGGCTGCGCGGGCTGGGGCGGAGGAGGAGCCGAGGGAGGAGGCAAGGCGCCGGAGCAAGGTGCTGGGGAGCCGGCGGCGATGGATGGGGAGGTCGGGTGCGGGTGGAGGCCGACCGGCCGGTGGAGAGGAGGGAGGCAGGCGGCGGGGCTCGGCCCGGTGCAGGGAGGAGAGGCGCGAGGAAGAGGGAGCCGGAGGAGATGCCGGCGGAGGGAGAGCACGCGCGGGTGCGCGGATCGAGCAGGGGAGGTGCGGGGAGGAAGAAGCCACGAGAGAGAGAAAAAGAAGAAGAAAAGAGAGAGAAAAGAAAAGAAAGGAAAAAGGGGAAGGGGCTTAAAAGAAAAGAGAAGGACCCTTTTGCGAGGTGGAAGGGCACAACTGCGAAAAGGGAAAAGAGGGAGAGGGTGGCTGCAAAAACACAGGGGGTGGGAAAGGAAAAAGGCAGGGGCAGGATTAGGGTTTGCTTTGCTGGGCTTTTGGGCCTAGCTAGCTGGGCTACTCTCTCGCAACTCAAAACGTTTTTATTTTGCAAATTTAATTTTGACAAATAATTTTCGAAAACGGAGACGACCGTCTCGGTAAAATATTTTCTGACAATTTTAGAAAAATAAAATAGGGTTTAATAAAAATAGCTTTTGCGGACAAAAACATGCGATGCGATGATGCTGATGTCATGATGATGCAAAAAGCAAAACAAACAAAAATCTAATTTGGGGAAAAACCCCGGGGCATTACAGGCAGCCTGATGGAGGCAAGCTGTTGGAGGTGGCAGCCTGATGTGGGAGGCGAGCTGGGCTGGGCTGGAAGAAGCTGGACGAGGACGGTGAGGAAGAAGCTGGGCGAGGCGAAGAAGCACGCCTGGAGGTGCTCGCGCGTGAGCACGGATGCGCGCCTGGAGGTGCTCGCGCGGCTGGGACGGCGGCGATCTGCTGGCGACGGCGGCGATCTGGGCTGGCCCGATTCAAATTTTAAATTCGGTCGCTGTAATGATCGGTTCGATCGAACCACTGCAGGAGGGCATAACATGTAATTTGATCCAAAATTGAGGGTATAATTGTCTTTTGGGCGTTTTTCACCTGGTCGGGACAAGATGTAAAACATCTTATATTTCTATATAAACGGAGGGAGTAAAAGGTATAGAATAATTGTGGACCGGAGAGAACCCGGAGCCCAGAAGTCTCCAAGAA
>QRDG01001692.1:0-27221 GCA_012064385.1 Puccinellia tenuiflora | reverse complement strand
CGACATAATTTACCTTCTTACCACTTGGAGCTTGTTCGGTGTGCCATTGTGAATAATTTGTCATCATATCATCCAAGAGTTTAGTTGCTGCACCTAATGTTGTGGACATGAAGGTGCCTCCCGCGGCCGAGTCCAAAAGGTTCCTTGAAGAAAAATTCAAACCTGCATAAAAAGTTTGGATAACCATCCACATAGTTAATCCATGCGTGGGACAATTCTTAACCATAGATTTCATTCTCTCCCAAGCTTGAGCAACATGTTCATTATCAAATTGTCTAAAGTTCATAATGTTACTCCTTAGTTGTATGATTTTAGCATCTTTGCATTTAATATTTTCCAATAAAAGCATCTTTGCATTTAATCCAAGAATCAATGCTATTTTTAGGCAAAGACAATAACCATTCTTTTGCTGTTCCTCTCAAAGAGAAAGGGAAAAGTTTCAGTTTTATGGTGTCACTTTCTACCTCTTTATACTTTTGCATATCACATAACTCAACAAAGTTATTTAAATGGGAGGCGGCATCATCAGTACTAGCACCAGAAAATTGCTCTTTCATAACAAGATTTAGCAAGGCGGGTTTAATTTCATAAGATTCCGCTTCAGTAGCAGGTGGAGCAATTGGAGAGCATATGAAATCATTGTTATTAGTGCTAGTAAAGTCACACAAGTTGGTGTTTTCAGTAGAAGACATAACGATAAGATAAAATAACAAGACATGAATGAAGACTACACTAATTTTTTTGGGGGTTTTAAAATTTTGAAACAGAAAAATAAACTAAACGAGATATAAAGCAAGCAAGACAAAAACAAAGTAAAGAGATTGAGATTATGAGACTCCCATTGCTGTAGCTCCAAAGTCCCCGGCAACGGCGCCAGAAAAGAGCTTGCTGCTGTATTAAAAAAGTTGGGTGGTGCCCCAAGCGAAGGCGGAATTGTAGCTAGTAGCAGTTTTCCCTCGTTTAACGAACCGAGGTTTATCGAACCAGTAGGACTTTAAAATCAACAACGAGGTGAATGTTGAAGATCTCTGGCGCTTGACCTTTAACAGATGTGGACCTGCACACACTCAACCAAAATACTTTGCCCCCAACGGCGGAAAGGTTGTCAATCTTTCCGGTCTCGCAGAAAACAAATCAGTTAATTGTATGATGAAATAGATGAAATATGAAAAGTGACCAGAGGAGTAATGATGATTAAAAGCAAGTAAATGAGGTTGTAAACAATGTAAAAAGATGGACCGGGGGCTATGGGTCCACTAGCGGAGTCTCAAGTAAATAAAATATGCATGTGATGGGTGAACGAATTACAGCTAGGCAATTGACAAGATCATGACACAAACCCAATTTAGTTATGACAAAAAGGACATGATACTATTTATGGAGGCATCACGACAAGGAACAAAGACCGTTGAGTCCAACTGCGTCTTTGTCTAAAAAGTCCACCGTGGGATCGCTATCCAGCCTGTCACCCAACGATATTAAGTTGCAAGCAACACACAATTGCATTAAGTAAAGTGCATGAAGTAAGCAATACTAATATCAAAAGAGACATTAACACCGCTTTTTTACCCTTAGTAGCAACAACACACCCTTGCCCTTAGACGTTTCTGTCACTCGTGCCAGGAACAAAAGGGGGCATGAACCCACTATCTAGCATAAATACCCTCTCTTGGAGATACACACAATCACTTGGCCAAAGTAACTACGCACATTGGAGATCATGCAAGAACATAAATTACTCATATAAGAATCATGCACAATCTGAACATAACTTCATAATCCATCGGATCCCAGCAAACACATCACATACTATTACAATAATCGATCTTGATTATGTTAGGCAGCTCACAAGATCATAAGACATGAAGCACAAGAGAGAGACTACCAACTAGCTACTGCCATGGACTCGTAGTCCAAGGTGAGACAACTCACAAAACATCCCGGAGGAAGGCATGACGATGAAGAGCCCTCCGGGATCGATCTCCCCTCCAGCAGAGTGCCGGGATCAGCTTCAGATTGGACCCCAAACTAGGGTTTTCGATGACGGCGCGTCGGGGTCGAGTTTCTAGAAAATAATGGCCGCCTCGACGTTTTTAGGGTAAAAGGCAATTTATAGGCGTCGGAGGGCGTCGAGGCGAGGTCCCAGGGGCAGGGGCGGGCCCCACCCGCAGGTGACCCTTGACCCGCGGCAGGGGGGCGCACCTGCCCTGTGGGCCTCCCCTCCAACTCTCCTTTGGTCTGGTACTTCGTCGTGGCAAATAAAAATTCCTCGTAAATTTTCGTCCAATTCTGAGTATATTTCCAGAAGTAAATTTGTGAAACAAAAAGACAGCAAAAACAGGGAACTGGCACTTGACATCTTGTCAATAGGTTAGTCCGACAAAATGCATAAAAATGATATAAATGACAGTAAAAACATGTGACAATATCACAAAACTAGCATGGATCACTAAAAAATTATAGATACGTTTGTGACGTATCAAGGCTTGAGTCTGTTAGCAAGGCATTTGTCAATGAGTTTATAAATTACATTGCATAAGCTTATTGGTCTATAATCTGTAGGAACCAAAGGCACAAGCTTCTTCGGGATAAGGGAGAGAGTCGCCCAAAGTTCTTGATTGTCAGGAATAGAGTAAGTAGGGTCATCTTCAGGAGGGAAGCCACCTGCAGGAAAAGGTATATTCCTGGAAATATTTGAAGTAGCGAAGATGGATCTAAAATAGGAGACAAAAGTGTGAGCAATACGGTCAGGCAAATGATGAACAAGGTTATTCTCATCCTTGATTGATAAAATTGTGTTCCTTCGTCTCCTTTTAGCTATTGATCGATGAAAAAAGGTTGTGTTTCGATCACCATATTTAATCCAATTCTTCTGGCTCTTTGAAGGTAGAAATAATTAAGTTTAGTGATGTTTTGTTCATACCTTTCAATTAACTTACTTTCGGGAACATGATTCTGTTCATGAAGAGGTTGGGTGATGTCTACTACACGCTTCTATTCTTGTAGACTCTGTTGGGCCTCCAAGCGCAGAGGTTTGTAGGACAACAGCAAATTTCCCTTAAGTGAGTAACCCAAGATTTATCGAATCCTCAGGGAGGCATAGGTTGAATGTATCCCTCTCAAGCAACCGTGCAATTAAGATATAAGAAGTCTCTTGTGTCCCCAACACACCTAATACAATGGCTAATTGTATAGGTGCACTAGTTCGGCGAAGAGATTGTAAAATACAAGTGATATGGATGATAAAAGATGATTTTGTAATTCTGTAATAAAAATGGCAGCAAGCGAACAACTGGCAGAAGTGACTTAAAACGGTTTATCAATGCTTGGAAATAAGGCCTAGGCTTCATACTTTCAATAGTGACTAACTCTCACATAATTAACATAATTAAACACATGATATTCTCCACAAAAATACATGCAAGGTAGATGTTATTCGGAGATCATTATTTCATGGATCAAATAGGATGAGAATTGCGTAGGGCTACAAAAGCACACCTTAAAGTTCGTATTCCACATCTACGGACACTTCATGCTGTCACTATCGACATCCAAAGATAGTACTAACAAAAACCACAACCTATCTCTTGAATAGTCTCTTTCTAATACAACCATGGCATGCGCGTTGTCACTAACGCACCATGGAGATTATACTAAACACAAGCATCAAGAAACCTCATGACCTATTTAATCCAACAATAATAAAGAACAAACTCATGATGAAGATCCCTCTAAGCTACTATCGTAGAGTCACACATGGCACCCACATTGTCACCGAGGCACCGTGATCACAACGATGACTCCCGAACTCATACTAGATAACACCACTTGAGTAACAAGATATCCATTACATAAGGGAAACATCATATATTCAATTATACTAACAAAGTTAATGATTACAATGAAGATCACATCATGGGAGAGAGAGATAACCACATTGCTACTCGTACAAGCCCCAGCCCCGGCGAGAGACTACTCCCTCCTCATCGCGGGAAGTAGAGGTGTTGATGGAGATGGCTTCCAGAGGTCAATCCCCGTCCCGACAGGGTGCCGGAACAGTACCAATCTGACCCCCGAAACTTATCGGCGATGGCGACGGAGCTCTGTTGCATTTCTGGGAGAATCCTTTAGGGTTAGGGTTTTTTCGTCGCGTGCAATTTATCGTCCAAAGGGCGTCACCGGGAGGTGCCCGAGGGGCAGGGGCGGCCCCCAGCCGAGTCCTGCAGTAAATTAGGACAAGAGAGTGCCTCGGACCTCGGATTGGGCTGTTCTTGGGCTTAAAAGAAAGCAACGGAAATTCCCCACAACTTTCGCGAAGTGTAATTTTCTATTTGATGTCGTCTTTAGTGGTTAAACAGACAATCTCTGAAATCTTACAGAGGGACAGATTTCAGGAAAGTCAGAGTCCAATTCCAACAAGACACCTTCTGCATTTTTATCAATTTCCAAGTGATTCCTACACATAAAAGTGTAAAACAAGAACATTGTGAAATTTGGCAATGATGTCTACACACGCTTCTATTCTTGTATACAGTGTTGGGCCTCCAAGAGCAGAGGTTTGTAGAACAGCAACAAGTTTCCCTTAAGTGAATCACCCAAGGTTTATCGAACTCAGGGAGGTAGAGGTCAAAGGTATCCCTCTCAAGCAACCCTGCAATCACAATACAAAAAGTCTCTTGTGTCCCCAACACACCCAATACACTTGTCAGATGTATAGGTGCACTAGTTCGGCGAAGAGATAGTGAAATACAAGTAATATGGATGATTATAAGTAGTAATTTTAATATGAAATAAAAATGGCAGCAAGCAAACATGTAGCAGAACTTGTTGTAAACGGTGTTTCAATGCTTAGAAACAAGGCCTAGGGATCATACTTTCACCAGTGGTCACTCTCAACAATGCAATCATAATTGAATATAAATATAAGCACTTCAATATACTACTCCAAAGTATTCTCCGGCTAGATAATGAACACTAATTCATTGTGTAGGAATGCAAAAGCACGCCTCAAACATATATTCCCAAGTACTAATGAATACCCCACACTGGACCATGAGCATTCATAGGAGGTACTAACACACCACAATTTCATAGAGACATCCAACTCAAATAATAAATCAGTGAACAAGTATCTTGTGAAATATAGCCTAAAGACCCACATGGTGCACACACTGTCACCTTTACACACGTGGGACAAGGAGTCTCCGGAGATCACATAAATAAAGCCCACTTGAGTAACATAACAACATCTAGATTGCAAAGCTCATGATCACATATAGATCATATCATGGGAGAGAGAGATATAGACCACATGGCTACCGGTACGGCCCTCAGCCCCGAGGGAGAACTACTCCCTCCTCATCATGGGAGTCAGCAACGGCGATGAAGATGGTGGTGGAGTCGATGGAGATGGCTCCGGGGGCACTTCCCCATCCCGGCAGGGTGCCGGAACAGAGACTTCTGTCCCCCGAAACTTGTCGGCGATGGCGGCGGCGCTGCAGATGTTTCTTTTGAATATGACGGGGCCGTCTAGGTTTTATGCGTCGGGGGCAATATATAGGCGAAAGGGCGGCATCGGAGGGCTCCCGTGGGCCCCACACCACCTAGTGGCGCGGCAGGCATGGGTCCCGCGCCACCCTATGGTGTGGCCGGCCCACGGCCCTCCAGGTCCTCTCCTTCGGGCTCCGTGTAGTCCATTGAATTATAAGACTGCTGCTTTTTGTCCCGTCCAATTCCGAGAATATTTCCTTAAGTACTTTTCTGAAACGGGAAAACAGCAGAAAACAGGAACTGGCACTGTGGCATCTTGTTAATAGGTTAGTTCCAGAAAATGCATAAAAATGCTATAAGATGTAAACAAAACATGTAGCAAATGGTATGAAAACAAGCATGGATCATAAGAAATTATAGATACGTTGGAGACGTATCAGCATCCCCAAGCTTAGTTCTACTCGTCCTCGAGTAGGTAAAACGATAACAAATAATTTCTTAGGAGACATGCAAACTCACAATCTAGATCAACATAGTAATGCAAAACACATGATGTGAACAAGGTGATCCAAAACAATTGTCTATAGTTGACATTAAGCAAACAATGATTAACAAATGCTAGCTAAAAGAAGCTAGAACTTTTCATGAATCAGCGTGTTGGAGACTAGGAACCATACATAAGGTTTAGAAAGAAGAATAGTAAATTGTGTCTCCAATGTAAAATGTCAATCAATCTTCAAAGCATCAAATTCAGTTAATAATAGAAATAGCCAAGCTCAAGTCAAGTGTCCTTAATCCATCCACTTAACTTATCAACTGTTATGTAGTCCACTCAACTAATACAAGTAAGAAGAAGGCTTGGCACCATAAGGTTATGGCAAAGAGAATAATAATGGGGGTTTGGAAGGCCAAAAAGAAAGGCTCAAACAGTGGAAGAGGTAACCACAAGACAAGAGGAAGTCCCGTAGTAGACACTGAATGAGGAGTAGTGATTGCCATGCAACGGATGCACATAGAGCTATATGAATGGAAGCTCTCTAATAGAACTAGTGGGGGTGCATCCAACTTGCTTGCTCATGAAGACCTAGAGCTCACTTGAGGAGGCTCATCGTTGGAATATACAAGCCAAGTTCTATAACGTTTGGTCCCCACATAGTTATACTAATGAAGCATGAAAACTCACTACAATGATGTAGGTGCTACTAGCACAAGTGTGGAATAAAAGGATAGCAGTGTTGCCCCCTCTCTCATTTTATATTCTTTTTCTCTTTTTTGCTTTTTGCTTTTTGAGGCCTTTGTGGCTCTTTTATATTTTTCTCTCATTGGTCTCTTTTGGACTCTTTTGATTGGCCACTTTGGACTCTTTTCAATATGCTCACAGGTAGAGGCAACATTGTATTTTACAAGATGATCATCACACTTTTTTGGTGTACTCAAAACTCAAAGACTAATACATGGTGTATGGTGGATATGCATGATCGAGCGTAGTGTGGAAAAGATGTAAAACATGTGGAAAACCACGCATCACACTAACTCAAATGGTCAAGCAATACTATATGGTAATGAAGTAAAAATGACATAAAGTCATGTAATGTAAATGATGGATGTTGCATGGCAATGTATCTCGGAACAGCTATGGAAATGCTGTGATAGGTAGATATGGTGGCTGTTTTGAGGAAGATAGTTGGCTTATGTGTAGGAGAACAAGATGAAGATCTCCCACGGGGTTGGATGTACTTGCGAAGTATGCACCAATCTCAATGTGAAAAAGGGCAATGCAAAGTACCGAAGAGTCTAGCAAAATATGGAGGTGGAAGTGCCAAAAACCAAAAACTCACATAGCATGTCGTATATTGCAAACAACTAACAGTATCAAAGTTTTACAAATGGTTAGAGACACCCCGAGAAGGATCGTGGCGGCGACACAAGTGCCCCGTTGGCTTCCCCGACCGTTGCAGTAACTATACCATTAGAAACTTCTTTTCAACTAAGAGGAAATCACGACACTAAAGCACTATTGACTTAAGTTGTTTTTAGTTCAGAAAAGTACGGCTCCACGCTCTACTAACACATCTTCACTAATCAGCTCTTAACAACATTAACCAACATATTTTAACCATTAGTTATTTTAATACCTCAAAACAATTGAAGAGGAGCAAGTTATCTACACAATGGTCTACAAGACTATGCAGCTTTTCTCTATTTCATACCACTATCACAAGCATAGCATTTTCCAATCTAACACATCAACCAAGCAACTAAAACAATTCTCTAACAAATAAGAGTGAAATACAAGAGAGCTTAACACAAAGAACTAGCAGCTCTAAACAAGATAACATGCTAAAATCGAGAGCTTACTAGAAAACAAACAGTAGCTAAGAATACTCAACAAATATAAGCGAAGCACAAGAGTATTCATATGAAAAAGCAGAGCATGTCTCTCTCCCACACAAGAATGCTAGGATCCAACTTATTAAACAAACTAAAACACACACTCAAAATAAAAACAGACGCTCCAAACAAAATACATAAGATGTAGTGGAATAAAAATATAGTATCACTAGAGATGACCTGATAGTTTTGTCGATGAACAAGGGGATGCCTTGGGCATCCCCAAGCTTAGATGCTTGAGTATTCTTGAATTTGCTGGGGATGACCCACCGGGGCATCCCCAAGCTTAGGCTTTTCACTCTTCTTGATCTCATCATATCATCCCTTTTGCTTACTTGAAAACTTCCACCACATCAAATTTAAAGTAATTCTCATTAGAGGGTTAGTGCATAAACCAAAAATTCACAAGTTCTACTGTGACACAAGCACACCTTAATGCATTATAACATTATCTACAGCCACTGATTCTCAAAGAATCAAAAATATCCAAATAAACATCGCAAAAGAAGCAATGCACAATAAAAGACAGAATCTGTCAAAATCTGAACAGTCTGTAAAGACGAATTTTTTCGAGGCACTAGAGTTGCTCAAATCGAAAATCACTGAACTAGAAAAAGTTTCATACATATATGAAGATTCAGCACACAAAATCTCAAAGCATTTCGTCGCTTCTGGAATAAATGACGAATTTAACGGTGACAGACAGAAATCTGTTTCCTGTGCAGAAATCCAAATATAACAAAAACTTTCTACTAGAGACCTTACTTGGCACAACATTGCAAGAAAATAAAGATACAAAGAAGTTGCTACAGAAGTAAACAAACTTCTTGACTCAAATAAAAGAAAATATACTGAAAATAAAATGATGGGTCATCTCCCATAAGCGCTTTTCTTTAAAGCCTTTTAGCTAGGCATGGTAATTTTGATGATGCTCACATAAAAATGAGAGTTGGAGCACAATAAGGGAGCATCAAGAAGCAACTATAAAACTCATTTAAGTCTAACCCACTTCCTATGCATTGGAATCTTGTAAGTAAATAAATCCATGAAGCATAAATTGACTAGCATAGGAAGACAAAATAGGTGCAACTTCAAAAATTTCAACAAAAGGAGAGGAGATTCAATGTTATTGTGATATATGAAACCATGTCTCCCTTTTTCATAAAAACTTTCAGTAGCATCATTGATAAAATCCACAATATAACCATCACATGTAAAATTCTTATCATGATCCATATGCATAAAAGTGTCATCATTTTCCACATAAACAAAGTTCTTCTCATTAATAACAACTGGAGCAGGATCATCATAAAGAACTTGAACATGATAAACAGGTTGTATATTAAAGGGATGGTTTTGGGTGATCCCTCCATAATTATGACAAGTTTCATGAGGATGATTGTAATTATAACCCATGTCATAATATTCTTTATAATAATTATCAAAAACTGGGGGCATAGTATCATCATAAGGAATAGAATATTTATCTTCCAAAGTGTGTTCATCTGTAAACATATCATCATTTTTACTAGAAGGAGATGTATCAAACATGTAATCATTAGTAGCAAAAGGATTTTCAAACACCTCATCCCCAAGCTTAGAGCTTATCATATCATCATTGGAAAGAATATGGATAGTACTAATAGTGTTGCAATCATTAGCATCATCATTTTCAGAATTAGTACCCAAGAGGTTTTCAATATCAAAAGTACTATGCTTTTCCCAATCATGATCACTAATATAAGTAACAGGCATAGGAACATCATCTAATTCAAAATCATCGAATTCATACTCATCAGCAACAACTATAATAGGAGCAACATGTTTAGGGAAAGGTATCGTTTCCTCTCTCCTTTTACTCTTCATCTTCTTCTTCTTCTTTCCCTTCTTAGGAGGGAGAGCCTTGAAAGGAAGCTTCTCCACATAACCTGGTTTATTGTTAGAAACAATAGAGGAAACTTGGAAGGATTCTTCTCTTTCATTGATAAGATCAAAACACATATTAGTCCTGTCATATTTTGGTAAAATCCCATCTTGTATAATATTTTGCATATAAGTATTTGTATGGCAATTATCAACACAATAAAGATGACAACCATGCAGGACGCTGTTTATATCAAAAGCACTCATATCTATTAAAGAAGTTTTTCTTGATAACTCTTCACACCCCAAAAATAATATAAGTTCATCATGCTGATTAGGAGTAATCATGTCATCACAATACAGACTCGCAGTACTCATTGGATTAGAAAGGCTATTATCTTTCCCTGAGCATTGAAAATTGAAATGACCAACTTTATAGCAAAGTTCACAAATAAAAGGATAGTGGGCACAAACTTTTTCACCAAGATCATCAAGAGCTCTATTCCAAGTTCTAGTTTTTTCATTCCTATGATGGATACAATATTCTTCTTCAATTTGGCTCTTTTTACAAGGTCTAAGTACTCCACAAAAATTAACATGCTTATAAGAGATAGTATTTTTAGAAGTTTGAGCACGTTTATTACAATCATTAACAACAATATCATTTTTCATGCAAGTGTCTTTAAAAGGTTCATGATATAGGTCCCAATTTTCTTTAGGAACATTAATATGAGAAGCAAAGGCTCTACAACAATCAACAATAATTCGAGAATCAAGACCATATTTAGCACTAAGCTCTTGAAAAACAGCAGTTTCAATGAAGGACTTAATGCAATCATATTCATAGTTTATACCTGATTCTTTACCTTTGTCATTCTCCCAACCTTCAGTATTGTCTTGAATTTTCTCAAGAAGATCCCATCTAGTTTCAACCTTCTTACTTGTGAAAGAACCCCCTGAACAGGCATCTAGATAATTCTTGCAATCACCTGAAAGCCTTGCATAAAAATTAGTAACAATTATTTTCTTAGGAAGCTCATGGTTAGGACATTTAAGTATTAATGTTTTCAGCCTTCCCCAAGCTTGAGCAATGCTTTCTCCATCATGAGGCCAAAAATTAAAAATGTAATTCCTATCCAAATGCATTTCATAAGGAGGATAAAATTTAGAGTAAAAGAGATTTGCAAGCTCCTTCCACTCCAAATGATGAGGATCATCAAGTAGATCATACCACTCCCTTGCTTTGTCCTTAAGTGACAATGGAAATAATTTCTTCATGACATTTTCTCTTGATAAACCTGCAATCTTAAACAACTCACAAAATTCTGTAAGTTTCAACAAGTGATCACTTGGACGGATTCCATCCCCTGCATAACATTCATCCATAACCTTTTCAACAATTTTCATAGGTATTTTAAAAGGGATACTTTCAGTAGGTGGATTTAGAATATCACAAGAATGATTCGAATTATCACATATGGGAGACAAAGTATTATCAGAGCAAATTTTCTCCTCTAAAGCTGGGGAACTAAAAAGATCATTTTCATAAAAACTAGCTTCCCCAAGCTTAGACTTTTCCATAGCATTAGCAAAAATGATTTCCAAAGAACTAATACTAATTTTTTTGTTGTTTTCCATTAAGCCTAACTAGTGAAATTAAAAACAAGAAACAAAAAGATATAATTGCAGAATCTAAAGGAAATAACTTCGAGCACTCACACAACAGCAACAGTACTAGAAAATAGCTTAGTAGCCAGATGATGTGAGTACCTTTTACCTTACCTCCCCGGCAACGGCGCCAGAAAATAGCTTGATGTCTACACACGCTTCTATTCTTGTAGACAGTGCTGGGCCTCCAAGAGCAGAGGTTTGTAGAACAGCAGCAAGTTTCCCTTAAGTGAATCACCCAAGGTTTATCGAACTCAGGGAGGTAGAGGTCAAAGGTATCCCTCTCAAGCAACCCTGCAATCACAATACAAAAAGTCTCTTGTGTCCCCAACACACCCAATACACTTGTCAGATGTATAGGTGCACTAGTTCGGCGAAGAGATAGTGAAATACAAGTAATATGGATGATTATAAGTAGTAATTGCAATCTGAAATAAAAATGGCAGCAAGCAAACATGTAGCAGAACTTGTTGTAAACGGTGTTTCAATGCTTAGAAACAAGGCCTAGGGATCATACTTTCACCAGTGGTCACTCTCAACAATGCAATCATAATTGAATATAAATATAAGCACTTCAATATACTACTCCAAAGTATTCTCCGGCTGGATAGCGAACACTAATTAATTGTGTAGGAATGCAAAAGCACGCCTCAAACATATATTCCCAAGTACTAATGAATACCCCACACTGGACCATGAGCATTCATAGGAGGTACTAACACACCACAATTTCATAGAGACATCCAACTCAAATAATAAATCAGTGAACAAGTATCTTGTGAAATATAGCCTAAAGACCCACACGGTGCACACACTGTCACCTTTACACACGTGGGACAAGGAGTCTCCGGAGATCACATAAATAAAGCCCACTTGAGTAACATAACAACATCTAGATTGCAAAGCTCATGATCACATATAGATCATATCATGGGAGAGAGAGATATAGACCACATGGCTACCGGTACGGCCCTCAGCCCCGAGGGAGAACTACTCCCTCCTCATCATGGGAGTCAGCAACGGCGATGAAGATGGTGGTGGAGTCGATGGAGATGGCTCCGGGGGCACTTCCCCGTCCCGGCAGGGTGCCGGAACAGAGACTTCTGTCCCCCGAAACTTGTCGGCGATGGCGGCGGCGCTGTACATGTTTCTTTTGAATATGACGGGTCCGTCTAGGTTTTATGCGTCGGGGGCAATATATAGGCGAAAGGGCGGCATCAGAGGGCTCCCAGGGGCCCCACACCACCTGGTGGCGCGGCAGGCATGGGTCCCGCGCCACCCTATGGTGTGGCCGGCCCACGGCCCTCCAGGTCCTCTCCTTCGGGCTCCGTGTAGTCCATTGAATTATAAGACTGCTGCTTTTTGTCCCGTCCAATTCCGAGAATATTTCCTTAAGTACTTTTCTGAAACGGGAAAACAGCAGAAAACAGGAACTGGCATTGTGGCATCTTGTTAATAGGTTAGTTCCAGAAAATGCATAAAAATGCTATAAGATGTAAACAAAACATGTAGCAAATGGTATGAAAACAAGCATGGATCATAAGAAATTATAGATACGTTAGAGACGTATCAGGCAACTATTAATAGGTTAGTCTAAATAAATCATAATGTAATTGTGAACTTTGGCAACTATTAATAGGTTAGTCTAAATAAATCATAATGTAAAAATAAGTGGCAATGGTATAGAACAAGCATGGAACAATCAAACATTATAGATACGTTTGACACGTATCATTGGGTTTGAATTTCTTTGATTTTCCCTTCAAGCTCCTTCAGTTCCTCCTGCAAAGGCTTTTTCTTCCTGCAGCAAATCTTGAGTTCTTTGCATATGAATTGAAGTCTTGCTCTTTGAGCCACCAGTTTTCAAATTTAAAAAATTCCTATGTTTACGAACAGTGCCATCAGTAGATAGAAGAATTGGTGCATGATCACTAAAGCAATGTAAAAGCGGCATGTTGTAAACATTAGAAACAGGTAAGTAGTACACCAGTCATGATTGACAAGACATCTATCTAGCCTTTGGAACAGAGGTTTCAAGGTAAAGCATCTATTGGTCCAAGTATAGGCTGGCCCACTGTAACCAAGATCAAATAAACCACAATTTTTAACAAGAGAGGAAAAGGCAGATAAGCGAGTACGATTAATATTAGGAGTGCTCTTATCTGCTTCATACAACAGTTCATTCAGGTCTCCTATACATATCGTGGGCAAGTTGCTATTTACATACACAAAATCTGCAACTTGCTGCCAGAATGCAGTCGTCTGGCGGTGGTAGGGATCACCATATTACATATCAACCCAAACCGAGCATTAGTAGCTCAATCAGTATCTAAAGCTAAGATAACATGAAGGTAGCGGTTTGTACAGTGAGGTGAAGTTCGTCGGACCACAAAATCCAAAGCCCTCCCGATCGTTTAGCTAAAGTTGAGACCTCTTTAATTTCATTCTTTTCATTATTATCATGCAACTTATTCATAGATCACTCACTACCATTCAAAGTTTTAAGATCCTTACTAACATGAATAGAGCAAATTCCAGCATCTTTATGAGTAGCATAATTTTTTACCATGTCCATCTTCTTTTTTCCAGCGGGTTCTCCGTCGCCCCGATCTTCCCTTGAAGGTCCGGGGCCACCGGGTGGTCTCCTCACGGGCGAACCCCTACACTCCCCACGCTAAGTTTATTTTCTCGCCGATGCTCGCTCCATCCTCGACAACGCCTTCTCAGTCACGGCTCTCTGACAGTTGTCGGTGCCGTCTCAATGGTGGGTGGCGAATGAGGGGAGAGCTTTGCGGGGAGGGCCATGGCGTGGGAGCAGCAACGCTTATCCTCTTGTCAAAGGGTTAGGTGCATGGAAGAACACAGGAATATATGTTCAACCGAAGAGGTAAGAAGGAGATACGGGTAAGTGGTGGGCTCCCCCCCCCCCCCCCCCTCCCGCGAACACGGTGCCTTAGTGAAGAGTCGTCCTGGACTATTGTACATGTTAGATATTAGACTAGATATAAATAACATGAACAATTTCATATAGCCAATAGTTGGTTGGAAAATACACATCTGAACACGGTGGCATCTGCCCCGTTTTTAAAAAGCATACTTTCAAATATCAAAAAGTCCGAAAAAAAATTGGGCATAAATATCCATGTTATATGTACACGTAGAAAGTTTCACGGAAAAACTACTTTTATTTGGTCTGTGTAAAAAATACAAAATAATGTCTCGTGAAAAGTTTACTTTCGACACCTTAATTTTTCTTTTTGTAGAGGGAAAATAAATTCATGTTTACACGAAAGTTTGTGTCGCGCGAATATTTTACAGAGATCATGCAAAAAAATTGTTTCCGATTTTTTGGAAAATTTAAATTGTGTTTAAAATACTTTTTTTTAAACGGGGCACATGCCACCGTGTTCAGATCGTGCCCTCTCATAGTTGGTTGTACTATTTTTTCTTATTCTAAGATTAGAAACCTTACATATTAGCCCAACCTCAAAGTTAAACGTAATATTTTTTTAAGTTTTTATTTTGTAATTGTTGTAGACAGCTCATATATCTCTACCATGCACAACTTCTGTTCCATAATATAATACGTTTTAGCAAAGCTAGTTTAGCTTACTAAAACGTCTTACATTATGGAACGGAGGGAGCAATATGTAATACTAGAAAAATTCCCCACGCCTTGCTGCGGGTACTTGTTGGATTCTATTTAGAGTATATTAAGTTGTATTGAACATGAAGACATATATGGATGAATAGCATGCGAAATCAAACGGGAGATACATATGATTTTTTTATTGTATACATTTTGTTTTTTGGATATGAGCATAGTATGTGTTAAATATATTTAATTTCATTTTTATAATGTTGCATAAAATATTTGGATATAACCATAAGATGTGTATAATAAATTTCAGTCGTAGAGGTAGTTATCTTCTTTAGCGCGAACAATTTGGACATGTGGGGTTCCCTTTTTTATGTACTTGACGATAAACTTGGCGGTTTCGAATTGATGATCCTTGGATAGCTTTGTGGTGTTTGCAGGATGTGTGACGCTGCCTTTGAAAGTGAGAAACGTTAGTGACTTTGTAGTACTTTTTATATTTGCGAGAACCTCCTTGTACTTTTTATGAGTTTCTATCAGTGAATGACTTGATGAGAGTAGAACAATTTTTGGTGCATCAAGCCCTTTCCTGTAAAAATATCGGTATTACGTTGTAAATAACATAGGCGTGAGTGGGGAGTTGAAAAAAGAACTATGAATTTTAGTAACCATACCTGTTGCCTTCCTGCCGATTGTCCATGTTTTTGCAAAGGAGCAGCTATGTGATACGAAAGAAAATTTGCATGCATCAAACTTTTAAGGGTTGGTCGCTATACATGTAACTCAATGGCAACACAATCGAGGCGAGGGAAATAGGATGCGTTGGCACAGAGCCAAAAAGAAATCCGTCGCATTTGATCGAAAGGTTTCATTTCACGAATGGAAGCGAGTCTATTTTCTGACCATTTTGCCATGCATGTATTACGTCTTTCTCCATCATATGCACTCCTTTGATCCTACCAGACCGTCTCTTGGTCTAATAAAACATATCACAATAAGGGACTTGGATGAAGACCTAAATTTAGATCGAGACGGGAGAGGAGCGAGACGATTTTGGAAGGGGCAAATACATCACGATTGACAGGAGTTTGGAAAATACTTTGCGTGACAAAAGAAAGAAAAATAATACCGCTAGTCCCAGTTCTCGACGCTGAAGTCCAGAGATTGAGCAGATTTCCCGTGCGTTACAACGGGTGAAAAAACATTACACACCCCTAACGCAATAAGCATGAGTCAACACTGCACCTCACCAATGTCGACACTTATCCTCCTCCTGGCCACGGTCTACAACTAATGACATGCGTCAGAACATGATCAATCCCAAGGCGATGAGCTTGTTCACTGCACAACACACCTGTCACTCAGAACCGCATCAATGAAGGAATGTTTAAAACATAAAAAAAAACTAATCTTCTCGAGTTGGATCCCTCGTACTCGCGCGCGTTTTTGACTTCTAACGTTGTGAACTTGTTTCATGGTGGGTGGGGTGTACGCATGTCCCACATGCCTTCTTAGTGCTTCTTAGTTGCCATGATAGGCCAAGGATGGTGTGTAAAAAAACCAACAAACCTGTGTATTCGCATAAAAATTCAAGAAAGAGGGACTAAAGAAGCTACATCAATGGTCGTTATCTCTCGTACAATCACAAGAAAATGCATTGGATAGCAACAATAAAAAGATCAGTGCCAGTAGTGATAATCAGTACTACAAATAGCTAGAAATTTCTCTCTTCAGCAGGAGCACACAAAGCATAGTTAATACAACCCAGAATGCAGAATCTAAACAATGAATGTCACCCAATCTTCTCTATTGTACAGAGCAGCGAACATGAAAAAGGGTGAATAAAAAGAAAAACTGTCAGCGCTTGATTACAGGTTGAGAGGGCAAATGGAGAAGTAGCATCACGGCTGCCAATAGTGAACGAATCAGAAAAAAAAAAGAACAAACAATAGTTACGACAGGCAGACAAAAAGCAACCCCACGCAATCGTGATTGCCATAGCCTGCAGCTGCAGCGGCACCAAATCCGGATGAGTCGACCAGCGCATGTACCATGTGCGGACATTATGTCGAGCAGGTTGTATGCGGGCATGACGTGGTGGAGATGGCAGGAGAGAGGCGCATGGTGCTGGATCATGAGGCGCAGCGACGGACTGAAGCGCTCAAACTGGACGGAGGCTGGGTTGCGGATTGGCGGAGGCCGGTTGGGGAGAGGCCGTTGTCCACGGATCTCTTCAAGACGGGATTGGTGCGGACTGGACAAGTGCCACCAGGAAGTAGCATGTTCGTTTCGTTTTTGCCGGAGGCAGAGGCGGAGGGCCGCGTCTATTGTCGTGGCCCTGGAACAGGGGGTTGGCGTCGAGAGGCGGCGGAGCTGTATCATCTTGACCGCACAGGAGGACGACGGGAAGGCAGTGCAGCTGCTCGCATTGTGCAGGACTGACGGATTGCACGATTTGGGGGGACGGCGCCCGATTTGTCCACGCGCGGTGTTGGACGACGAACGAACCGTTTTTTTTTTTGGCAGTGTCCGTAATTACTTTCAAAAATAAGGATAATGAAAAAGTTGGACGAAAAATTCGGGAAAAGCAACTCTTTCTTTATTATTAGGTATAGATATAGATATAGGTAACTTGCGTTGGACGGTTTTAAGTAATGGTTAATACAAAATTAGTGATAGAACGATCATGTATTTTTTGTCTTTCTTCTTCTCTCAGAAGCTGTACATAACACTATTTTTCTATCTAATAGGATGGCAGAACGACTGCCTTAACCTCAAAAAAAAATGTTTAGAAACTCCCAAATGAAGCAAATATTGCAACTTTAATGTAGGACTTAATTGGCGAATATATGTATCGATGTGGTGTATTCATTGAGGAATTGATGGCATTTTAAAATGTGTACACCAAGCAACAGGAAGAGACATAATCGGGGAAATTGAACTGCACACAGAGAATAAGTTTAAAAAAGAACTGTCCACGCGATAGAATTTTTTTTTGAGCTACATAATGATACCATAATCGGAGTAGATATGGTATCGTTATGTAGCTCAAAATTTTTTTTTTTTGAACTAGATAAGGCCCCGAAGGACCTAGATTCTGTATTTGATCGGCGGTGGGTACATTTTTATAGAGAGGACCTCAAAGAAATTGAAAATTACAAGCATGTCACTAACATTAGCACAGAGCACCGTAAAGGTGATCGCAAAAACGCGATCAGGTCCTTGAGCATCGCCGCCGCAGAACTGCCTTGAGGCGCCGCCGTCAAAATCAACACCGGGGACAAGACCACTTGTGCTGACAGAGGCAATCATTGACATGCCGAGACAGGAGAAGATCCTCCCGTATCGGAGGAAGAACAAGCTCAAACAATCACAACTGTTGAGCACGGCGAGGTCTGATACGTCTCAGACGTATTTATAATTTTTAATGTTCCATGCTTGATTATATATCAGTGCCACTTGTATTTATAATGTTTTTATATCATTTTGGCATAATTTATGGAACTAACCTATTAACAAGATGCCTAGTGCTAGTTCTAGTTTTCTGTTGTCTTTTTGTTTCAGAAAAAGTTGTTCGATTAAGTACTTCTGGGAAACATGCTGGATAGCGATCTTGGGGGTGGATTATTAGTCATAGATGCAGTTGGATAACGGTCTATGTATTTGACGTAATGCCCATATTAGATGAAACGGTGAACTATATTTTGACGCATTGTTATGCGTCCACAATTTTGTTAATTGCCTTGCTGTAATTTGTTTACCCATCATGCCTATCTTCTGGAGAGACACCACTAGTTATCTGTGGACCCCGGTCCTATTTTCTTACATTGTTTACATCCGTTTTAATAGCTTTCTGAACTTATTTTCTGGCTGGTCATATTTCATTCTCATCATAGTTTACACTTGCACATTTAATTCTTTGTGTTCAGCAAGCCGGAGAGATTGACAACCTCTTTGTTTCGTTCGGGCAAATTAGTTTGTTTGTGATTGTGTGTAGGTCCACGCCAATTATCGTAAATGGCGCCATTGACACCTTGCTAAGCCTTCTCCAAGTCCTACTGGATTCGACAACCTTGGTTTTGTAATCGAGGGAAAACTGCTGCTACGCTGCATCATACCTTCCTCTTGGGGTTCCCCATCGAACGTGTGATCCACGCCATCAAGCTCTTTTTCTGACGCCGTTGTCAGAAACTTGGAAGCTTCAGCTAGGGGAGTTTAACACATCATTTCAATTTACTTTGTTCTTGTCTTGCTTAGTATATTTTTTGTTAGTCTTGTTTTGCTTTCTTTTTGCTCTAAAACTCGAAAACACAAAAAATTAAAAATTCTAGCAAGTAGTCTCTTTTTTGGTTTGCTTAGTATCTTGCTTTAATATTGTTGAAATGGGTTCAGCTGAGAATACTAAATTGTGTGACTTCACTAGCATGAACAATGATGGTTTTATATGCACGCCTATTGCTCCACCGGCTTCCACAGCCGATTTTATGAGATAAAGCCTACTTTGTTAAATCTTGTCATGAAAGAGCAATTTTCCGGTGCTAGTGGTGATGATGGCGCCTCTCATTTAAGTAACATTGTTGAGTTATGTGATATGCAAAAATATATAGAAGTAGAGGGCGACATTATAAAACTAAAACTTTTTCATTTTTCCTTAAGAGGACGTGCTAAAGATTGGTTGTTATCTTTGCCTAGAAATATTATTGATTCTTGGACTAAATGCAAAGATGCTTTTATTGGGAAGTATTATCCACCTGAAAAAATTATACAATTAAGGAGTAACATTATTAACTTTAAACAATTTGATAATGAACATGTTGCTCAAGCTTGGGAAAAAAAAATGAAATCTCTAGTTAAAAATTGTCCCACACATGGACTGACTACTTGGATGGTCATCCAAACTTTATATGCATGATTAAATTTTTCTTCAAGGAACATATTGGATTCGGCTGCTGGAGGTACCTTCATGTCCACCACATTAGGTGCTGCAACAAAGCTCTTGGATGAAATGATGGCAAATTATTCGCAATGGCACACGGAGAGAGCTCCTAGTGGTAAGAAGGTAAATTACGTCAAGGAAATCTCCTCTCTAAATGATAAGGTTCATATGATTATGTCTATGCTTGCTGGTAAACAAGTTCCTATTGATCCGAATAATGTTCCTTTAGCTTCTTGGTTGCTCAAGAGCAGCAAGTTGATGTTAATTTTGTTAAAAATAATTTCAACAACAATACTTATAGGAACAAATTTGGTAATAATAATTATAAATCTTATCCTTCTTACCAAAGAGTGATCTTGAAGTTGGTACTACTGATAAAACTTGAATTTGCCCTTTTGCCTAGCAAAAAGGCGTTAAAGAAAAGCGCTTATGGGAGGCAACCCATTTTATTTTTACCTGCTATTTCTTTTTGTTTTCTTTGAGTTTGGGTGATGTTACCTCTTTAAAAACTCCCTTGTATCTTTTTGTTTTGGTTTTTTGTGCCAAGAATAGCCTCTAATAAAGAGAGGAAGACTAATCTGTGAGTTTGTGTAATGCCCTGGCATTTAGCAACCAATGAAGGGTAGAAGTAGGATTTTGTGCATCTGCATGCATGTATCTGAAAATCCAAATAAAATTTTCGCAAAATAAAACCCTGGAGGGATTGGAGATCATTCACCCTCATAAATAGAGTTTAGCTCATCTGAGGTGAATGTGATAAATTTTGACATGACCTCTAGGCATTTTTACTGGTTGCGGGAAATCATATCCAAATTGGAATATACAAATGATATTGAATTGGAGAACTTATTTAGATGAATAATAAAGTTATACATGCTTATACAAATAAGAAAATAACTCATAAATAAATACCAACTCAACACCTATCACAACTCAAAGAGTTATTAAAACAAAGTAAATAATGTAATTGGTTGAGTACCAGAAAACATTGTCTTTACATTGCCCAAACATAAAAGAAATATAAATGCTTAAGTAATCCACATTATTACACCAAACTTGATCATCTTATTTGATCTTAGCTTAAGTAATTCTAAGTCGCCTGAGATTTAGTTAAATCTTAGTCACCTTATCAACCATTGGATTCCGTGCATCAAGATTTGTATAGCTGATTAGTACGTAGCTTTCTTTTGTATCGTTGTGTCGTCCCAGACTCCCTGCATCGCGACTTCTTTTTTGACCAGACGTGTCCACGGGCTTCTTGGCATGAGCAACTGAACAACTGAAAGTGCATGGTTGCCCCATGCATGGTTTTGGTAATTAATGACAATCCCTATGGACTAATATTTGCATTGAGCTATATTTGTAGGTGTCCATTAGCTTGCTTGTCTCCATCTGTTGGAGTCAAGGTCTTACTTGCTCTCCATGTGTTGGAGTCAAGGTTAAGGGAAGAAGATCATTTGTTGATCAAGGCCAAGGTGTTCGTCATCAAGATAAAGGCCAAGTGAAGATATGCCGAAGAGGTGCTTCTCCCATCTTGGTGTATGGGGGAGCCATGTGAATCTTCACCAAGCAAAGCGCAATCGAGGAAGGTGGTGCATCTTGAGGAGATGAAGATCGTCTTCATTGACCTCAAGTGGATTAATGCGCAAGGCAAAGGTATGATCTTGATAGGGTTTCTATTTTACCGGTCTCATGTTGTTTAGTGAGAGACCGGGTTATAGGATAGATAGCCGTACTATCAAGAGGGGCTCTCGACCGAGTTACTTGATCGTATCGTTCGTGGAGAGCTCAACCCTTTGCATCCTTGCATCTTTGAAATCATATTTGTTGGTTCTTATTTGACTCTTATCGTGGTGTGGTCTTAGTGCTTGTCGTGCTCGTCATGACAAGGCTAAGTTCACCGAAAACGGTTTGCTTATGCGTCTTCATTTGCATCTTCGGTATTGGAGATTTTGCCGGTTCATCCTTGTGGAAGGTTTCACCTTTCCAACCCTTTGCAAAATCTCCTTTGCTTGTTTGCCATTTTCAAAGGTTGCTTTTGTCGTCCTCTTTCCAACAAAATTGGTTTTGCTTCATTCGGACTTCAATTGCAAAAGAAACGGTTCTTCGGTTTGCGAAAAAGAGCTATTAAAAGTTTCCCCATTTGGTTTTACAATATTTTGTTGGACCATGATGTTTCTCTGCATAATCTTGTTGTGCTCATTGTGACGATTCCAACGAGTCTAATATTATCGAAAACGGAGTTCATTTGCAAAAGTTATGGAGCTTTGGTTTCTCTGTTGGATCTACACCGGAGTCTCCGGCCCTGTTTTTCGCTGCCGAACGTCTTTTGTGTGGTGCGCTCCTGGACTCGGTCCGGAGGTACCCCGGAGATGGGGCGGAGTCTCCACCCCCCACCCCCCGGAGTCTCCGGTCCAAGGGACCCGGAATCTCCGGCCCTGTGATTTTCTTAGCTGTTCGATTTTGTGTGGTGCGTCTCTGCACTCGGTCCGGAGGTACCCTGGAGATGGGGCGGAGTCTCCGGCCCCACCGGAGTCTCCAGCCCCAAGGGACCCGGAATCTCCGGCCCTAGTTTTTCTTGGCTATTTGCTTCTGTGTGGTGCGGCTCTGTTGGGAGTCCGGAGCATCCCCGGAGGGTGCCCGGAGTCTCCGGCCTGGCCGGAGTCTCCGGCCCCAATGACCGGAATCTCCGGCCCTCCACGAGTCCGGCCAGACCGGAGTCTCCGGTCACTTGGTCCGGAGTCTCCGGCCTGAAAAGGCCCCAACGGCTAGTTTTTGGGGGAGGCTATAAAAAGCCTCCTCCCTCCCCAAAACCTGGCTGCTGGTCTTGCTCACTTGCTTTCCTCTCTTCTCCATTGTTGCTAACCTTGTGAGCTTGATTCCTCTCAATCTGTCTAATGATTCTTGCCCAAACTTAGGGATTCAAGATAGGAGATATAGATCTACCTTTCCACCATCAAATTCTCCTCTAAGTGAGGGCAACCTAGTGGATCTAGATTTGGTGTTGCTTTGTGTTCATCCTCTTTGTTCTTCCTCTCTTATTCCCCCAAAAGCATTTGTTGCTTGGTTGGAATTTGAGAGTGAAGGACTTGACCACTTTGTGTGTTCTTGCCTCTTGCATTTGTTGCATCGGGTTGCTCTCCCTACGGTGATACGTGAAGATCGATGTTGAGAAGCTTGTTACTCTTGGGTGCATTGTGTTCCCAAGAGCTTTGTGCCTCTTGGGTGCATTGTGTACCCTAGACGGTTTGGAGGTGCCGCGAAGTCTTCGAGTTGTGAAGCTTCGGCACGTTTTGGGAGCCCCCAATTGAGTTGTGGGTATGTGCCCGAAGAGAAGTTGTAAAGGGCTCCGGAATCCGCCTCGAAGGATTCCGATAGTGGAAGGTAAACCAATCCCTTGGGTGAGGTTCATCGGAGAATAGGGTGAGGCCTTTGTGGCATCTTGAGTAGGCCTCTTGTGGCGAGCTCACACCCCTCCAACGAGACGTACTCCCTTAACAAGGAGGAACTTGGGAATACATCCTCGTCTCCGCGTGCCTCGGTTATCTCTATACCCGAGCTTTTACTTATGCAATTTACATTGTGATAGCCGTCGTGCTTGAAGTCATATATATTGCTATCACCTTATTGTTTTATTGCGTAGCATAAGTTGTTGGTGCACTTAGGCAAACCTAGTATATTAGGTTGTTGGCTTGTTAATTTAAACACATAGTTTTATTCCGCAATTATCAAGCCCCTAAATAGAAAAGTTTTAATCACCTATTCACCCCCCCCCCCTCTAGGCGACATCCGGGCATAGCTTGTTCTTTTAGCAACTCCAACTTGGGCCCTGAGGTATGCGGCCTTTTTTTGTGTGTGGCTTTCTTTGTTGCTTTTTCCTTTTTTTTGTTTGAAACAAATGCCTTTTCCCAATTGTTGTAGGCGTACAACAATTGCCATTGAAAAATCAAATAGTAGCGTGCAACTGATATTCCGTTACTTGGTGTGCGAATTGAGATTCAGTTGCAAGTTGGGTGCAATTGTGGCTTTTTTTCTTTTTCGTTCCACTTGTAGTTGAGTTGTAACTGAGATTTTCTAGTTGCAGCTGGGTCGCAACTAAGATTTTTTCTAGTTGCAATTGCAACTGAGTATTTTTCTAGTCGTAGTTGGATATTTTTTAGTTGCAACTGAGATTTTCCGGTTGCAATTGGGTCGCTACCGAGATTTTTTCCAGTTGCAAGTTGGTTGTAACTGAATATTTTGCAGTTGCAAGTGGGTTGCAACTAAGTTTTTTCCAGTTGCAAGTACGTTGTATCTGAGATTTTTCTAGCTGAGATTTTCCGGTCGCAAGTACGTTGTATCTAAGACATTTTTTTTAGCTGCAATTGGGGTCCTAGTTTCACTCGATGCGCAATTGTGTGCAATTGTAGAGCTAGTAGCACCCTATTCGTAACTGGAGGTACCAGTTGCACCCTTTGCAAAATCTCCTTTGCTTGTTTGCCATTTTCAAAGGTTGCTTTTGTCGTCCTCTTTCCAACAAAATTGGTTTTGCTTCATTCGGACTTCAATTGCGAAAGAAACGGTTCTTCGGTTTGCGAAAAAGAGCTATTAAAACTTTCCCCATTTGGTTTTACAATATTTTGTTGGACCATGATGTTTCTCTTCATAATCTTGTTGTGCTCATTGTGACGATTCCAACGAGTCAAGATTATCGAAAACGGAGTTCATTTGCAAAAGTTATGGGGCTTTGGTTTCTCTGTTGGATCTACACCGGAGTCTCCGGTCCTCTGACCCGGAGTTTCCGGCCCTGTTTTTCTCTGCCAAACGTCTTTTGTGTGGTGCGCTCCTGGACTCGGTCCGGAGGTACCCTAGAGATGGGGCGGAGTCTCCGCCCCCCCCCCCCAGAGTCTCCGGCCCAAGGGACCCGGAATCTCCGGCCCTGTGATTTTCTCAGCCGTTTCGATTTTGTGTGGTGCATCTCTGCACTCGGTCCGGAGGTACCCCGGAGATGGGGCGGAGTCTCCGGCCCCACTGGAGTCTCTAGCCCAGTTTTTCTCGGCTGTTTTGCTTCTGTGTGGTGCGGCTCTGTTGGGAGTCCGGAGCATCCCCGGAGGGTGCCCGGAGTCTCCGGCCCCAATGACCGGAATCTCCAGCCCTCCACGAGTCCGGCCAGACCGGAGTCTCCGGTCACTTGGTCCGGAGTCTCCGGCCTGAAAAGGCCCCAACGGCTAGTTTTTGGGGGAGGCTATAAAAAGCCTCCTCCCTCCCCAAAACCTGGCTGTTGGTCTTGCTCACTTGCTTCTTCCTCTCTCCTCCATTGTTGCTAACCTTGTGAGCTTGATTCCTCTCAATCCCTCCAATGATTCTTACCCAAACTTAGGGATTCAAGAGAGGAGATCTAGATCTACCTTTCCACCAATCAAATTCTCCTCTAAGTGAGGGGAACCTAGTGGATCTAGATTTGGGGTTGCTTTGTGTTCATCCCCTTTGTTCTTCCTCTCTTATTCCCCCCAAAGCATTTGTTGCTTGGTTGGAATTTGAGAGTGAAGGACTTGACCACTTTGTGTGTTCTTGCCTCTTGCATTTGTTGCATCGGGTTGCTCTCCCTACGGTGATACGTGAAGATCGATGTTGAGAAGCTTGTTACTCTTGGGTGCATTGTGTTCCCAAGAGCTTTGTGCCTCTTGGGTGCATTGTGTACCCTAGACGGTTTGGAGGTGCCGCGAAGTCTTCGAGTTGTGAAGCTTCGGCACGTTTTGGGAGCCCCCAATTGAGTTGTGGGTGTGTGCCCTAAGAGAAGTTGTAAAGGGCTCCGGAATCCGCCTCGAAGGATTCCGATAGTGGAAGGTGAACCAATCCCTTGGGTGAGGTTCATCGGAGAATAGGGTGAGGCCTTTGTGGCATCTTGAGTAGGCCTCTTGTGGCGAGCTCACACCCCTCCAACGAGACATACTCCCTTAACAAGGAGGAACTCGGGAATACATCCTCGTCTCCGTGTGCCTCATTTATCTCTATACCCGAGCTTTTATTTATGCAATTTACATTGTGACAGCCGTCGTGCTTGAAGTCATATAATGCTATCACCTTGTTGTTTTATTGCTTAGCATAAGTTGTCGGTGCACTTAGGCAAACCTAGTATATTAGGTTGTTGGCTTGTTAATTTAAACACATAGTTTTATTCCGCAATTATCAAGCCCCTAAATAGAAAAAGTTTTAATCACCTATTCACCCCCCCCCCCTCTAGGCGACATCCGGGCATAGCTTGTTCTTTCAATGGTATCAGCCTCGTCTCTCTTGTTTGGCTTTACCGCCTAGAGAGTAAAGATGTCGTCTAGGGATTTACTGCACAATTCCTTGTTTAGATTTAATGGCACAAATTTTAATGTTTGGAAAACTCATATGCTTAATCACTTACGGGTCTTGGACCCCAATATTGAGCGTATCTTAGATATAGGTTTTTCTCCTCCAAAGGATTACAAAAGTATGACTTTAGAGGATGAGAAAAACTTATATCTAGATGCTCTAGCATCTAATGTGTTTTGCAAATTTGTGAGTGTTATAGTTTTTGAGTCAATCATGCCTCTCTGGGACACTCATGAATTATGGACAAAGCTTCAAGACAAATACGGCAAGTCCAACACTATTGAGGATGATTGCTCTCCCTCTCCGGCCGTGATGAGCTCTCGTCTTCGTCTGCTTCACACCAAATTGTGGTAAGCCACAAACCAGCGTAATGGTGAGTAGTGATAGGCTTTGCAATATTGATAGTGAGCTCTTTTATGATGATCTTCTATCTCTATCTTGTGCAACGCCTCATCTTTGGACTTAAACTCTTCTAGCACTATAAATGTCATACATGCTAGTGTTGATAGTCCTTGCATATCATCCAAAATTTGCTTAGATAAATCTAATGATGATATGCATGCTTTGTCTTGTTCCAATAATAAAAATGCTTGTGTTCCCTCTAACTCTTGCATGAATAATAATGTAGAGGAAACCCAATTAATTGTGGAATAAGATTTGAACTTGAGTAGTTCAAAAATTAATTATTCTTCTTCATCCATCACTCATTGCCTTATGGCTAAATCTTTTTCTAGCAATGATAATAATAATGATGATGATAATATTGATGAAGAAAATGATGTGGAAAAGGTTAATGCTATTATTCAAAATAAAAGTCTAATGATTCTTAAAGCCCTTCCTAGCAATAAAAGTGCCCAGTTAACCTCTTTGAAATCATGAGCACTCTTATTGAGCGTGGGGAAACTATTGAGGCCTTGGAAGCAAGCCTTGAAG